>JASFYC010000324.1:0-600000 GCA_030412335.1 Botrylloides violaceus
TACTCAGGTCCCCATTGGAATGGGCCGATCTTAACACGTGACTATTATAATTCAAAAAACTAGCTGAAGGGTTGTTGGGGTCACCCTCCGACCAACTGCCCGCTCAAGCTACTCCATTTAAATATGGAACAAATTATACTTTTTCAGACAATGTTCGACTTCCTTATTATTATACTTTTGAATGTAATCAATCTCTAGGAGCTATCTTCGACAACAAGCTCTTATTTTTTCACGACACCAATACAGGTGCCGTCTTTCTGAGTGATTCAGGCTCAACCGCTAACCTCTTAAAGGAAAAAACAGCTGTTGAATGTTATCCAAATGCATTGGCCGCGCGTAAACCTATCCACATAGCCTTAAAGGGAGTGGGGGGAGACGTTCCTCTATCTCACGTATTGAGGGTTAATGTGGGTGGGCAAGACGTTCCATTTGTCACCGGAAAAGACATACCGTTAAATATTGTAGGCTATAGTTGGATCGATAAAATAAGAAGTCACCCCACTATCAAGGCAAAATTAGAAAAACCAAATTCTCACATTACAAATCTGGTTCTGACAGGAGAAAGAATTCCAAAATGGCGCGATGCATCGCCACCAAAGGTAGTTGCTGCCGCCTCGCTAAATGCGACTTTAAATCCGGAAGTACCGGAATTTGTACCAGCCGTAAAGGCACAAGCCAAACGCTCGTATGCCAACCCTGTGCACACTCCTCGAGCAAAGGAGATAGGTTTGGACACCGAGGGTATGCGATTAACGGATCCGTTGTTGTTACTACCAGCGCGTCGTACTAAAAATGAAAATACATTTGATGAGCGAGTAAAAAATGAGTTTCGAGCACCTTCCGCTGAACTCGAGGTAATTCCTAAATCCTCCGATTCCAAGTATCAAGCACCTTCCGCTGAACTTGAAGCAAGATACCGAGCACCTACCGCCGGACTTGAGACTAAAAGCGCTATAAAAATAGACATAAAAAATAGTACAAAAAGAATTTCTGCCGAACCTGGGGCACAAAGCGCTGTAAAAAATGCCGTAAAAAATGCTGTAAAAAATATTGCCACCCAACCAGAGGTGAAGGGCACTAGTCACGCCGATGATGAAGCAATCGAGTTAGCTTCCCTTTTTTCTACACATAATGATGAAGTCTGCGATAAATGCCCCGTAAAGTCGGTCCGCAGTACCTCTCTCATTAATGAATGTAGTAATGACGTTCGTGATAAATGTACTTGTTCGATAGTCCACGACGTTCCAGCCTGCGATAAATGCTCCGTAAAGTCGGTCCGCAGTGTTGCTTTTACTAATAAGGCCTGCGTTTGTGATAAAGGCACTTGTTCGATAGTCCACAACGCTTCAGCCTGTGATAAATACACCGTAGAGTCGGTCCACAGTGCTGCTTCCAATGATGATATCAGTAAGGTAAATAATGTAAATATTGACTTATCGCCGGAGAGTCACGACGCAATTGACTCTACCGCCAGCTTGCAAAAGGTACATGAAGTATTAAATTCCTCGCCTCCGCTCAAGGCGTTGTATGCTAATGCTGTCGCATCGTGGGATATCAAGCCGCTTGATTCCTACCAACTCAAACCATCAGAACCAGATTCTGTTTTAACTCGACTTGAAGCTCTCAAGGAGCAAGCTATTTCCTTGGCAAGACAACCCTTGCCACCTTCTCATCTTGACGATCCAACTAACATTGTTATCCCAGAAAATGAATGGCGAAAGGTCTACGAACCATACGCCAAAGATTTAGAAGATTTAATGGGTCATTCAACACAGCCAAGTGCGCTCAAATATCAGTGTGAAATTAAATTACGTCAGCCAGAACCGCCGCCTTATGTGTGCAAACCCTACAATCTCAAGGGCGAAGGAAAAAAAGAAGCCCTTTTTGAAAGCGTTGAGAATCTAAAAAAATTAGGCGTGATTGAAGAAGGTGTCTGTACATGGCGTATGGGCATCTTTGTTGTTCCTCAAAAAGTCTCACAGAGAGAGAAAGAGGAAAGAAAACGTAAACAAGAATGGACTCAGAATTTTCGAGTCGTATGCGATCTGCAGCCATTGAATGCTGCTAGTGGAGATCAAAAAGGTGGGGAAAAATACCTCTGGATTATCGATAACTCCGGGGTTACATAATCCCGAGTTATCCGTCACATTAATTGCGGTTGCAAAAACTCAGGTTTTTTCTGGAGGTCCGCGGATTACGTAACTCCCGAGTTAACGACCATGACTAAGCAAAACAGAACCTCATGTGAAGTGTCGCGTGAAAGGTTATCGCTGCAGCGGATTGAGATTGGCAAAACGCGAGAGTTGAAAAGAGAAGGCGTACGTAGTCATTATGGAAATCCAGACATTGCTCTCTCTCACTAATCACAGTGCTCTAAAATATTATACTGCCTCGACATAATCGCCTTCTAACGCCCGATAATCCCATTCGTCACGAGCGAAAAATGAATTCTGCTAGATAACCCTGCCCCGTAGCAGGGTTATTTTAGCGAGATTATCTGCCTGAAATAATCCGTGAATCAGTAGGTTAAAAAATAACCCGGCTTTTTGCAACCGGAAAAACCCCACCAACACGGATAACTCGAGAGTTATAAAATAATCCACTTTATTGATCTCCACCTTAGAAGCGCCTGAATTCCCGTTACCATTAATTTCCGACTTATTACAGATGACGCAAGGTCGTCCGGTCTTGAGCTTGTTAGATTTACGCAAGGCATTTTATCATGTGGATATTCCAGAACATTGTCGTCATTACCTAGGCCTGAGTTTACCCGATTCATCGTATAGATGGCGGAAATTAGTGATGGGTATTCGTTCCGGCCCAGCGATTTTCCAACGGAACCTAGAATGCTGTGTTTAACCCAGTCAACCGTGACTACCGTGCGCGAATGGTTGCAATGAATCGACCCGATGAGTCACACGCACACAGTAAGCCCATTTACATGGAGCACTTAAGCCGTCTCCTGAGACGATGTGCGTCGTCGTCTCTCTCATTTTCGGCGAGAAGAAAAAGGCAAATGCGCTATGTCGACTTGTCGTCTAGGACGAAGTGGAGAGGTGGAATTTGATCGGCTTAGCGGCTGTAAACATCGCGCTCGCGGCTGCGGTTCTTGTTGTGCCGTCGCGCGATAGGTTTGCTGTGGAGATTTTGCCCTTGCTCTGCGGTTATAGCTGGCTGTCTCTTGGTATGGTGATTCATAATAAACTCTGGGGATTCGCAGGCGATAGTACAAGTCTGGCAACCTACACGAAGCCTTTCAAATGACGATATTATGCCGGGGAAACTCAGGTGAGTAATGGTATATATAGTGGGTAGTACGCATATGCCGTGGACGGTTGTCTGCAAGGCTGCATTATGGTATGAGGAGGTTGTTTAACCATGCTATGCGATGGTGAAACAGTTTGGCTAGATAATAACACCAGCACATTTCCCTCTTGGACGCTATCATGTTGCTCCACCAGTACGGTACTATGGCAGTCTGGAACCAACAGCAGTGTATTTGTTGACGGGTGGGATTTAAAATCTGCTGTAGAGTAGTGTACACGTTACTTGAATCCCCTATTCGATCCAGCTTGTGTTGACTTCAGCAATAAGATATACCGTATTCATTCCAGGTTATTTTCTATCGAAATTGCGTGTACTGCTGGTTCTCAAGTTTGTGATTGATTTCATTAAAAATACTCTGCCGGTGGAGGATGACACAAAAACAGCATCATATAAAAGTGATCAGATATTTGATGAATAAAAAACAACTTGAGTTGATGGCCTCGGGGGGGGGGGGCAGACTTTGGATATGTGCCACGTTGCAAGGTGTTGGTGCAAGCTATTTTGCATGGTCAATACGAAAAGACTGGATATGATCATCTCCTGAACCGATCTGCAGTAAGCTTAAGAAATTGTCACCAGTATATCCTAAGACAGCATCAATTTCCTCAAACAAAATGAAATATTCAGGATGAACAATACACGGCTATCCCAGATCATCATGAAAATTCAATTGGAGTTAGCACAGTCCACAACCACCGACCAACCAACTGCCTCATTCAGCAGAAACTAGGGAGGAGGAATATTTTGAGAACTGTAGATCATCATTTGTGCACAACTCAACCATTGGGACAGTCAATCAGGAAATATGCTTCTCAGCTGTCCTGCCCAATTTATGTATGAGTTTTACAGACCAATTAGTCACGTAAATAGCACTGTATTGCACTTTTCTAAAGGTAATTTTCAAAACTTGCCATATAATATGTTTTATTATATCACCAGTCATGGCCATTTTTTAATAAAGAATGTTAAACATAAGTAATCGCACATAACGAAATACTGCAAAATAAGACAAAGAGCAGTATTACTAATTAAGGGTATAAAAGGCTACAAGTGTTCAGGTATGAAAAGGTGCTCGGCGATCTCTGTTTATTTCTCTTGATGAATTATGAAGCAACGCTCATATAATATTACCGAATTGTCGCTTTGCGCCGTCATTATTCTCAATTATTGCAGTACATCTAGCAATAAAATCGTTTCTTCCTCACCCGCGACCCCACGCGCGCTTCTTCGCTCGTCGTAGCAATACCGCAACGTCCGCAAGGCAGCACCGAACAACCGCTCAGGTCGATGTTGTGAATATCATGTAAACAAGAGGGCTCTTCGACTTAGCGCGCGTGACGTCAACTAGATCGACCTAGTCGCGAGGTCGACATAGCCATGTAAATGGGGTTAATGACGATATAATTGTAGCTACTAAAAACAAGGCAGATCATCTCATTGCCTTAGACTGTTTGTTCGCTCAACTAACAAAAATGAGGCTCACAATTTCGGTAAATAAATGTTTTCTTGGACGAAAGCAAGTCCATATTCTAGGATCGACGGTATCCGGGCACGAAATTCATGTTCAGAAACAACGCATTCGCGCGTTGCAAGAAATTGTTCCGCCAAGATCCATTCACGAATTGCGTGGTTGGATCGGAGGTTTGCGATACTTATCTTCTCATATCCCAGATCTCAGTCTCATTTTAGCAAATTTTGACTCACTCACTGGAAATATTCCAGCTTCAAAAAGTAAAATCACTCCAGTCCTGTGGACAAATCAATTAGTTGATGATTATTGCAAGGCCCAGAAGGCATTCGTCAACCCGTCACGATTGTATCATATTAAACCAGACTTACCGCTATTTGTTGAAACCGATGCGTCAATAGGATTGGGGTCCTATTCCAAACAGAGGTCGGTAAGCAGCCACCTTTGGCATCAAAAGATGAAGTGTATCCCATCGCATATTTCAGTCATAAATGGGATTCTGATGCTCAGCAGAATTATAATGCTTGTACAAAGGAGTTGCGTGCGCTACGCGACTGCATAATGAAATGGAGCAGCTATCTCCTTGGCGTGCCTTTCACGATAATCACCGATAATAAAGGAGTATTTGGCCTCATTAAAAAAGTCGCAGAAAAGTCAGCTCCACCATGCAATAATATTTTACACAAACGATGGTTGAATGATATTTGTTTACATAACGTCACTCGCGTAATCCATCTTACTACTGATCAAGTGTTTACTTCAGATAGTTTATCGAGGTCAGTTTGGATGGAAATGGCAGCATCGGAGGATGAGCCAGGTGTTTGGCCACGAGTTGATGACGTCACATCACATGTTAATTTAGTTGTAGAACGTAGTAAACTGGTCGATGGTATTCCAACAAGCGCAAATGACATCACACGTAGCTTAGTACGTCATTTTCGTCATCACAAATGTCCATATGTTGCCGATGGACTCCATCCTTGGCACGACATTCAACAAGTAGTTCACCGTGATCTAGGGGGCCCACCAGTCACGCTTGAACGACTTCGAGCTATCTTACGAAATTGTAATTGTACTTTTATGAATGCGTATGGCGCAGGTGCTGTGGCTGGCCACGGCATCGGCATGCCACCTACATACTCACCACTTCCGGCTTCGAGCACAATTACTACACTCTATCATGCAACAGGGATCCGTCGCTTGCCCCTGATCAAGGCAACCGGACTTCACCGCATGCAATGCCGCTATATACATCTCTCTCGTGAACGACAACCACCGAGACGAGGGCGCAATCGTACTGTTACAGTGAATGTTCTCAAAGCGCGCGAACTTGGGCACACGTTCTATCAAACTAAACATCCAAATGTGTTTCTTTGCGAAGGGCCTGTTCCGCCGTCAGCATTGCAATTCGAACCTAACCCCGCTCGGGAACGAAGACGCGACCAGTATACGGCCTTATCGCTTCCCGTTGTAAATATTCCTTACTAAACGCAATCACAGTTTCAAAAGAGAAGGGGAAGGATTGTAGATATCTTTCCCATTATAATTCCTTTCCTTTCATATACGTTCGTATCGCATCATCACATTATTTCGCATTATCGCATTATTTCACATCACATTATCCAACGTTTATTCAATACTTACAAAACTCGTTATAAAAACATTAAAAAAAATAACAAAACAAATAAAAAATTTATTCAATACTTATTCGCTGCTAATTAATTTTTGTAAAGTTGTCAGTTACGGTGTCCAACATGGTATCGCATACTCGTGACTCGCAATTGCCGCACTTGCAAACATAGGACAAGAAGCCGTTGCAGAGGAAATGTTATCTTATGTACATATTAATTACTCGTACGATTTCATGTCCTACATGTATATTAATCGGTCAAACACGACCACTCGTGTCCTTGTATACTTTCACCTTACCGTGCATGCCAATGACAAGCGATGGTTAGTAAATAGTTAACGTAACCTACTGTGTAAATTTATATATTACGGAAATAACGTAAGTACCAGAAGAAGGTAGCACTCTCTCGAATAACCTTACGTTCCAGTCCTAACATTTTATTATAGGCCTTTTTTCCCGGACCTTCGACTTCAAACGGTAGAACCTTACCCGTTCTATCCCCTCCAATAGGAATCCCTCAAAAAGTAGTTAGACTCAAAATTCCGAATAAAACAATCTCAGAATTGATGAAACGGGCAGAAGATATAAAAAAGTGAGTGCATCATAATTAGATTCATAGTTGAGAGTTGTATGGATATAGTATTGGGCTAACCCAATTGGCAAAATTTAATGTTATACTCACATCTATTCTGCACCGGCAATAGTTTATATACAGTATAGGCTTATGCTAATGCAACTTCTTCGATTTTGACAAGCTTGTTCGTAAGATATCGTCCTCCCGATCACGTACTTACCATTTCCATATCTGCAACCCTTCGTTGTTAAGTGGGCGATTTTAAGGTCCTGATTTCATTGGTATTGTGACGTAAGAAGAAGGTAAACAATCTATTTCATTCGGTTAATATATTTATTTGGGACTTTCGTTTATTTATGGCTCACAAACAAATTCTACGTTGGTAGGTTGCATTCCGGCTCCGGTCGCATTCTACTACTTTGTTCCGTATTACTCATATTATAGTTATGCCCACTTCCCATCGTTACGGGTACCGTATTCGGAATACGTAGGACTAAAATATATTTCTTCTTGTACAGATCGAACAATAACTCATCAACCCAATCGCCTACTACGGAGAATAACTCTCCCCCCGGACAGCCTACTACGGAGAATACTGTCCTGTTCGTGGTGCAAAACGCCATCCGGTGATAAGCGCCACTGAAAATCTTTATAATAATAATAATAATAATAATAATAATAATAATAACTCTCCAACGCAACCGCCTACTGCGAGGGAATATTCTCCACGTTTGAATTACGTACTGGACGAAGATGGCGTCCTTGAAATATGGCTTGGAGAAACAGCCTACGCAGCATTGATCATTACATATCCACATATCCCGGGAAATGTGCAAACTCTATTGTTTCTGGCATTTGTCAATGGGAGCGAAATTACAGAGTATAACGAAAGACTGATTGAAACGAAGCTTACGGTCAAGGAACTATACAAAAACCTATGGAGCTTTTCTCCATTTCACAAAGAATTGCATAGAATTGTTGGAATGGTAAGTGATAGACATACATTACTGTATAAAAAGTTCACTTCCCCCAGTCCCCAATACTCAGTAGGGTGGAGAATGATAGACGCCTCAAGACAGGAATCACATTTTCTCCAAGGTCTTACGACAAATTTCGTTGATGCCTGCTCTGCTATATGTCCCACTATAGAGAAGTTATCTACAAATAAATTACGACAATTAGTCGTTCCGTATACCATCTATCGAGGTTGCAGAGTTAGGTTGCTGCCCAATCGGAAAAATGCGAGCGTTCCTACTTGACTCAGACGTGAAATTTACCATGGAACGCCATAGGTCACACATCTCCTGTTCGACAAATCGACTTTCCTACTCGAAGTGCTGTATTGCTGAACAAGGCCCGTACACTTGCGCACTCACTGTTTAGCCGATATGGATTGTGTTTGACCGGAATTACGTTTGCAAGCCTAGCGTTATTTCACATCTTCCGACTCCCAGTCTTCAACACAAGGCACGCGTACGACTCGCGCAAGGTGATTGATTAGTAATCAATGATTACCCATGGGCGTGTGAAATCCCCACACTCATCAACAGACTAAAAGATCAACACGTCCTCTAGTGTAGTCTAGTAGGTAAATTCATGGTGACGTTTTAGAAATCTAATTTTGATGTTTATAAATTTTCATTCGATGAAGGGGTTGCGCCTATGAACCAAGATTCCAAAAACAATTGGCTAGAAAATAACGCTATAGTGACACGTTGACTCTACACTTCACAGTATTTGGGAGCAAATTTCCAAATTTAAACGCTCGACAATAGTAACAACAACAACAAATTTGACTCGTCGTTTTAAATTCCGCTGAGAGGCACCATATGTAGGACTGTCGTAATTGACCGCCAGGAACTGACTATCACGACAAACCAAAATAAACCACGTTAGTCGAACGTATAATTTCAATTACAGTGCAAGAATGTAAACTATCCACCTGATCCAATTGCAATCGATGTGCGCCCTGCCCACCTCAAATGACTGCTGTTTATCGTTTACCCACGTGATTAAAATACTGTCTGTCCTTTGCATTCAAAAGCTTTAAACATGAACGAACCTCACAGAGGTCTACTGTGAATAGTATGAATAGTATTCTGTTATGTACATCGACATAGTTATATTACCGTCAATGTGTAGACAAAATTAAGGTATAGGTTACACAGTATGTCCGCAATGTAGCCTTCACCGGTATCCATCAATACTTTTATTCTGTTTATGATTTCGTAGACTCTGTCAGTCAAGGATTCTTTATTCTCATCGCCATTTGGAAGGTCAATTTTATCATCAAGTATTGTACTCAGGCGCGATTCAATTCGGCTCATTAATTTCAAGGATCCCCTGATCGAATGTTTTGGCTCCTTCCGTTCAATTTCTGAGTTAAATGATTCAGCAATCATATTTCCCTCTTTCTTAATCCGGCCGACAGGTCGTTTAACGGATTGAAAGTCGATATAGGTCGAGGTTCCCGAAGAGCTACTCGCTGGTCGATGGTTCATCCCCACAAGGAACTGTCTTTGACTTAATAGCAAAGCTTTCATTTCCTCACGAAGCCTCTGTTCATGATGTTCGTACCGCATTCTCTTCTTCATCAGTCTGTTCCGGCTCTTTCGCAGTGCCGATTGTAGATAGGCCAATTCGTTCTCAAGTTTTGAGAGGTTCATAAACGGATCCCGTTGTTCTGGCGGAGGCGTACGCAGCATGTTTCATGGACAGCGGATTCAAAGAAAAGCAATTGTATTGTCAGTTTCGCCAAATAAACCTATTCCATTTATTGATTCGTCAACAAATGCACGCGGATTCCAAAACCTCTGCTGTCTGCGGGAATTCGAATCCGTTGGTTTTCCGCGGTTCTCGAGAGCAGCTTCTTCGACGACTTCACGCGAAAGAGTGACACACACAAAATCAACACAACTTAAATGACCAGCAAGAACACCGATACGAATATTAGGCCTACAGGGGAAATCAGAAATCATCGATTAACCTTTTCGGTATACGCAAGGTGCTCCCACAGGTGGACTTCATAACAACGATAAACCACGAGTCATTCGACTAGACACATTTTGAAAAAACATGGATGTTTTAATGCCTGTTCGATAGTGCTTCGCTTTTTCGGGTCTTTTTGAAAAAGCAGGCCTACCAGGTCCTTGCAAGAATCGCTCAAACGATCCCCACTTTCATATATAGGATATTCTGTGACGATACTATGCACATCTATAAACTGTTCGAAACCATCCACCATGATAAAGTGCAGAATACCCAGACACCATGTATTTAGTTGACATCCATCGTAGCAACCAACGGTTGATGAAAAATTCGGGACAGCCAAAGAACTCGTTGCAAGTAAGTGATTTGTGCGGGTTCGTCTGAAAGTAGATAATATTATATATTAATTTTTATCTTACGAGCGGAATAGATATGTCGGCCAATTTCGACCATATTCTTGACCTACAGTATTCAAACAATAAGCTATCAGACATTTCGAGATCGCCTTTGACCCGACGTAATGACCCAACTAGTTGTTGGAAACGCCACAAATTCAATCTAAAAACAACTATTAAAGAGTGTATATATATATATGCCTATAGGCCTATTTCAACCGGTACAATAACCATCATGTTATATAAACGTCATGTATAAAATGCTTAGATTATGTACTGTATAAGGTGGACAGGTCACTCAGACATGATTAATCTCAGCTTCAGTCTTGTCCTCGCTCCAAAGTCAATCAATTTCGCTTCCAAATTTTGGAGGTTGAATAGTACATTAGAATCTGTGATATCTCTGTGTACAATTCCAAGCTTGTGGCAATGTAACGTCGCTTGGGCAATCTGACGAAACACATGCCGAGTAATGATCTCATGTAGGGGATCAAACTGCACGAGATTGAAAATATTCGTGGCCCGTTCTTGCCTCTCCATGACTAGGAAGTAACGATCTTCCATTTTCATCCAATCTACCATTTTAATGATATCTGAAAAGTAGGAATTTCACCGTAAAACGGCAATGTTTCGGCACTTCACTCTGACACCAGGCGACTGAAGTATAAGCTACGCACATGTGAGGAACATTTTATGAATAATTTCGTAAGTTTTGGGCAACTATCAAGGTGACCTTTGGCATTTCGTGCCAGAGCGAAGCATATTTTTGGAATCAGCACGCAACTTTCTACAATACAAGCCAATATAATATGCAGCAGTCCTTTAATGCGAGTGGAATTCCCTAACCTACGTGGTCATCGTCTCCATGAAGCTGCGGAATTTGATGTGAATATCGAACCCCGGTTTTTTCGCATGGATAAGAAGGAAACCTCATAGTCCAATTGAGACTGCAAAATTCAGGTTAGACGCACTGATGGTTACTGCGATATGGCAGGCAATGTATTCGATGCAGTCGCGTCGGGACACTACAGGTAGCGGCAGGGGATTCAAATTTCGGAATTTCCGTATATATATAAACATTTTTACCCATTCCAGCTTATACCTATAGAAATAGAGAATACACACTCAAGATGGTCCGCTGTGGCTTCCAGATTGCAAATGTCGAAACTAGAATAAAATTGGTATTTCTAAAATACAGAAACTTACTTGGATGTCCAGAGACTCTGGATAGAATCTCGAATTCCTTCGGAAATCGCAATCCATCGATTTTGCCCCACGTATACAAATGGTCCTTCGTAACTTGCTTCATCGCAACAGGAAGGCCATCTGCCTTCCTTGTAGCTGTGAAATGAAGTCAGAAAATTAATAACCCACTTTGCAACGAGTGATTCTGCAATACACGCTAGCGCAAATGCACAAGGCTCTTACCGTCGCCTCTCTCCAACAGTTTAACAATCATTCTACCCTTGATCTCAGTAGCATAGCGCTAACGTATCGCTAACTAAGCCACTCTTTGTTAAGGTTTCGCAGTTGCAGGTGGATTGTGGTGGGTGCGGCGATTGCACCAAGAACGTGCTGTTTCATTGTCTCTGGCGAAACCAGGGAACAACGCTGACGGAAATGACAAAATGTTGCATAATTTACCGCGGTCGACGTAAACCGGAATATGCACAGGGAGCGGACTCCAAATCGCTTCATTTGTCCGACTTACCTGCAAACACAAAACCGTAGCGGCCTCTGCCAATTTCCTCATGCATTGAATACTTCTCGTTGAAATCCATTTGTGATGCCCATAGACAGTCATCCCTCTCTGGCAGCTTTTCACAATCTGTCACAAAAATTTCATGTTCCCAATAATGTGAAATGCGCTTGGTCCACATATTGCTGTCAACTTTTTGCGCAACCCAAACGACATGATGAAATTAGCATAATTCTTTATCTTTTAATTATGCAGCATTGGTGTAAAAATTGTGTGGATACCCTACTTTTAAAATTTTGATAAATACACTATAAAAAGTTTATATCAGTCTCAAATTAAGAAGGTTTTCGTCTCAGCTATGACATTTTCCTTCCCTTATACAGATTTTGTCTAAAAAACCAGGAAGTTTATGACTTTTCAAGTTTAATCCAGGCTTATCAATATCATATTATCTCAAATCAAGATCAATTCTACTTATTATAATTTCCGATGAGTTTACTTTCTCTTGACTAGGCAATTTTTACAGAGGTAAGACACCTGACGAATTTAGCCTACGTGAGACTGGAATATACTTGTTAATTCAAAATAGTCCTAAATTGAGACAAAGTTAACTTTGCTGGCAATATTCAGCTTGACAATAGACGATTTTTCTTAAAACAAGATCAATTTGACTCGAAAAAGTGACGGATAAAAATATTTTAACTCAACTAGCAAAAAAAATCTTTCTCAGACTAAAACAGACTGGTCAAGATCAGATAGTCTTAAAATGAGAAAGAAATAGCTTGCTTAACCCAACTTTAACTCGGACAAGCCCGATATTTCTTAAAACATGATAAACTCGGACTTGATAACATTTTAGATGAGAATATTTTAAATTGACTAGTTACGTTCAGTCTTACTTAGATTGAATAAGACTGAACAATGTCACAGAGTCTAAAAATGAGACGGAAAATGCTTGCCAAACTAGCTTCAACTCGGACGGGCCAATTTTTTCTTAAAACAAGATCAATTTCAATATGGCGGCATTTTAGATAAGAATATTTTCAATAGACTAGATATTTTTAATTTTACCCATACTACACATGACTCGCCAAGGCCACAGAGTTTTAAATCAAGACGGAAAAAGCTTGCCAACCCAAGCTTCGAATCGAGCAAACTTAATTTGTCTTGAAACAAGAATTTTTTGGACTTGATACCATTTTGGGTACCAAGAAATTCACAGGTCAAACCAGTTTTCTCTTATTCTGACTGGGATTCTAAGAACCAGGATCATTAATATTTTCCAGTACAGTATCAATGTTTCCTGATACTAATAGACCACATAATCGGTCCAAGATAACCAAGTAGGCCAGTGCTAAATTACACATGAATAATCAATTTTCTGAGGCACAAAAATGTTATCTTCGAACTCATAGAATGAAATACAGTTAAAGTATATTATGTCGCGATGGTTGACTAAACTGTGCCGGAGTAGAATATGTTGTCTACAAATGTCCCAGTTCAGGCTTTCATCAACTCCTAAACATCTCAAATCCTGAATCAGGTGCTGGAGTGGGCAAACGTGTCCTATAACAGCAGTAAAAACTGCAACAAAAGCAAGAAGCCCGCGGAGCAGCGGAAAACACACGTGCAGGGAGATTCCGGTAGAATCAATTGAAATCAGCACAATTGGCATACAATCCAACACTCCCACTTGATTTCTAATTTGACAGAAAAAAAAGTCCTTTCTGTTATTCTAGACCAAGCATGCACCCAAACTTCTCAAATCCTCCTCCAAGAAGAGCCTTTGTTCAAATATCAGTAATCATGTCAGTACTGGGGCAATGTCGACATCAAGATCGACAGCAAAAACTATATCAGGTAGAGAGTTGCCATGGCAATGTACAAGATACTTCCGACCATAGATCGGTACTTGTCAGCTTCAATAGAGTCACAATTACCGCCATCTCCCTTTTAAAACTTTACATTTGTTTCCAACGGAGTATTATGTGTCTTTGCATCATTCAAATCATATTTATCTACAACACCTATTATATAGGCTACTTTTTCTGGTGAAGCCGTATGCACCTTTTATCCCGGTCTTGCTCCACATTGATACCCAGACAGAGGATGGTTTGCAAATATCGTAATGTAGTTGAACTCCGCGCTGATCTGACTCCAAACTGTGTGTTCGAAACACCCCACGATATACGCCACGTCAGTGACGTACGCTTCTATAGAGCTCTTCGCACAGAGGTCTGTCTATATACTGTTCTTGCACGAGTCTTAGCTGAGACAGAATTGATGATTATATTGAACCAATATTCCAAGTCACTTCGATTACACGTTCGTAGGATGAAACAATATTAGTAATGCCGAATAGACAAGTCGAATGGTGTATTTTCTATGACTACATGTCTACAGCGCATGTGTGCTCCGTTGCGGCAGACAACCAGATACTGAATGTCGGAATCAAAGAATCCCGATTTCGAATTCAAAACGTGGCGCCAAATGTCATCACGTGGTTCGACCACGGGAAAAACAATCCCAAATTACGTCAGCGAATTATCTTCGCATGGCTTGAAATCTTCTTTATAATAATAACGACGGGAGGTTAGCGGTACTGTTATGATCAGAACAGCAGGAGTATATTTTGTTACTACTAAGTCAATTATCGATTCCGTGTGCTATATGACTTGGTTAATTATATGTCTGGTTTGGTATAACCCATTGAACTATTGGTCTACGTTCTGTACGTTTCTACGATGCCGTGTAACGCGCAGTAATTGTAATCATTACACATGTGCCAATTAATTGAATGAGTGCTCCACGTGTGGGAGGTTTCCTTTGTCGCACTGTTCTGATTCTCTGCATTGTGAACGTTGCCGTTGTACTGGCCGTACCTACTGTAACTCTATGGGTTCTTTCTGTTAGCGTTTTCTCACTGTTGTGTTTATGTGTCTCAGTTCAATAAAAATTGCCCCGCATTAGATGTGGTTTGCGATTACTGCGAAATAGTTGGACACTATTCCCGGGTATGTCAAAAGCGACTCAAGACACGAGGATCTGTTCAACGGAAAACAGCCGCAGCAATTGGATCGACTGTGTCGAGTCTGTGTTCGTCAGGCAGTACCAATGCCATGTGTAAAGTTAAAATTAATGGCATTTTTGCTACGGCACTGATGGATACTGGGTCTAACGACTGCTTTATCGACCGGAAGTTTGCTCTAAAGCATTTGCTGAAAATTAGTGGCGTCGCCGGAGAAGTGACCTTGGCTGAAACCTCCATCCGTATGCCAATCGAAGGTTACTGTGTCACTCGGCTCACGGTTGGGGATCACAATTATTATGGTGTTGTATTCAATGTTCTCAACAACCTCGCTACGGACGTCATTGTTGGCGAAAAGATCTTTAAAGAGCACGAAAGTGTTACTTTCACATTTGAGGGTCGCCGTTCACCTTTAACGCTGAATGCTTTAGCAAAAATGAAGGTCCCCTACCCAAAGCCTTTTAACCACCTGAGCGATGATTGTCGTTCTCAGGCGGACAAACCACGAAAGTACTCAAAAGCTGATCGCCTTTTCATTCAAATTGAGACCGAGCGCTTGCTGGAGAACGACCTGATAGAGCCGAGTAATTCGCCTTGGCGGGCCCAAGTGCTCGTTGTAAAAAACGAACATTCCGAGAAAAAGCGTATGGTTATCGACTACAGCCGAACCATCAACCGGTTCACTCAACTCGACGCTTACCCTCTTCCTCGCATAGACGACATCGTCAATGAGCTTGCGCAATACAAGATCTTTACTACACTAGATTTGAAGTCTGCCTATCATCAACTCGAACTCGACCCTCGAGACAGAGAATTTACTGCCTTTCAGTCTGGAAATGAGTTGTATCAGTGGCGGCGACTCCCATTTGGTTTGACAAATGCGGTACCCGAGTTTCAAAGAGCCATCGATTACATCGTGAAGCAAAATGATTTGAAAGGTTGTTTTCCGTACCTTGACGACATAACGATCGCTGGGGTAAACCAGGATGAACACGATCGCAATCTGAAAGCATTTTTGAACGCTGCATCCGAAGCTAGCCTAACAATTAACGAATCGAAGACTCAGCATTCAAAATCTGATATTTCGATCCTTGGGTACCAGGTCGGGTATCAATCTATACGGCCTGATCCTAGTCGGGTCAAGCCGCTCTCAGACCTACCGTACCCCAAGACGACAAAAGAGTTGAAGAGAATGATCGGATTGTTTGCTTACTATGCACGCTGGATTCCTAATTATTCAGAGACTATTAGGCCGCTTATTACATCGTCCATTCCCCTTGAAGCGGAGGCGCGAAATGCAATCGACAGACTTAGACAACAGTTAACAAATGTAACCCTTCAACCAATCAACGAACTTCTTCCGTTTACCGTGGAGACGGACGCATCCGACTTCGCCATAGCTGCAACACTTAACCAAGAAGGCCGACCGGTCGCCTTTCACTCCCGTACGCTTACTGCGAGTGAACAACGTCATTCCTCAGTGGAAAAAGAAGCATACGCCATTGTCGAAGCACTGAAAAAGTGGAGATGCCTTCTCACTGGTAAACACTTTACCTTAATCACAGATCAGAAGAGTGTGTCTTTCATGCTGGACACCCGACATACCAACAAAATCAAGAACGATAAAATTGCGCGATGGAGATTGGAACTAATGACGTTCAATTACACCGTCAATCACCGTCCCGGAAGTGAAAATGCAGCCCCTGATATGTTCACGAGGGCTTACTGCGGGTACGTGGAACATGACCGATTACGAGACCTCCATGTGGGTCTCTGTCACCCGGGCGTGACGCGAATGGCGCATTTCGTCCGCGTGAAAAATCTTCCTTACTCACTCGCAGAGATCCGACAAATGACGTCTGAGTGCAATGAGTGCCGGCAGGTTAAGCCTCAATTCATTCGTACGAGTAATACCAAGCTAATCAAAGCGACACAGGTGTTCGAAAGACTGAATTTAGACTTCAAGGGTCCGCTTCCTTCTGTTTCAAGAAATAAATACTTCCTAACTATTGTGGATGAGTACTCAAGATTTCCCTTCGCTTTTCCATGTTCCGACATGAGTGCAGGAACTGTAATTCAATGTTTGACAAAGCTATTCTCAATATTCGGAATGAGTTCGTACATACACTCTGATCGTTGGTCTTCTTTTGAGTCTCACGAACTGAAGTCTTGGCTTCACTCGCATGGCGTGGCAACAAGCAGGACTACAAGTTACAATCCTAGAGGCAATGGCCAGTGTGAGAAGTATAACGACACGATATGGAAAGCGATACAGTGCGCTCTTAAATCCAGAAAGCTTCCACTTACCCATTGGGAAGATACAATACATGATGCGCTCCACTCGATTCGCTCCTTAGGCTACTATGTGTTTCAACAAATTGCACTCCGCACGAGCGAATGTTTCGGCATTCACGCCGATCGGCAAACGGGACATCACTCCCATCGTGGTTGAAACCTGGACCAGTTTACGTGAGGCGCCATGTCCGCAATAAGGGTGACCCTTTAGTCAACGAGGCTGAACTATTGGAGATCAATCCTGCTTATGCACATGTCCGTTTGCGTGATGGGAGGGAAACAACGGTCTCCATTAGAGACATCTCACCACGTGGCACTAGTGGTATCATTGAAGACATTCCTATTCCTGCATCGGATGAGGGGCATTTCGCTGGAGCGCAGGACCACGTAGTTGTTGACGCAAACTCAGAAAATAACAATAAAATTCATGACGTTATGCAAAGTACTGACGCTGAGACAATCGGATCAGAGGCATTAGAAGCGGCCGAAGCTCCAAAGACTTTGCGACGATCTAGCCGGCACAGAAAGGCTGTGGACAGATATGGGGCCGTTCCTTATGAATAATAAAAAATAATTATATGTTTACTGCGCATCGTGCGCGGTTCGCTGTATTGTGAGATCCTTTTCTCCACAGGGGGAGAATGAACTATTGGTCTACGTTCTGTACGTTTCTACGATGCCGTGTAACGCGCAGTAATTGTAATCATTACACATGTGCCAATTAATTGAATGAGTGCTCCACGTGTGGGAGGTTTCCTTTGTCGCACTGTTCTGATTCTCTGCATTGTGAACGTTGCCGTTGTACTGACCTTACCTACTGCAACTCTATGGGTTCTTTCTGTTAGCGTTTTCTCACTGTTGTGTTTATGTGTCTCAGTTCAATAAAGCCTCACTTTGGTTACGTCACCCACTAATGGATAATACTCTCAGAGGATTTATGGCATGTCCGAGTGTCCTAGATACGACAGTTGATGTCGCGTATATACATTCATAAATGTATATGCGACACAGACCAAATAATGTTGCTTTGGTGTCAAATTCCTTTCGAGGTTTCTACCGAAAATGGCTGATACGATACAGCCGCTACACAACTTATTGAAAACTGTTGTCAACTGGAACTGGTCTGAAAACCAACAATCTTCGTTTCTAACGCTCAAAAAAGATCTGACCAAGGCCCCAGTTTTAGCCTACTATGACCCTAACAAAGAATTGACACTTGAAAACGATGCGAGTCAACATGGCTTAGGCTCAACATTGCTACGAGAAGGCAAGCCTGTTGCGTATGCTAGTCGTGCTTTAACAGAAGTGGAGCAACGATACGCACAAATAGAGAAAGAAATGCTTGCTATTGCGTACGGTCTGCGGAAATTCAGTCAATACACCTACGGAAGAGACGTCCATGTCATAACCGATCACAAACCTCTCGTATATATTGTGTCCAAGCCATTACCAAAAGCGCCGAAACGTGATAGACAGCAAGAGCATTGGATTTCAGTTGGTGATGTTGGTTGCCGCCCAAATGGGATTAGTGGATAACATGACACTCTGATCAATGCCGCCTGGGAAATGTTAGGGCGTTGATATCTTCTCCGTAGTAGGCTGTCCGGGTGGAGAGTTATTCTCCGTAGTATTCTCCGTAGTAGGCTGTCCGGGGGGAGAGTTATTCTCCGTAGTATTCTCCGTAGTAGGCTGTCCGGGGGGAGAGTTATTCTCCGTAGGAGGCGATTGAGGTGGAGAGTTATACTCCGTAGTATTCTCCGTAGTAGGCTGTCCGGGGGGAAAGTTATTCTCCGTAGGAGGCAATTGAGGTGGAGAGTTATACTCCGTAGTATTCTCCGTAGTAGGCTGTCCGGGGGGAGAGTTATTCTCCGTAGGATGCGATTGAGGTGGAGAGTTATACTCCGTAGTATTCTCCGTAGTAGGCGGTTGGGTTGGTGAGTTATTCTTCGATCTGTACAAGAAGAAATATATTTTAGGACTATCTATTCCGAATACGGTACCCGTAACGATGGGAAGTGGGCATAACTATAATATGAGTAATGCGGAACAAAGTACTTCCAAATAATGCGCCTCTTCAACACCCAACAACGAATTAGGCCTAATACCGAAAACGAAAGAATTGGGCATTTTTTAAACGTGTGCATGCGGTCGGTTGTGGTCAGTGAGAGTGCATAGTCGTTTGGCGACAGCGAGTAACCCTTCACGCAAATATAATTATTTGCTCCCACCAGCCTGCTATAATAATATCACGGAACCATGCGTGCATCTATTTCGTGATAAGGTTATATATCACTGAAGTTGTAAGATGCGGCCGGAGCCGTCCTACAATCTACCAACGTAGAATGTGTTGGAGTCATAAATAAACATATACCGAATGAAATAGATTGTTTACCGTTTTCTTACGTAACAATACCAATAACAACAGGACCTCAAAATCGCCCACTTAACAACGAAGGGTTCCAGATATGGGAATGGTAAGTACGTGATCGGGAGGACGATATCTTACGAACAAGCTTGTCAAAATCGGAGAAGTTGCATTAGCATAGGCCTATACTGTATATAATATATTGCCGGTGCAGAATAGATGTGAGTATAACTTTCAATTTTGCCAATTGGGTTAGCCCAATACTATATCCATACAACTCTCAACTATGAATCTAATTATGATGCGCTCACTTTTCCTCATCTTTTATCTCTTC
The DNA here is from genome assembly GCA_030412335.1 of Botrylloides violaceus. NCBI lineage: Eukaryota > Metazoa > Chordata > Ascidiacea > Stolidobranchia > Styelidae > Botrylloides > Botrylloides violaceus. The sequence continues at coordinate 20,104 of JASFYC010000324.1, forward strand.
CTTCAATTCCGCGATTGTTTTAATTGGACTTTCGCCAAGCATAAGTAAAATTGTTCTCAGCTCCTCATTTCCATAGTATTCTCGTTTTAACGATGTCCCATCTTCAAGTTCGCAACAGATTAGGAACTTTTCCTCCTCTCTCTCCCCTTGGCTATTGATCTCATTTTCATCGTCTGAAGTGTGAAGACTTGGCGCTTCGTATGGTATTTGGTACGTTTGGTTATGAAAGATGATGCCCTGATGTTCCACAGCATCGATCGCATTTTCTTCTTCCAAAATATAAGAGATTGGAGATTGCCTCTGCTCAAGTATTCCTTCCGGCACAAGTTGAGAGCTGCTTTGATGCCCCTCGGCATTGAGCCCATTTTCGTCGCATGAATTGGTCAAATATTGCGTCTTCGAAGGTACTCCTCCTATGACAACTAGAGCGCTGCTCTGAAGTCCCTCGGCATCTAAGCCATTTGCGTCGCATGAATTTGAAGCATATTGCGTCTGCGCAGGTATTCCATCTGCAACAAGTTGAAAGCTGCTCTGAAGTCCCTCAGCATTGCACCCATTTCCTTTGGCTGAATTGATAGAACAATGAGTTTGTTTTGGCTCTCCGTAGAGTGCGAGTTCAGCGCTTCCGTGAAATCTCTCGGGTTTGAACTTATTTTCTTCGGCTAAATTGAAAGAATATGACTTTTCTGATTGTTTTGCGTGTGGTGCAAGTTGAAGGTCACTCTGAAGTCCCTCCACATTGTTCTTCTTTAATGCATCACAACGATCGCATACATCTTGCTGTGATCTTTTCTTGCTGAAATGGACATCATCGATAAGTTTTGGGATGACAATATTTTTGATTTTTTTCTGTTGACGATTTGTTGCGATTTGGATTGGGCCCAACTTTGGTGCTGTACGTTAGTTCAATGCGTAAATATTACGCATATCGATCCTTCAAGATTAAAGCCCTCTGATCGCTATCACAATGGCAACCATTCGCTCTAAACCTGTACTGACTGCCATTTATAGGGCGAACGGATTCCAATTTGTAAACTTAGGTAACAGTTCAGTAATTTCGTGTCCGTGATCAATATCAGAATCATCACCATAAGCAGAGTATATACACATGGAAACAACCTATCGTATATCAACCATCGAATAAAAAAAATCAACGATACTCTTACTTTCTAGGTCGCTGCTCTTCGCCCGCGCTTTCGCCTGTGATTCGGCAGTAAGGTCCTGAAAATTAGTAGAAAATTAGTAGTTGGAGTGGAACGAGCCAATAGCGGGATTTGTTCCGTGGGATTGAGATCAATTAAAAAAAAAACAATTGTATTTTAAGAATCGCAAATATGGCATCCACAACTTCAATATGCGAGATAACTACCTATGATACATATCTGGAACATGTTGCGTGTTGCCAATTAGACACACGCACCGAGTAACACCTAGGCACCCTAACAATGTGGAAATAAAGGTAGACGTAAATGAAAACAGGAGACAATATATTATAAAGTAGACACCACTAATTAATTACCCATCCCGCCGTGTTTATTAAAAAAAGATTAGAATCTGTTACGAGTATGAATGTATTGGAGGCAATGGGTGACTATACAGACCGGCAGGGATGTCATAGCTTTGACATTATGTAAGCTTGGTTCTGGACGTTAAACTAGTGGCGACTCAATTTTGTTTCTAACAAACTATTTGTATACAGGAGGTACTGGCTTAAAATACCGACTACGCGTGGCCTGGGTTAAGGTATTGGGCATTGTCAATGAACTCTACTTACCTAATACATTCAGTTGTCTCGATTCCAGAGCTACTTGAAAATCGGTCGAAGCATTCTCAGTTCTCTTTGGTCCAGTTTCCTGTAACAAAACAACATTTCGAATACATGGCATTTTAAAATGCTCAGGTAATGTGTGTACAAGTGATGCTTAGTCCTCGATATCAATATTTCTGGTTAATATCCCGGAGCACTACCAAAGGTACAGCCACACTCCCCACTAATGAATCACAGATTGAAGTGCGATGGATACCAGTTTTAAAGTCTTTGCTTTGTGAGTATCACACCGGCCGTTAACTCTTCCTGGAGTGCTAATTGAGACCCAAATAGGTCTTGTTCGGATTCAGATGGGCTGTGCCTATAGTGTATTTTTTCATGTTGTAGAATATAGTGCAGCCGATAGCGGATGATCAGTAGTTATCGTAAAGAGGACCACTAAAATATAACGTTCAATTTGAATTATTGATGGTTAAAACTTTTACAATCTTTCGAAACTCCGCTCGTTCGTCAATTAAAGTTTCATCTGACAAAGGAGCGGAGCTTCGTTTTATGCGTTTTATGGATTTGATTACCGACTGACTAGTTACGCAGTGATTAGCGACGCAATTGACGCACGTCGCTAAGAAACTATATACTCGTTCTACCTGGCTGATCACAGCTGACTGCTGATTTGGCGCCAAGTCGAGTTTTTCGTCTCTGTTAGTTCGCCCAGCTGCCTGCGTTTCTACGTGTCGTTACATTACCATGTTTTTTCCGTGACATCGCTATGGATTAAATTGACATTCTGGTTGCAGTTCGAAGAATTGTTACATTACCGGAGCTCTGCTCCTTCATCAGATGAAGATGAATTGAAAAGCAAAGTTTAAGATTTGAATTATAAAGAATCACACGTGACTTTAGCAGCTCCTAACACCAATTTCCATACACATTTGCCCGTTTTAGACCTCCTCATCTGAATCTATTAATTTTGGATCGTCTATACCAGTGGTGGCCAACTAATCCGAGACTGAGAGCCACATTTCTTATAACGTGTTACTCCATAGAGCGGTATCATACACATCGCCTCACATGTTGATAGAGCCGCAAACGAGATACAAAAAGTCGACCCTTATGGTGGTCGTCATGTTTTTTAATCATATTGGCTTAGTAGTGCATTAATTGACATTGGGGGCGGAAGGAATTTTATTTTTTAAAGCAGTAAAAGAATTATTTAGCACAAATAGCTTGAGAAACACTGGCTCAGCTAGATTTATTGTATGCTGGAAAGAGCTGCATTGAACCAGGCGAAGAGCCGCATGCGGCTCGCGAGCCGCGGTTTAGCCACCCCTGGTCTATAGCATCGGCTCCAATATTTTTCGTAAAATGAATTATGGAATAGTTGACCACATATGGAAAACACTCTGTCGTAAGGTTGACGGGCAACCATTGGTGTCGTTGTTCAAGCTAAGACTAATTATTGAACATAAATATTTTTGTCTCATAAAATGGTATAGTGTCAGTAACCGTATTTGGCTGACGGCCTTGCATGTCAATTATTTCTTGCGTAATAGAAATAGTTTCATCCATAGGTTTACTGTACTCTTCGACTCGTGAATAAATATTCATACATGCGTACATACTTATACGTTGTCTATAACGTACCTGACATCTCGATTGCTCCTCCATGGCACCTGACTCGTCTTTCGTCAGCAACAAATTATTGAAGATTACAGTAGGTCTACTTTTCTTCTCAATGCATCCAACCTCGGCCCTCACCAATTGTGAAATGATTTTTATAAACTTATGCCGGCTTTTATACTCCAACCAGTGGTCTGTACCAGTGTAGGAATAGAATGGTTTGTTGAGATGAAAATGCCACCTCCGGAAGGTATTAAGCGCTTTGTTTCCACTTGTCAACAAGGCTGGTGTACATTCATCCGCTTTCAATAGACGATTGCGTGTATTGCTAGACTTTCCGTAGCGCGTCTGGATAATGGTCGTGGTCACACTGATAAAACGCTAATTGCACCTTGTCAATAAGGTAATTACTTTAGATCGTAAAGCCCTATTCTTTGCATGGATACACAATCAACTTTACATGATCACATAAGCCTCGGCGGGCTTCCCTTGTAGTGAGAAAGCCTGCGACGAAAGCAAAGTTTTCTTTTGCGCCGAAGGACACGTACGTGGATATACTGTAGCTATTGCGTCACTGAATTCTATCGTACCTCGAAGCCACTACATAACTGTCGGTGCTGTTCCCAAGTATCCAATAATTAGTACATAAATACTTTTCATTTTATAATCCGTTCGGAGTTTTTCGCAAAAAGAACTGCTATCTCCCTGTATGCAGTAAAATATGGGGATTTCCGCCCCAAAGACGCCGGTTCTATTTTAGGCTAAATGCGAACGTTCTTGTCCCCGAAAAAGTACTACAGAAAAACTTTGAATTTTTCCTAGTCGGAACATATCTGACGTAGCTGACGGTCATAGGCGGTGAGAATCTGTGATAGCCGTGAAAGAAAATTGTGGTGTTTTGTAGTAATAGCAGTCATCTTGTCGTCGGTAACGGTGTAAATAAATGAAATTCTAAAGCGAAAGCTCATAGCCCATAATCTATATAGATAAAAGAGGCTGTTTGTCTGTCTGTTTGTCTGTTTGTCTGTTTGTCTGTTTGTCTGTTGGTCTGTCTGTGCACGAATCAACTTCTTTATTACGGAATCTACCGCCATATGATTTCACAGAGATGTAGGGACGGACGTTATGCGTGCAACCAGGTGGTTTTTCAGCGCTTCCGACATGTATTTCTCAAGTTATACATCGCCAAATGGTGCTACTTCCACTTTTCGCCACGCGGAAATGAGAGATGCACTTTTTAGATCGCTTCTGCCATCTAGCGGAACTATTTTTTTAATCACTGCTGCTCGCATGATATCTCTCAACGGTTACCTCTCATCTACGGTTTAACGTGATCTGCGTTCGAGCAGGTGATTCCATTGTGTATTTCATGAGTTATACATCGCCCAATGCTGTTATTTCCAGAACAGTAACAGACTCGGAATTTTTCCGTTTATGAAATTTCTTTAGTGCTCATTCTCAAGAAGCCGCGTTTTCGTGTGTAGGAATAGTCCAGGACAGTACCGGGGACAAAATTTTAAATTCCACTTTCCGGTACGCAGAATGTGGTCAGGAAAGTAACAGACTCGGAATTTTTTCGTTAGTTAAATTACTTTAGTGCTGTCTGTCAAGAAGCTGCATTGTGTGTAGGAATAGGGGCCCTATGTCAAAATTGTAACCATTTGTCATTGTTAAGATGCTTTCATTATATATGCATGATACGGTAGTCATTAGCGTTCATGCCTGGCCCAAGAAAAGCGCGGAGGAGCCTTTTTTCCCATGGCAAGAGACGTAGGACTGCTACCAATGCCTCTCATGAAATTCAGGATCAGGAATACTTTGACAGTAACATGCCTTCCCAAACTCAGGAGGCCAGTTCGGTGGCTGAAGACATACACCCCCACAGTAGTTCGAGTCAGAGTAGTGCTCAAAAAATGGCAATTGCTAGGGTTGCAGAATCTCCGCCAACGAAACAACTTCGTCGTCAAAATGATGCTGCACGAACGGCACTATCCAGGGCTGCAGAGTCCCCACGTTCCCGTCAAAACCGTCGTCTTGCTGATGCTGAAGCGAGAACAGTTTCCAGACGCCGAGAGTCGTTAGAAACCCGTCAAACGCGTCTTCAAACTCATGCAGCAAGAACAGCTGCAAACAGGGCTGCGGAATCACCGCAGACTCATCAAACGCGTCTTCAAACTGATGATGCCAGAACAGCTGCCACCAGGGCTGCGGAATCACCGAAGACTCATCAAACGCGTCTTTTAAACTGATGCTGCTCAACTTGCAATATCAAAAAGGAAAGTGAACGAGGAAAGCTGCTACAGTCTACAAAGTTTATTGTTTGGGATGAATGCATCATGTCTCACAAAGGCGCCTTCGAAGCTGTGGATAAAACCTTACGCGATTTGCATAAGAATGATCGAGTTATGGGAGGGATGACGGTTTTGCTTGCCGGTGATTTCAGGCAGATATTGCCTGTCGTACCGAGGGGAACAATGGCCGATGAAATGAGTGCTTGCCTGAAGAACTCTGTGCTGTGGCAAGACATTCAGTGTTTGAAACTGACAACACACATGCGCGTTCACCTGCATGGAGACGCAGAAGCGGGAAGATTTGCAAGCAAACTTCTCGAAATAGGTAATGGAAATTTACCACTGGATACCGAACAACAGTTGCATCACATAACTGTTGGAATTATGGTGGCTTCTGCCATTGAGCTCATTGATAAGGTTTATCCAAATTTTCTACAAAATTTTAACAATCGCGACTGGCTATGTGAGAGTGATTTCTTAGCACCGAGGAATGATGCTGTAAACAGAATTAATCTGGATATTCTTGACCGAATACCTGCAGATAAAAAGGTGTACTCCTCCATCGATTCGACACTTGATCAAGACGAAGCTGTCCATTACCCAGTTGAGTTTTTGAATTCGTTAAACCAACCTGGAATGCCAGCGCACACACTTCGTCTCAAGCAGGGTAGTCCAGTCATACTTTTGCACAAATTGGACCCGCCAAAACTTTGTAATGGAACACAATTAGTTGTTATGAACTTGCACCGCAATGTTATTAAGTGTTTCAATATTACTGGAACCTCTAAGGGGGAAAAATGTGTTTGTGCCAAGAATTCCACTCATTTCATCTAATAACCATTTGCCTTTTGAGTTCAAGCGCCTGCAATTTCCTTTGCGAAGTTGTTATGCAATGATAATAAATAAAAGTCAAGGCCAAACGATGAGTTATCTGGGGCTTGAGTTGAGTGATCATTGCTTCTCCCATGGCCAATTTTATGTCGGATGCTCAAGAGGTTTTTGCGAACAACATCTGTTCATTCATGCCAAGGTTCCGGGTTACACTAAAAACATTGTATACAAAGAGGTTTTGTAATGTATTGTTTTCCACTCATGTTTCTAGCTCTTTTCTTTGTTTTTATATGCTAAGCTGTTTCACTGTTGCGAAGTTATTCATTTTTGTACCGTTCCATGATGTTTTGTGATGTGGTTTGGTGTTCACTAATGTTTCTAGCTTTATAACTTCTTTTCTTTGGTTTAATTTTTCAGTTGATCTGCTGCTGTGCATTTATACACTTTCACTATTTCGGCAATTACAGTAGGCTATACTTTCATTACTTTTCCTCCCGTGTGAAACCGGGTACTCCGCTAGAGATGTAAATAAAGAAAGTGCTGTTTCAAATGTCTTGTTTTTTCATGTTTATCATGATGTTCACCATGAAAAGATCATATAGTTGACAGGCGATGTATATGCAGTTATGCACCTTCGGTCAGCCCTAAGATGATATTATTATCGTATTAGTTAACGCTCACTTGTCCGAGTTCGTTCATTGTCCATTGTCTATTATGATCGAGTGGTTCCCGGTCCGTTTCCAGGCCGCGTAAAGCAAGGATAGTGCATAGGTTTTCTATGGCTTTCCAATACGAGAGTGCTGAAAATGTCAATCATCCTAACACGCGAATTAACCAACAAAATATTAAATAATTGAATTGTCTTAAGCCTTGTATCTAAACAAGGTTTTCAATTATATCATGTTGTCAAGGTTAAAGGATGTCAATACAGTAGATAAGCGATTCGTGTGAACTTCTGCCAGCAACGACTTTCCAATACTATTGCATTGCTTACTGCTGCCTAATACTTTGACTCTCCAACTTCTATTCTGATCGTGAACTATGCCTGGTGTGTTTTCGGGCGTTACTTGACTCAACACATCCCGGAGTTTGACAAATATTTAATTGACTGCAGCCAGACAGAAAGCTTACCACTCAGACTCGATTACTACTTATAGGCCTACACTTCACTTCATATGAGATTCTCCGCATCGGTCAGCGATCTGCCGTACTGCACATGAGTCATCACTCATCACAGGCATAAGTAGTAGGACTATTCCTTTGCTCAAATTCTTTAGGTATTTTTTTGGTTAAGAACGTCGCGGTATACTTGTAAACGTCATTTACTCACAAGACTTGACGGAAATTTCCTAAGATATAATGCCTAAGCGTTTTCGAAGGCGGCACTGATCAGAGTTACATATTATCCACCACCCCATTTTGACCACCGTGGAAGATTAAGTACATATCACAATATTGAATGAATCTGATACACGATGTCAGTTGAACAATGGCTCCACTGGTCCAGCAGTCGAGGGTGCTTCAACTGACGGCACGACAAGGCAACACTTCGTGGCTGACTCTGTTTAACCCGTGCCGGCACTTACCGTGACCCTAACTACTGTAGTTCCTGACTTAACAGCAGTCACAATGTCATGCCTAATAACCTAATATGGTATACAAGTAGGGAAACAGAAAGCGGCATCTCAAATCAGTTAGCTACAATTTGCTCGTTATCTGGTTGTATTTTCATAGCCACTCCTTCTGGTATATAAAAGTGTAATTGGGAGATGACTACTTGTAGGGTAGGCCTGTTGCTATTCCGAACATTCACACAAATTGGATAATTTCCAAGGTCGTAACTTACAAAATAACTAACTAGCAGAATATTATTGATTTTAGTAGTTTCAGGTTGGCACTCTTCGATTGGAGTCTTGCTACTTGTCAATATGAGATTCTGACAGTATCGGGTCTCATCCAAGTAGGCCTAACACACAGGAAACATAATTCCACAATTTCGCGACTGCTTTACGCCTATAGCTTGGGCCACTCTGAATGCACTGTATGTATTGCATTGTGTGTTATATGTAATGGTCTTGGCGCACAAGGTCTTTCGGCGATAAGCGACACTTTTTATTTTAAGTAAAAAAAATTGGTCTGTTGCATATTTGTTGCACATCCTGGATGTGGCGCCGGAATTCACCTCATGAAGCAGTGGTGCTCCTAAACCTTGCGAACGTTTTAATTCTCAATAAACCAAAGCGGAATTCGAAAGTGATTGCACCTTGCGGAAGATTCAGACATGAATTAAAATCTGTTAGGTAGGGCAAGCAACGCGACAGCGGGAATGTCAAGATAGCCCTACCTACAGTGTGATAACATGTATGCAACAGCACCTAGTAATCGGATTGTATAGTATTGGTGGATTTTTGGCACCTCATGATGATAAGAATTGAAACCATATATTGTCTCTTTCATTGAATGCTTAAGGATAGGTGTGATCGCAAGCTGTGCATTTACAGTACAATTGCGTGAAAACAATAATATGTTGAAATCCTGTTACACACACCACGTTTATTCCACCATTCAACAAAAGCGAGCTAGTGAGTAGACAGAACGCATTTAACCGCACACCGCATTCAACATAAAGAGAAAAAGGTAGTCACGTGACATCGACGTGTTACCACATGATTAGTGCACACAACACACAAGTAATAATCACAACAGATTTACGATCACATTACAACACTCCCGCTTGATCGTAATTCTACACTAGTCCCAACTTAATCCTAAGGTTATCAAAGCGAGGTGTTGGGAGAGCCTTTGTTAATATGTCGGCCAACATATGCTCTGTGGGGCAATATTTCAAATCGATTACATTCTTCAATATGGCATCGCAACGAGTAAAACCTATTGACAGCAGGTAGTCATTGAGGACAATGTTCCAGCACCGCGGGGACTGCTTAAGGCCATACAAGGACTTGTTCAATTTGCACACAAGGTTTTCACTTCCTAGCTGGATGTACCCAGGGGGTTGTTCCATGTAAATGTCCTTTTCAAGCACACCATTAAGAAAAGCCGTTTCGACATCCATTTGATGCACGATCATTTCCTTTTCAAGTGAGACAGCAAGAAGAGCACGGATCGATGCAAATCTAGCAACGGGTGAAAAAGTCTCATTGTAGTCGATGCCTGGCCGCTGAGTGAATCCTTTCGCCACAAGTCGTGCTTTGAACCTGTCGACTTCACCATCACTCTTGTGTTTCACCTTGAACACCCAACGACATCCAACAGCTTTCACTCCATCTGGTAGTTTTGCAAGTTTCCACGTATTGTTCTTAATCAATGAGGCATACTCTCTGTCGGTAGCTAATTTCCAGTCAGCGGCTTGACTTGATGCAATTGCTTCGGAAATGGAGTTAGGTTCCTTAACTTCTATTGCTGAGAGTACCGCGTGGTTGGTTTGGGCCATCACGTCTGCATATTCATCAATTCCAAACCTAACCGGCCGCTTGATGGTACGTCTAGGGCGGGATGCCTTTTCTGGTTGCTGTTGCTCCTGACCTCCTACCACATCATCCACGTTATCTCCCACTTGATCAATATCAAGGTTGCTTTCGAACTGAGAGTTAGGGTTTGGTGGGGTGTTACATACACTATTCTGATATTTGAAGGAAGATTCATCAAAGGCCACATCCCGTCGTATGACTATTTTCTTGGTTAGATCATCCAGGAGTCGGTACCCTTTCGAATTGAGGCTGTAACCCACAAATCGGTATTTTTGAGTCTTCTTATCCAATTTCTTTCTATCGCTATCAAAGGATAAGGCATAAGCAATACAGCCGAAAACACGGAGGTGTTTCACGCTTGGCTTTGTCCCATACCATCTCTCATGTGGTGTCAGACTTCCAGGAATAGCTGATGTTGGCATTCTGTTTCGTGTGTATACAGTTGTGTAAAGGGCCTCTGCCCAGAAACTTTTTGGGAGTCCAGCATGATGAATCATGGCCCGAGCCGATTCTACCAGAGTTCGGTTCATTCTCTCCGCAACTCCATTTTGTTGTGGTGAGTTCGCAACAGTTAGTTGATGCTTTATGCCAAGATCTTGTAAATACTCTGTGAACTCGCACGACATGTACTCACCACCTCGATCAGTCCTCAGGACAGCAATGCGGCATCCCGTGATGTTTGTCACCATCTTCTCAAACTTCTTGAACATGTCCAGGGCCTCTGCCTTAGTTCTCATTGGGTACGTGCAGCACCATCTTGAATAATCATCAATAAAGGTAATGAAATACCTCTTCCCACCCATACTTTCAGACGACATTGGACCACACACGTCGCTATGAACCAGCTGCAATATTCGAGTAGATGTAATCTTCCCAACCGGTTTAAAGGGTTTCCGATGCAATTTACCTTCTGTACACCCAGTGCAGAACGACAGTTTATTTCCTTTGAATGGTCTTATTCCGGTGACAAGGTCATTGTGTAGAGCCTGCTTCATCTGCTGCAAGTTCAAATGGCCCATCCTTTGATGCCAGAGGTTGATATCAGCAACACTACTTGCAACAGCGGCCTCTTCGGGGAACATCGACTTACATGTCAATTTATACAATTTCCCGTATATACAACCTGTGCCACACAATTTTCCAGCCTTGTTATAAATATGGCATTTATCGCGAATGAACCGAATCTCACCGCCAAATCGATTTGCTGATCTCACCGAGAACAAGTTATATGCTAGATCGGGTACATAGAGCACATCTTCCAACACGATAATGAAAGATTTTCTGCCGGAAACAAAGGTCTGTAGTCTCACGGTACCAGATCCTTTTGCTTCCACCTTATGTCCATCACCCAGGCCAACTGCTTCAGGAACATCAAACATCTTGAAATGTGTGAGCAATCCTTGATCATTAGTCATGTGACGCGAGGCCCCACTATCGATAATCCAAGGCGATTGAGCTGTATGGGTACCATCACTGCCAGCAGCAAATGTGTATTCGCCACTGGACTCATCAGTATCAACATGTTCCTCAACCGTCTTAGCCCTATGTTTCGGTGACTTTTGTACGACTTCATTCCGCATAGGACACTCACTACGAATGTGTCCATGCTGTTTGCATAAGTAACATTTCTTCCTTGATACCATTGCAGAATCCTCAAGGTCATTACTAGACTTGAACCTTCGTATGTTTCCTCGTAATTTTTCTTCCTCGTTCAAGATAGCTCTTTGTACGAATCCGAGGCTCAACCCTTGATCACTGCGTGTTTCCAGTGCTGTTACGAGAGTCGCATAGGATTGAGGTAAGCTACCCAGTAATGTCGCAACTTGGTCTTCCTCGCCCACTGGTGCTCCAAGTGCGGCTAACTTATCGGCTATTTCCTTCATATGTTTTAAATGGCATTCGACGGATGTTGTCTCGGTCATCTCCGATCGGAAATACGACTTTTTTAAAAGTAACTTTGTTTCCTACAGTATTTCGTTCAAAATGATTTTTCAGTGCGTTCTACGCATCGATCGGCTTATCGCACGACGTTACCAGATACAGCTGCGACGTATTCATCGCCATAGTAATCATTGCCAGCGCCTTATCAGACTTCGATTCGAACGTATTCGTTTGCGCTACCGTTGCCTCGCCAGGCAACATTTCCGACCCATCAACGTATTTGAACAATCCCTTCGCCTTCAGTACCCGTGTCAATTGGTATTTCCAAGTCAGCCAGTTCTCGCCATCAAGCTTATCCGCCATAAACTTTTCAATGTCTTCGGCAGCCATGATCGAACTCAACTTCAACTATACCAACACATTTATGATACAGACGAATTGTTCACCAATACGTTCCTCACTTTTCACTTGGCGCAGCGGAAGCGTGCTGGGCCCATAACCTGTTGAAATCCTGTTACACACACCACGTTTATTCCACCATTCAACAAAAGCGAGCTAGTGAGTAGACAGAACGCATTTAACCGCACACCGCATTCAACATAAAGAGAAAAAGGTAGTCACGTGACATCGACGTGTTACCACATGATTAGTGCACACAACACACAAGTAATAATCACAACAGATTTACGATCACATTACAACATAATATTAAGTGGCATGACTCGTGTGTTCGGATGACTAAAATTTTCAGCAGTTTTGAATGAGATCATTTACCAAACCTATTACATTAGAATTAGCCAGCTTCGCTTGAAGCGGTTCGCAAACGCGTCAAGCAACAGTCGCAATCAGCAAATACTTGATATGCTATATTATGACCTATACTGTTGTGTTTTTAATGACCCTACAACGCACTTCATGCATGACTGAGTTGCGATAGGTGAACTCGAGATAGGACCAAGTGTGCTTTCGAGCGTTTGGTGGTTTCTTGACGTTAGACAATTGTACATCTTGAGACTAATGCAGAGTTTGTCCAGGGATGTCTTGACTCAAGACATATATGTCACATATATAAGTGACCGCAGCCAGACAGGAGGCTTACCGCTCAGTCTCGATTACTACATACTGTATAGGCCTTAACTCCACTTCGTATGCGATTCTCCGCATCGGTCAGTGATCTGCCGTACTGCTCATGAGTCATCTCTCATCAGTAGTAGTACTATTCCTTTGCTCAACTTCTTTAGGCCTTTTTTGCTTAAGGACGTCGCGGTAAACTTGCAAACACACGAGACTTGTGGCACACTGCACGCGTATATTTATTAAGATTCAAGCATAATCGGGAAAAACACCATAAGGCATCAATGAATTACGAATTATCATCATTAAAATTGGATTTGGAAGGCAGTGTTAAAGCATTGACGGGGGATAGATACATAAAAAGGTGTACGACTAATGTCAACACATGAGATAGAGGAACAGATTCGGGGGGTGGACAATAACGTATAGTAACACTATTAAAAAATCTCTGTAAATAAAACGACAGAGACGATAAACCACGAGTCATTCGACTTGACACTTTTTAAAATTCCATGGATGTTTTAAGGCCTGTTCGATAGTGATTCGCTTTTTCGGATCTTTTTGAAGAAGCAGACGTATCAGGTCCTTGCAAGAATCGCTCAAACGATCCCCACTTTCGTATATAGGATCTTTTGCGACGATACTATGCACATCTGGAAACGGTTCGTCACCCACCACCATGATGAAGAGCAGAATACCCAGACACCATGCATCTAGTTGACATCCATCGTAGCTACCGTGGATGAACAATTCGGGACAGTAATATAACTTGGTGCCATTCAGCGATGTGTGTAGGTTCGTCTGAAAGTAGATAATATATTAATTTTGATATTCAGGGCTGAATAGATAGTGGGCCAATTCCGACATTATTTTCGACCTATTCAAACTAAATTCCATCGGACATTTCGAGATCGCGTTTGACCAGAGGTAATGACCCAACTAGTTGAAAACGCCACACATTCAAAATAACAACAACGATTAAAGAGTGTACTTCAACCGATGCAATGAGCAGATTGTATACAGGCGATGTATAAAATGTTTCGATTATGCAATATTATGTATTAATATGCATAAGGTAGATAATGAAAGATAAGAAGACTACATTCATGATTAATCTCACCTGCAGTTTTGTGCTCGATCCAAAGTCAATCGATTTCGCTTGCAAATTGTGTACATCCAATAGTACGTTGGCGTCTTTGATGTCTCTGTGTACGATTCCAAGCTTGTGGCAATGTAACGTCGCCTGTGCAATCTGACGAAACACATGTTGCGCAGTGATCTCAGGTAGGGGATCATACTGCGTAAGTTTGTAAATATCCGTGGCCCGTTCTTGCCTTTCCATGACTAGGTAGTAACAATCTTCCATTTCCATCCAATCTACCATTTTAATGATATCTAAAAAATAAAAATTTTTACCGAAAAACGTCGATGTTTCGGCACTTCAATCCGACATCAGGCGACTGATGTATAAGCTACGTTCGTGCGCGGAACCATCTATAAATATCAATAGTTTGCGGCAACTATTAAGGTGACCATTTGCGTTTCGTGCCAGAGCAAAGCATTATTTTGAAATCTGCGCACCACGTTCTGCGATACAAACCAGTAAAATATTCGGCAGCCCTTTACTGTAAGCGGAATCCCCTAGGCTACGTATACTCGTCGTCTCAATGACGGTACGGAATTTTAAGTGCAGGTAAAGCCCCGGTTCTCTCTCTTGGATAATAAGTGAACCTCATAATCCAATAGAGATGAGTAATGCAGACTCGTTTTGTCAATTAGTACTGCAATATTCGGGTTAGACCTACTGACAAGGCGATTAGGATCGCCTTGCGTACTGATGGTTAACGAGAAATGGCAGACAATATATTCGAAGTACTGTAGACGCGTTCGGACACTAGAGGGGGCTGCGGGATTTCAAATTTCAGTACCGGTATATTTATTTTCTACTCATTCAAGCTTAAATAGAATATATATATATAAGAATACACACTCCAGATGCATCCGCTGTGGCATCTAGATTGAACACGTCGAAAATTGAATTAAATGTGAAGTTATCTATATCATGATTGACATCGCCTTGCTATTTATACAATACAAAAACCTACTTGGATGTCCAGAGACTTTGGATAGAAGCTCGAATTCCTTCGGAACTCGCAGTCCATCGATTCTGCCCCACCTTTTCACTTCGTTCTTCATAACTCGTTTCATCGCAACAGGAAGGCCGTCTGCTCTCCTTGTAGCTGTGAAATAAGTCAGAAAATTTATTACTCATGCTATACAACAAGTTGTTCCGCAAAACACGCCAGAAACAATCGGAAAACTGCGTCCGCAAAAAGGCATCCATACAAAATACCTAACAAAATTATGATGCTTTTCGAACGCTTTGTCATGCAAGATACCGAACATTGCCGATATAAGGAGGAATCGTGAATTCCACCGTTGGCTCCTACCGTCGCACTCTCCCAAACAGTTTAGCAATCATTCTACCACTGATCTCAGTATCATGGCGTTAACTTATCGCAAACTAGGCCGCTCTTTACTGAGATTTCGCAGTCACAGCTGGATTGTGGTGGGTGCGGCGATTGGACCAGGAACGTGCCGTTCCATTGTATCGAGCGAAGCCAGGGAACAACGCTGACGGAAATGACGAAATGTTGCATAATTTACCGCGGTCGATCTAAACCGGAGTATGCAAGTATTTACAGGGAGCGGACTCCGAATCACTTCATTTGTCAGACTTACCTGCAAACACAGAACCAAAGCCGCCTTCGCCAATTTTCTCCATCTTCAAATACTTCTCATTGAGATCCGTTTGTGATGCCCATAGTCTGCACACTTTGATTTGAATTGCTTTTATTTGTTTCGTTCTTTTCAAAGCAGGTGCTGGTGATGCTGGATCGGTTGACGCTTGACGCTTTTTCGTCGCGATAATTGAGTCTGATGAAAGAAATACAAATCTGTCACTAGAGTTGAAGAGAATTTAGAAACATTTCTTACCATCGAAACATTAAGTTATTAATGCCGGAACTTTAAATGCGGTATGAATGAGGTTCCAAGGTTTTAGCCAAAGTTTACCGACGAGCCTTGAAGTTTCGGCCTCTCTAATCTGGCAACCCCAGCGGGTCACCCTCTTGATAATGTTCTTGTGTCTGACCGTAAACTCAGATCGACATATGTAGCCTATACGCCGCGCCATTCTCGCAAGCAAACGTGTAATTTGCCACTAACAGCTATTCAGCCTATTCCCAACCAATTTTAGATGAACCGCAGAAATTGGACACAGAATCACAATTGGCCACGCAATAATATAAATCTGGGATGTCGCGCGGCGTCTCGGGAACCGTTCGTTTCATAGTCCCAAAAATAATAGTAAAAATTCAACCAAGCTGAAATTTATATTGAGGGGTGGCAATCATTTGTGCCCCTCAACGCGACGTTGTAAAGCAAAACATTTAAATGAAAAAATTCCAACCTGATTCCAGTTTTCCGCAGAACCGTGTTTTTCCTTTCCTTTTCATACTTGAATGTAAATTCATCTTTACCGTCGTATTTGGCATCTGTGAGAAACTTTAAATGTTCGCGTTTATTTCTTAAGCTGCTAAGTAGTATGCCTAGAGGTAGAATACATCAAATATTGAAAATTCATTAGCGATTGACAAAATGGATTTGATGTGCTGCCTCATCTTTTATAGCACAACATCCTTCACAAATTTACAGATGTTTGTTCCTTCATGTTCATTTACATCTGATGAAGGAGCGGCGATCGGAAACTGTGATTTACAATAGTTGTAGCAAACATATAAAAAATTTCATCAACACCGTTCTTACCTCCACTTGAATTCTGGAACAAACTGCAGACATATTCAAATTTTTTTTCACCCTCGGTATTGCTCGCACGTGGATACAGACTGAGGCTGGCTTCGTGATGCAGTTAGTCAGACTTACATGCTACAACTGATTCTGTTTCTATCCCTTTCCATTCATTTAGTTACACTCTCTTTTCTCCCAAGAGTATTTCCTTGTCATGTGTTTGTTTCTTCCGTGGCATTATGTGGAGGACAAGCTGGTTATATCGCAACCTAGTTTTGATAAGGATAATTGGCAAATTATCGATGCATCAGCTTTCGCAGTCTCGTTGATAACTAGCTATCGGCTCACAGGTAAAAATAATGAGATGCTAATCTGCACTATCGCCACCGCAAAAGCACAGGACGTGGGTGGTAGACAATCATATGTATCGTAAATTGTGTGACGTCATTGTGTCATTGCAAGTTGAAGAACACTGAGGCAGAAGAAGCAGTAACAGATTGCAAATAAATTGACAGTTTTACATAAAATGTACCTGCCCCGGCTTTTCATCACTTCAAATAACTAATTGGGTATTATTGTCTTTTTTGGTAGTTCCAGGTTGGCACTCTTCGATTGAATTCTTGTCACTTATCAATATGGGATTTTGATGGGATCAGCTCATCCAAGCAACACACAGGAAACGTAGTTTTGCAATTGCGCGACTGCTTTATGGCATAGGCTAAATGTAGTTTTTCATCCCTCTCACAATGCACTTACCTTTTCGTGAGCGTCTGACTCTTAGTGATGCAATGGTCTTGGTCTCAAAAACGCCAAACTTCTCCCATTCCATTTCAGTGAATGTAAAGGCAATGGCAGCGAGCAATTTTACTGTTCATGCTTACCATCAGCAGTAACGGGTAATGTCCCTCATGAATTAAATATAATATTTTAAAATAAGATCACCGATGATTTACCACCCAGCCTCGGTTTATTTAGAATTAAAACATCCACAAGCTTTCGGAGCTCTGCTCCTTCACCAGGTGAAGATGGAATCTTGTTAATTTTTTTTTATTCTAAAGATACCAAGGCTGGGTGGTAAATCAGTGGTGATCTTCTTTCTAATATCTATTGATCGTCCTCCATCGACTCCACTATCTTCTTAAATACAGTATGTTGTACATTTTGTTACATCATGGCAGTATCATGCATGTGACAAATAATCTCACTTTTCCGTTTTATTCGCTATGAGTTATGTAGGCCATACCACATACAATACAATATACAACATTCACGTACTACTCCGATCGCGCGTTTTCCTATTAGTAGACTGGTTTGGGTGGGTGGATAGGATAACCAGCCTTCTAATTTTTTGCTCATTATGCTGGGTGTAAGGCCTTGTTTTAGTAAGACATGGTTACATGAATAGGATTTGATATGACTTCCAACTAATTAGACTTCCAATAAGGGAACTAATTTTTGTGCCTCCAAGCACAAGGCTACTGGAAGTATAAAAAACTACATACCCTCCTTGCACGATAACTCTGCCATGCGCTAGACGATTTAAAATTTCCTAGGGCATCACGCCTAATTAACAATATTCAGACATCCTTGGACCGAGACCTGCGGTGCAGTGGTTCGAAACCCCGGAAGAAGATGGTGCAGTAATATATTGTAAATACATCTTTAGTTTAATATATAGAATATTAGTGGTCAATGTAAAATTCAAATTGTGAGCGTACAGGTTGCTAATGGAATATTAGCTCTTTACTCAATATCGTCACAACGGGCCAGTCGCAAAGGCGTCGATACTCCATGCTTGTGAAGAACGTGATGAATATACGCAAACAGCTCCGCACTAACTTTCTTGTTTTTGGTAACGCCCAGACATATTTGTTATGGCAAGAATCGTGCTGATAGTCCCACAATAGAAAACAAAGACTTGAATTGAAAACTTGATTATAAATTCGACTTGATAAAAACTTGACCCAAGTCGGCCAATATTCACTTACCTTACTTATGTCAATGGGCGGATCAACTTTTGGTATTGGAGCTTTCATATCGCAATCAAATCCTTCCGAAACGACAGTTACTGTCAGCAACACGACAACGAAAAGAGCCCTTTTCAAGAGTTTTTTTTGCATATATTGTATTTTCTCTACTACTCTCTGTGTTTTTCACACCGCACCGCATCTCAAGCTGAACTGACATTTGGTCGTCGCAGGCATTGAGTCGGTGCACGCACAAAAGGTAATCGGGAATCGCTCAATCAACGCCGACGCCATGATGACCGAGACACTACCTTCTCAAAGCAACCTGTAGGTCATCTATGGTCATGGGTCATCGAAGAAGTGATAGTTAATACAAGTCAAGTTAGTTTGTTGTACCTCAGATGCAACATGCGCTCACCCATATCATTTTGATGCCACGGCCTATCCAATAATCCCGCAAATCTAGAGGGTTGCGACAGACAGGTAGATCCTTCTGTTGTAAATAAACGTCGCATATTGAACTGCGTCTAGCGACCAGAGGTTTTTCTGATCGCCTTACTGTTATACTATTGCACAAAATACTTGGTCTAATCTTAATAAGAAGATCATGCAAGATTGTGCTTTCATATTATGCTGGCCAGACTTACGGGATTGCTCTATACTAAATACTCCTTGATGGTGGGTGGCATTGGCTGTGGCAACATTGAACAAGGCTGAGAGTTAAAGAACACGCGGCCCACCATAATGTTAGGCTATGTGTCATCATGTAAGGTTAGAATCCTATAGCATTCGGGTTGTAAGGGAATTTTATTCCTATCCATGACCTGGCGCACTGTGAAATAAGAGGCTACAAACACCATACTGTAAACTCAAAACCACAACGAAATGGAAGGTGGCCATATGACTTGAGAGGTTGGTGTCTTACGATTGAATGTAATTGGCCTATTCGTATAGCACCACAAAAGAGAAAATGAGGATGTTCTAAGTTTATGCATATTATGACAAGAGGCAAATTCCATCAAGTTAAGTTGTAGCAAATACAGTCATGCGATGGGATGAAGCAATGCCATTTGCCACAATCGAAGTCTCGCGCGATATGGTCATGATTGCAAATTTGCCAATCAGCGCAGGAGTACTAGGTATTTTCCTCCGCATTAGCGATCAGGAATTCCTTCACGCAAGCACTACGGCGAGGAAAAATCATTGCGAAGCACCGCCGATAGCAAGTTCGGTTAAGGTATAGTGCAGAATAGTGTTACGAATCACGTTATGAGCAAATTTGAAGAAGCTTACAACAGCGTATATTTGAGACCTTCACCAGAGTAATGCCCAATATATTTTAAAAATAAATATATATAATATATTTTTTACAGTATAGCCAAAACATTGGTTAAGTCTCTATCCTCTGACTCTTATGATGCAGTACGGTACAGGCAGTTATGAAGACTACGGCTTCTTGTCTGCTAAAGGTCTGGTATTCACAACGCCCCACGGCTCACAACCATCGTTCCGATCAGTGGAAGACTTGCTTGCACATTCAAATGGGATCATAAAGAATCAATCATGCGCTACAAGATCACAAGTTTCCCGCGATGAGAGCCTGCAAACGGGATGTATCAGCAAGAAAATGAGTTCTAGTCAACCCAACCTGAGGAAATGTAAAGCAAATGACAATTGGAGTATAAAAGTGCGGATTGATACGGAGAATGATCAAACCGACGCACCGTCTAATATCAAAAAAGGTGTGAGAAAAACAGAAGAAAGACCAAGAATCGTGTCAAAGAAACTGCTGAGGCGAATAACGATGATGAAAAATCTAAATCGTGGTGGAAAAGTCTTTTTTTCCACGAAAAAGAGACACGAAAGTAAGCTTTCAAACGGACAGGGGAAGCACTCAAAGCGATCACATTCAGTCAAAAATGAACCTGACGATTTGTTAAAACGAGTACTTGAAGACAAAGCTGTTATTCGACCTCAGTCGTCTTGCTTGAAAAGTGAAACGCTTCCTAATCAGCAGTTTCAAATCTTGGAGTTTGCAAAAAGCCCGTGTTTACATAAAAGAGTGACCGAAGATGTGTTGAATGAAATTGATGCAAATAATTGTTTATACAAAGGTGTTCATCATCCAAGGAACAACTTCACTCTAGCAACAAAACAGCACACACTAACTGTACTGTACTGTACTGTAGTCGCGTTCGGACGCTAGAGGGGGCTGCGGGATTTCAAATTTCAGTACCGGTATATTTTTTTTCCTAATCATTCAAGCTAAAATAGAATATATATATATAAGAATACACACTCCAGATGCATCCGCTGTGACATCTAGATTGAACACGTCGAATATTGAATAAAATGTGTAGTTATCTATATCATGATTGACATCGCCTTGCTATTTATACAATACAGAGACTTACTTGGATGTCCAGAGACTTTGGATAGAATCTCGAATTCCTTCCGAACTCGCATTCCATCGATTCTGCCCCACCTTTTCACTTCGTTCTTCATAACTCGTTTCATCGCAACAGGAAGGCCGTCTGCTCTCCTTATAGCTGTGAAATAAGTCAGAAAATTTATTACTCATGCTATACAACAAGTTGTTCCGCAAAACACGCCAGAAACAATCGGGAAACTGCGACCGCAAAAAGGCATCCATACAGAATAACTGCCAAAATTATGATTCTTTTCGAACGCTGTGTCCAGCCAGATACCGAACATTGCCGATATAAGGAGGAATCGTGAATTTCACCGTTGGCTCCTACCGTCGCACTCTCCATAACAGTTTAACAATCATTCTACCACTGATCTCAGTATCTTGGCGCTAACTTATCGCAAACCAGGCAACTCTTTGCTGTGATTTCGCAGTCACAGCTGGATTGTGGTTGGTGCGGCGATTGGACCAGGAACGTGCCGTTCCATTGTATCGAGCGAAGCCAGGGAACAACGCTGACGGAAATGACGAAATGTTGCATAATTTACCGCTGTCGACCTAAACCGGAGTATGCAAGTATTTACAGGAAGTGGACTCCGAATCACTTCATTTGTCAGACTTACCTGCAAACACAGAACCAAAGCCGCCTTCGCCAATTTTCTCCCTCTTCAAATACTTCTCATTGAGATCCGTTTGTGATGCCCATAGTCTGCACACTTTGATTTTAATTGCTTTTATTTGTTTCGTTCTTTTCAAAGCAGGTGCTGGTGATGCTGGATCGGTTGACGCTTGACGCTTTTTCGTCGCGATAATTGAGTCTGATAAAAGAAATACAAATCTGTCACTAGAGTTGAAAAGAATTTAGAAACATTTCTTACCATCGAAACATTAGGCTATTAATGCCGGAACTTTAAATTCGGTATGAATGAGGTTCCAAAGTTTTAGCCAAAGTTTACCGACGAGCCTTGAGTAGTATATAGTAGTATATATATATATATACATTAGACCTCGATCCGATCTGATGATTGAGAGATTGTGTGTGTATATCCCTCCACACACAACCACAGCCCATTCCCAGTCATTTTATAAGTAGGCCCATGGCCTACTGCATTCAGTAGTAGTACATTCAGTAGTAGTAGGCCATGGTAGGCCTAAGGCAAAGGTTTGTCCAAAACAAACTTGCGTTAGACAACGCTTAAGGTAAATCTGAGGTGTAAATGTAAATGTTTATATTAGATATCTATAGTCTATCTTGTCCTCCCAGCGTCGGGTCGACAGCTTACCATAGAGATTATACCATAATTCAATAACCTCTATGGTTCAATCATAGAAAATTTTATACCCTCCAGCCAAGCATTGGAATTTCCTTTTCGATGGCTCACAGTAATCACGGTCATGCACATGCGATAGATGTCATGAAAGTGTCTGGATAGGAGCCACTGGATGTTGTGAAAAATTTGAGTGTCACGAACAGTTAAGTCGATTATTTAACAAGCTCTTTGCTATCACCTTGCGGTTGCTTACATCGGCGGCTAAATTTTGTTAGTTGATTTTCGTTCGGAGCTGTTCCGCTTCGCTGGTCTTGCTCCTCCTGCGCCTTTAAGGGTGGTCGTTTTGCGTGTTTCTGGGCTAGATTATCGTTTTCGCACTCTTTTCTACCTTTTCCATAATAGGTCGCGGGGCAAGGTTGTGAGGGCTGTTTGAGACCTCCATTCCTCATGAAATTATCCGTGATGCGCGTGAGCAACGAAAAGGAGGAGACGTTTTGGATTGTCCGCTTCGCAATCATTCGTGAGCTTTCGCTCCTTTGGTTCGGTTGCGTGTTATGGAGACAGTGGTACGGATCTAGGACGATCGTTGCGGTTTTCGCCGTTTTGTTCGTTTGACGCTGTATGTGTATGTTGGAGTGTATGTAACGAGGTATACGTTAACGCTATTTCATATCGTGAAGACCGCAAGGTACAGTCAGTTTGCAGGTACGTTTCATACCGTACGTAGGTAAGTATCAGCAAGCCTTCGCAAGATTATATTGCGGTCGCTCGAAGGTATCACTGTGAAGGCAGTGGTCTGAATTTAAAGTTGTGATATTTCATTCAGTCAGAGTCTGCGCGAAGGCTTCGTTCTGCTCCGTTTTGTTTCCTAATGGAGTCTTTGCAATATACGTTTAGATGAGTCGGAGCAGTCGCAGGTACAGTTGATTTAATCTTAGGTAGAACAGGAGTAATAATTACTTTTGCGAAATCACTTCGTGTTACAGTGGAATAGAGCAGCGGAATTGGTCTCATTCTAAAAAGACGGTATCGCGTCAAACATGCGGGCGATCGCTCGCCTGCCGATGTCATGCGCATAGGAATTGCTACTGCTAATGAGTTATTAGCAATTCTGCGCCTGAGCGCAGCTGGCCCTCTGCTAGTAATATTATAATTTCGTTTACAGTTTTACTTAGTTACTTTTTACTTACTTTTTAAAGAAAGTGCAAGGTACAGTTATAAGTGCGCATAAATCCGCCTGTTTTTTTTTTTACCTAATCGATTGTGGGCGGTCAAATTTGCTCGAAAATCATCTCACATTTGTGACAGGATCGAGGTATATTGTATGTAGGTTCTTTCTGAATTTACAGTCAGACACTCGATCAATCTTGATATAGAATGATGAGATACTGAAAACTCCGAATTTTACCAACCGAGAAATTTTGACCGCAGCAGTCAGCTTCTGTAAGTCCCACTCTGGCATCGTTTTTCGGACGTTGACAGAATATTCGAAATACCAATCAATTCCGAGACATTATTATTATTGCTTTTGCAAGAAAAAAAGGCCGACATGAAGCGCAAAGAGTCGTCTGATTCCACATCAGAAGAACCCGACTTCAAAAGGACTAATATTTCCATCACCGTTGAAAGCACTACGTCGACTTCCCAATCGGAATTAAAAAGTAAGTATAGGCTATGTTATTCATCATAAATGTGGAGAGGGCGTCGGCATTCATGTGCTTAACCGGTGTGTTTGTTAAAGTGATGTTTTGCGCAGGCGAGGATCGCATCGATACGCACACCACAGACAGATTTGCCGACGTCCTGCCGTCATTTATTTTGAACTAGTTGGTTATCCCGGTTTCACTAGGAGGGATACTGTAGGGATGAGAACAAAATCTCCAATCTCTCCCATTTTAGAAGAAGCAAATTCGATCGATGCTGTGGAACATCAGGGCACCATTTTTTATAACCAAACGCACCGAATATCAAACGAAGCGCCACGTCTTTACATTCAATACGTGGCAAACGTGATCAATAACCAGAGGGAGAAAGAGGTGGAAAAGTTCCGAATATGTTACCATTCAAAATATAGGAAATTGATAAAACAAGAATACTATGGAAATGAGATGCTGAGAAAAGTTCTTATTGGAATTAACAAAAAACCAAATAAAACAATCGCGGAATTGAGGGAAATAGCTAATGAAAGGTGAGTGCACCATAATTAGAATCCTAATGGGGTGTTGTATGGATATAGTATTGGGCTAATCCTGTTACCTAAATTTAAAGTTCTAACCACATCCTCTCTGCTCCGGCATTGTATATTATATATACATGAAAATGCAACTCTTTCGATTTTAACAAGCTTGTTCGACGGATATCGTCCTCCCGATAACGTACATACCATTCTTATATCTGGAACCCTTCGTTGAAATGCGGGCGATTTTGAGGTCCCGTTCGCTTCGTATTACGCAAAGTCACTCAAAATCACAAGTCGGCCGTTCCGGTCACTGTACAGTACTCTCGCATGGGCAACAAAATTGTTGTACACTTTGTTGTTCTTTGCTGTATAGTCTCACGGAGTGATCGTGGGTTGTGCCGCAGTTTACTGCAAGTCGGGTGCGTAATGTGTGCGAAATCCAAAGAGACCCTTAACAATAGATTCGGCATCACCGCCACACCCCGGGAAGATATACGCATATACACAGATGACAGCAATTTGACGTCAGCAAATACACCAAGATATTGCCTTTGTTATCCGGCAGATTGGATTTACGAGTATTTTTAGACGATAGAAACTATTATTCGAGTCATAGGGATAAAAAAACAAATACAAGAAGATCAATCCAGTTGAAATGATAATGAGCACCGCAACCCTTCCGGTGTGTACTCTCGGCAATGCCCCCAGCTATCTATTGTATGTGGTGTATAGGCATTGGTTAGGTTGGTACAATCTTGGTACTTTCTTATGGATCTTTTTTGCGAATTTTATGGAATGTAGACCGTGCTGAGCCCGCCGTGAACAACGATTTCATCTTACGAAGTTGTTTCTTACGCCACTGTCGCGAAATGCGGTGCACCGTCGTCAGGCCAAACTCCTATCATATGCTATCGCTAGTCGCAGGGGATGCATGCACTAATACATAGTCATATGGACGCGCAGTTCAGTGCACATATATATATTGCCATACCGTTGTGTGCATACATCGAAAGCAGCAATACGATTTAACCGCCTTATTCGTAGATACGATGCTTTGCACTGAGACCAGTAGCTCTGCGATGCGATAACGTACCTTATTTGTACAGGTTACCAACTCAGTGTTACTAAATCTCGTTCATTACCGATACACCGTTTCCTTATTAGTACAAAACAGCGAGGAATCATCAAAACATACATCAAAACCTGCCCATATATTGCAAAAAATCGTCTGTTCTGCCTGACTTTTCATTAGCTTCAATACACGGGATCGCGACTTCGTGCAACAAAATGGCGTCCAATTCTCTCGTTTGCATTACGCTTATGGAACGGACCATTCGTTTTTATTGATTCCGGTACTGTATTACGCATATTATAGTTATGCGTACTTCCCGTCGTTACGGGTATTCAGAATAGAGAGGCCTAAAAAAGATTTCTACTTCTACAGGTCGAAGAATAACACTCAGCCGTCTACTACGGAGAATACTACGGAGGAGAATACCTCTCCACCCCAACCGCCTACTACGGAGAATACTACGGAGAATAACTCTCCACCCCAACCGCCTACTACGAGGCGATATAATCCCCGTGTGGACTACGTACTTGACGAAGACGATGTGCTTGAAATATGGCTAGGAGATACAGCCTACGCCGCATTGACCATTGAATATCCACGTCTCCCGGCAAGTTTGAAAACCCTGTTGTTTCTGGCATTTGTCAGAGGGCGCGAATTTCCAGAGTATAACGAAAGACTGATTGAAACGGAGCTTACGGTCAAGGAACTATGCAAAAACCTATGGAGCTTTTCTCCATTTCACAAAAAATTACATGAAATTGTTGGAGCGGTAAGTGATAGGCATACATTACTGTATATAAAGTCCACTCACCCCAGTCCCAATACTCAGTAGGGTGGAGCATGATTGACGCCTCAAAGTAGGCAGGAAATTTTCTGCAAGGTGTTACGACAAATTTCGTTGATGCCTGTTATGTTATATGTCCCACTCTAGAGAAGCTATCTACAAATAAATCACGACAATTGGTCGTTCCGTATACCATCTATCGAGGTTGCAGAGTTTGGTTGCTGCCCAGTCAGGAAAATGCGAGCGTCCCTACTTGACTCAGACGTCACATTTACCATGGAACGTCAGAGGTCACACATCTCCTGTTGGACACATGTACTTTCCTACTCCAAGTGCTGAATTACTGAAGAAGGTCCGTACACTTGCGCACTCACTGTTTAGCCGATGTGGATTGTATTTGACCGGAATTACGTTTGCAAGCCTAGCGTTATTACACATCTTCCGCCTTCGGGTCTTCAACACAAGGCACGCTTACGACTCGCGCATGGTGATTGATTAGTAATCAATGATTACCCATTGGCGTGTGAAATCCCCACACTCATCAACAGACTAAAAGCTCAACAAGTCCTCTAGTGTAGTCTAGTAGGTAAATTCATTGCGACGTTTTAGAAACCTAATTTTGAAGTTTATAAATTTTCATTCGATGAAGGGGTTGCGCTTATGAACCAAGATTCCAATAAAATTGGCTCGAAGATAACGCTATAGTGACACGTTGACTCTACACTTCACAGTATTTATCAAACCGCCATCTTATTTTTGTCTAACTGATATTAAGCCTTGTTAAAATTTTCTTACAGAATGCATTCCGGAGAACGATATGCAAATCCATACTTTTTATAAAATGCGACACTCCATATTCTATTAGAAATGGGAACAAATGGCGCATAAAAAACAAGGAGTCTTTTAAAATACTGGAAAAAGAAGCCATTGCGGATATTTCCAATGATGAAAATGGAATTCTCTTCAACGCAATCATAGCAGGTAAAATTGCAGCAGTAGGCCAGTGATATTCCTTATGTATTGCATATTACTAGTTTGGCAGTTACCATCCAATTAGAAATATTTGATCGCCCCACGTACGGTTCGAGACTACGATTGCAATGGGCTTTGAGTGGTGCGCAAATACAACATATGTTTAGGAGTACGCTCGATCGTGTTTGGGATATTTACGGCCCATTTGACTGTAAACCGGCATGGACGAAAAGTGGCAAATATATTCTGTACATGGAACAGAAAATGTCCTAACCATGTATCGTGTCGCGTTTCATCCGAAAGTCTTCACAACCTTCCACGTGTCTACGCAGGGACGCTAGCATTTTCGACTGGAAAACAGTTTCGATTTTATGCCCAAGTTATAATTTCACCAATATGTCTTCTCTTGTTTAGATCCGAAATGTGACCGTTTCGAACAGCTCTTCGCGAAAGCATCCCGTAGGCTATTTTAAAACTATTCAATGATTAAGCAGTTGGCCGTGATTTGCTGATGAATCCTGGACGTGTGCGAGTCGAAGAGACGACGAATGACTCGTCGATAGTGTTTGTATTTCCTTTGTTTTATGTATGATATTGAATAGTGTTTTGGAACCGACCAATAGATATTGTAAAGAAGATCATCACAGATTTAACGTCCAACCTTAGTTTATGAGAATTAGAACATTCAAAAGTTTTCGGAGCTCCGCTCCTTCATCAATAAACTAAGGATGGATATTAAATCTGTGGTGATCTTCTTTACAATATGTATGTAATATATTTGAAGAGTTGCTTCGTGGTTCATAACCGGAATATACTAAGCAACAAAATTTTATTTAATCTAAGACTTTTCGTCCACCTCTCATATCGCATGGTTGTATCCAATCCTGATTTATCTCTAAATCATGTAATCATTTGTACTGGCCTGCCGTGCTTTCGGGGTACCGTAATAAAGTACTCGTACTATTATTATCTTACGTAGGCTACTGACTGGTTTATACTCCGTGGTACCCACTCCGGATACGTTCGCACTACTTGCGGCACTGTCATACGACTGTATCTGTCCGGTTCAACTGTATTTTGTGCTGTTTGTCATTTTGCTGTATTGCTGTCGTTTGTCTTGGCATTGTTTGGGAGTTTCAATAAAAGAACGTTCTTGCCTGCAACGCGGGCGATTCGATTTTACATTGGTGTCAGAAAGAAACCTAACAATTGCCCCGCCTACTGATATTTCCAAAGATATTAATGCCTCGACGTTTTCCAGGCGGCAATGATCAGAGTTTCATATTATCCTTTAATCCCATATTGACGGCAACCAACATGACCAACTGAAATCCAATGCTCCTGCTGTCTATCACTGTGCCTCCGTCAACCCTAACGCCACCAACCCGTGCATCCAAGTGTTTGTCTTCAACAACAAATCAATTATCTACATTCTGTAGCCACTCCTGTTGGTACATGAAAGCGTAATCGGCAGATTACTACTTGTAGGGTAGGCCTATTGCTATTCGGAACATGCGCACAAAATGATAATTTCCAAGGACGTAACTCACAAATATCCATAATTTCGCGTTTGCTGTACAGTACGCCATGGCCTACAACATTGTAGTAGGTCTGAGTACGCCTATGGCTTGCCACACTGTATGATACGTATATGTATTACATTGTGTTTATGGATTGGTCGTGGCCCACAAGGACTTTCAGCGACAAGCGACACTTTATTTAATATAATAATAAACAAATTGGTCAGTGGCATATTCGTATGCACATATACTGGATGTCGGGCCGGAATTCTTTTGATGAAGGACCGGAGCTCCTAAACCTTGCGAACGTTTTAATTCTCAACAAACCAGGGCAGTTTTTAGGCGAACCAAGGCGGAAGATTCAGACATGAATAAAATCTGTTCGGTAGGGCAAGCAAAGCGACAGTGGGAGGTCCACATAACTAGCCTACAGTGTGATAACATGTAGGCCTATGAAAGGCTACCTATTAATCGGATTGTATAGTATTGGTGGATTTTTAGCACCTCACGATGATGAGAATTGGAACCGCATATTGTCTCTTTATTGAATGCGAAAGGATAGCCTATAGGTGTGATGACATGCTGTGTATTTACAGTAGGCTACAATTGCGTGAAAACATTAATATTTTGTAGCATGACTCGTGCGTTCGGGTGACTTACATTTTCAGCAGTTTTGAATAGGGACACCATACCAAACCTATCATATAAGAACTAGCCAGCCTCGCTCGAAGCGGTCGGCAAGCTTGCCAGGTAACATTCGCGATCAGCATATATGTGATATGCTATAATAGGGCCATGGCCTACTCTAAAGTAAAGCCCTACTCTAAAGTAGACCATGATACGGCCTAATAGTGCCTACCGGTAGTTTCCACTTTCCAGCCTAAATCGAAAAATGTGTCCCAAAATGACGACGTTCTGGAGAAAATGCTAGATATGAATAAAACGTGCTCAAAACTGCGTAAACAACACAGCTCTTGCCGCTAACGGTGTCATGGGTGTCAGTCACATGTTCACAGCGTGACGATTGTTGTCTTTTGTAAATGCTATGAATGTCACAGAACTTCTGGATTTCGACGATCTATTGCCTTGCAACAAGAATATCGCCCGTAAATGCCGAGATGAGACAGCAGATTTAGTAATCGCGACGAGAAATGATTCTCGGATTCATAAAATCTCAGAGGTTTGTTTAGCTCCATTCCACCAGCGAGGGTGAACCAGAGTTTCTATGGTCAATCGCAGCCGTCAATCAACCACTCTTCACTGTTACTTTGTGGGCCAAAGTCGCTCTTTGGTCTGGATTCGATGTTTTGTGATCTTTCATTGCATGCAGTTGATACAGAAGAGTCTGTAAGCGAGGCGTTCGAAAGAATTGAAAGATGGGAAATACGTACACGGCGATCTGCGATCAGGTACCGTACCGGTATGGAGTGTTACAGCTTGTCTCTAAACCAGCTACACAACTACCTACGTATACGACCGGATGTCAGCAGTGCAGCCATAGACTATCGGTACCTTTCAGTCACTGGAATTGAGTACGTTACTTACCTTGTGATGAAAGGTTTACTCTTGAATCGGTGCAATGTTTTCTTCTAACCTTGTGTGCCTGCAAGAACTCAGATACCAATCCTCTAAAAGTTATGGCATAGTGATAATTGACTATATAACAAGCAGACTCAGACGACCTCCACCTTCAGTATATCGATACCCATCGGCAGACCTCTCTCCACACTGCATTGGTTACTGACTTCATAATCTCTACTAACTCACTGGACTGTTGCAGTGCTTCATTGAATGCCTGATATTGACAGTTTATGTGATAATATGATATTGGTCAAAGAATTAAAAATATTGAAGAACGGGGTGAGATGCGCTAGTAGAACGGGTCAACGGGTGGGCACGGGCACTGTAAAACCTGCATTTTCAGGAATTTGCGGCCAGGGCGGGCACGGGTCAAGAAATAAATTGCTATGTCGGATTGAAATAGGCATGCGAAGGACATGGGAGCGTACGGGTTGGGTTGGGCATGCCCGAGTCATCCTGCGCAACACTCTGGGGCCTATACTGTAGTGTTATTGTTACTGACACTAGAGCGCACTTCATGCAAGACTGAGTTGCGATAGGTGAACTAGAAGTAGGATCTCGTGTGCGTTTGGTGGATTCTTGACGTGAGACTAATGCAGAGAATGTCACGCTGCGATTTTGGTTTGTACAGCGATGGGTGTGCTGTGCTGTCTTTCCGAAGAAGAAATGTCAGGTGCAGAGAAAGCGTCGAAAGTGGGTGGTTGTGAAGGCTGGTTTTATCTACTCGCGTCTCACTAAATGTAGACAAGACTTTGGAGTAGGTGCAAAATGTGCGATATTGTGGTTTCAGTAGGCTGTATATTTCATGACATGAATCTTGTAGGAGCACGGATGAAGGGGACTAGCCGGTAGGTGGCGTTGGAGACACCAACAGTAACAGCCGTTCATTATGGAGTGCACCACCTGGCGGACAACAATGTGCTCCCGGTTAAATCTTTTGTTGGTCGTGGCAATGCAACCGTCATATTCCATCTCCAGTTCTTCTTTACCCGCTAACACTGTAGCAGCTGGACCGGTCAATGCTTGAAGTAGGTATCTCATCTTGTAGAATCTAGTAACATCTTCGTTGTCGTGAACCAGCGATTGGAATTCTTTCCACTATTTGTAGAAATAAAGTACGTTGCCGTCGAAGTTGGGAGGTTTGATGCCGGCTGGCAGCGCTTTTGCCTTCGCACCTCTCAAATTCCACAAGGTAGCCTTCACCCGTATCCATCAACACTTTCATTCTCATGATGATTTCGTAGACTCTGTCAGTAAAGGAGTCTATATTCTCATCGTCATTTAGAAGGTCGATTTTCTCATCAAGTATCTTTTACTCAGGCGCGATTCAATTCGGCTCATTAATATAAAGGATCCACTGATCGAATGTTTTGGTACCCTCCGTTCAATTTCTGAGTTAAATGATTCAGCAATCATATTTCCCTCTTTCACAATCCCGCCGACAGCTCGTTTAACGTATTGAAAATCGGAAGGGTTGAGCTTCACGAAAAGCTACTCGCTGGTTCATCTCCGCGAGGAACTCTCTTTGTCCTAATATAAGGCTTCTATTTCTTCACGACAACTCTGTTCATGGTATTCACGTCGTATAGCGGATTTTAGAGGTATACAATTTTATTGTCAGTCTCACTAAATAAATTTCATTTAATAATTCGTCAACAAATGCACGCGTATTCCAACAACACCTCTGCTGTCTGCAGGAATTTAAATCCGTTGGTTGTCCGAATTCGAGAGCAGCTTCTTCGACGACTTCACGCGAAAGAGTGACACACCCGAATGACCAGCAAGAACGCAGATACGAATAACTAGGCCTACCATGAGAAATCAGCAAAATCACCTTCCACCATGATGAAGAGGAGAATACCCAGACACCATGTATCTAGTTGACATCCATCGTAGCTACGGTAAATGAAAAATTCAGGACAACCAAATAACTCGCTGCAACAAAGTGATTTTTGCAGGTTCGTCTGAAAGTAGATAATATAATATATATATTAATTTTGATCTTACGTGCGGAATAGATGTCGGCCAACTTCGACCTATTCAAGCCATAATACATCGGACATTTCGAGATCGCGTTTGACCCGACGTAATGATCTAACTATAGTTGAAAGCGCAACAAAGAGTGTAGGCCTATTTCAACCGGTACAATAAGCATCATTTTATATACACATCATGTATAAAATGCTTAGATTATGTATAAAGTGGGCAACGAATGACCAGCAGGTTACTCAGACATGATTATTCTCCCCTTCAGTCATGTGCTCGCTTCTAAGTCCATCAATTTCGCTTCCAAATTTTGGGGGTTGAATAGTACATTAGAATCTGTGATATCTCTGTGTACAATTCCTAGCTTGTGGCAATGTAACGTTGCTTGGGCAATCTGACGAAACACATGCCGAGTAATGATCTCATGTAGGGGATCAAACTGCACGAGATTGAAAATATCCTTGGCCTGTTCTTGTCTCTCCATGACTAGGAAGTAACGATCTTCCATTTCTATCCAATCTACTATTTTAATGATATCTGAAAATTAGGAATTTTTACCATAAAAGGGCAATGTTTTGGCACTTCACTCTGACACCAGGTGACTGAAGTATATACACTTATACAGTATAAGCTACACCCCTGTGCGGAACCATAGATAAATATCGATAGTTTGCGGCAACTATCAAGGTGACCTTGTTGCATTTCGTGCCTGAGCGAAGCATATTTTTGGAATCAGTACGCCACTTTCTACAATACAAGCCAATATAATATGCAGAAGTCCTTTACTCTAAGTGGAATTTCATAGGCTACGTACTCATCGTCTCAATGAGGCTACGGAATTTGATGCACATGTCGACCCCTGGTTATCTTGCGTAGATAATAAGGAAACCTCATAGTCCAATTGGGACTGCGAAATTCGGGTTAGACGCACCGATGGTTACCGCGATATGGCAGGTGACGTATCCGAAACAGTCGCGTCGTGACACTGCAGGGAACTGCATGGGATTCAAATTTCGGAATTTCCGTATATAGATACATATATATTTTTTCACCAATTGCAGCTTATATAGAAATAGAGAATACACACTCAAGATGGTCCGCTGTGGTATCCAGATTGGAAATGTCAAAAATCGAATAAAATTGGTATTTCTAAAATACAGAAACTTACTTGGATGTCCAGAGAATCTGGATGGAATCTCGAATTCTTTCGGAACTCGCAATCCATCGATTTTGCCCCACTTATAGTTACAATCGGTTCTTGATAAATTGCTTCATCGCAACATGAAGGTTATCTGCTTTCCTTGTAGCTGTGAAATGAAGTCAGAAAATTTATAACTCCATTGTCTCTGGCAAAACCATGGAACACGCTGAGGGAAATGTTAAATAATTTACACACTATGTCCTCACTACCACTAATACCGACAATACCAACACACAGTAACATTACACACTCCAACACTTCCCGCATCCCAAAACCCTCACCTCCCATACCTCACTTTCCGACATAGACTAGGCATACCTTTGAAATATACTCATAATTCTGCGCCAGAAACATTTTTTTTTGTAGTACAGAACTTCAAAATTGCTTGCACCAGGATCAAACCAACGCTGCGCTCTCCCAGAGTGGGAACAAAAGTAATAGCGCAAGTCCGTATTGCGTAATAGATGCACTGCTTTGAAATAGTGAGAAGAGACTGAGATTGTAGCCGCTGGTGGTGTTGTGTCGCCGATCGCCTTGAGCGCGGTGTGATTAGGCTACTTCACACAAATTGATGTTAAGTTGATGCAAATGAACACATTATAGGCTTTCTATGGACATAAAAAATTTCAAATTGTTGGTGGGGGTCTGCAACCCTGAAAACCACCCCTGGCTACGCCACCGCATACGGCAATACCTCCTGCATTACAAGCGTTAATGCGGCTAGCCAAGTCGAGAGTCAAGTGAAGCGAGACTACTCCATATGCAGGCTAAAATACTCGGGATACTTTATTTTGGTGCTCAACCGTCTGCGATTTTTACTTACAGTGAAATCATAATGATCTTGCTTGAAGTCCTATTTGGCTAATTATCATCCTGGGGCTTGAATGCTGGGCAAATTTTGTTTACTTGAAATCCAAACTGTGTTATTTCAAGACCCATTCGACTAGTTTAGTGTTTTGAAACTCAATAGGCCTATTGCATAAGTTTATCTTGAAAGCAAGCCAAATTAGCCTTTTTTTATTCACTTTTTTCACTAGCTGAGTATTTTGAGGCTTTAATCAAGTCAATTTTGGCTCAGGAGAAGTAAATACTATCCTGATCGTTGTCTTATATTTCTTGTTAGGATTTTTATGGCATATTTTAAAGTAGATATTGTTTAATGAGCAAGCCGAAAATCCCTTGTTTTCAGCTTCATGGAGCTAGTTGAAACAGCTGGATCTTGATAGACGTAGAGTGCGTTTTATAGATACTAACTAACTACTAATCAGTGATTAGCGCCGACTACAGCCAGCCACGCGTTTTATAGATAGTGATTAGCGATAATCACTGCATAAAAATTTAGTCAGCCGCCGGAGGTGGTTCAAGGTAGTGGTCAACTGCTTGACTCTCGTTCACTGGTAGAAGCAGTCGAGGGCATCGGCGCGTGTGCTGTGGGCGTATAGAGCTGTTTGTGCTGCTACAAGGAGGTGTGGTTTGTTGTTGTTGTTACGGCAGAAATGTCTGTATACGTTTTTTAAAGGACTTGGGCAACACAAAAATGCCCAATGTGGCCTTTATGTATCGCCACACTAATAGTTGGTGGAGGTATGATCACTGGAATCCTGTGCTGATACCTGCCACAACGTGATCCCTCTTTGTCAGCCTGCCACCTGAAGACTGCTGGTAGGTATATACAATATATTGTATACTAGGCCTATCCGTACCGCATACCTTTTCAACTAAACGAGTTTCCTGACTATTCACTTCAGAGAATTGAGCAAAGTATAAAAACAGTAGGACAGAAAATTTTAGTGCGGCGGAGAAGGGAACGATGGTGGAGCTCATGGAGAGTTATGTTTCTCAACTTGAGAACAAGGCGACGGATGGCAAGACCTGCAAGGAAAAAGAGAGAGCCTGGAAAGATCTGGCCATGTCTTTCAAATTTGAAACTAGCGGAGTACAACGCACACCAGCCCAGTTGCAAAATTTGTGGAGGAGGCTGAAACAAAAAACAAAAAAAAATTTGGAGAGCGACGACAGTACCGAGTCCAGACCGGTGGTGGTCCCCCTTCACCTCTAATGGACGTTTTGTCCGAAAAAATTATTAGTAAGTTTTACGGCACTTGGAACTCAGGTTTGTAGCTTCGGGTGAAAATATATATGGTGAACTTTTGCCAGGTCTAAATCCAGCTCAGATAGAGCCATTGAGCAAATTGTTTGATTGCGACGGCACATTGGAAAGTGCAGTGGCAACATCTCCGGATGTTTTTGTAAATTTGGGTTAGTGTTGCTAAGTTTTGCAGGGTTTGCACTTAATTGGGCGTTGTTTTACATATTCAGTTGAAGTTAAATTGAGTTTTTGTTACCGGTATTTGATTTTCAAAGTTCAGGAATAAGTTTCAGATTTTGACTTATCAATTATCATCGTTAAACTGTTTGGTTGAGTAACTTACATGGCAATACGGTAAGTACCGATGCATGGCATTTTTATTCAAGTTTGTTATTTTCTTGAAACCTTGCTACATGCTGCCAACTTAAAATTGATGCCTATTATTTTTCAGTATCTGAACAAGCAGTTCTCAATGGAGCTGTTGGTGAGTGGAATTGTTCCTAAATGACGGGGTATCCCTTATTTCCAACTTTTGATTTAAATTAAGCCAATGCTTTTTGATCTTTACAGTTCCAGAAACAGTGTTACCTGGAGAAAGTCAACCGGACGAATCAAGTCAGCCGCAAAGTATGGCATAAATTTATTTTGGTTATTTTAAATGTAATTCACCTCACACTATAATTATACAGGATTGTGAAAATAAAATATTAGCCCGTTGTTGGTTTGTCATTGCTATAACTCACTCAATTTTCAATTGCAGATCCGTGCACTGTTTATGTAAACGTCGATGAGACGTCAACTGTTACAGTAGGAGGCACGCTGGAGAAAATTTCTTGCAGAACTGCCCACTACTGTATATTGAAACAATACTTTTTGTACAGACACAAGTGCTCCCGAGTCAACCTTTCTGACGTCAACACCAGCAGCAAAGCGGAAAAGAAGCGAGACCACACAAGGTTTGTGGGGTCCTTCATCATCACTTTTCCCGTTCTCTAAATGATTAACAGCATTCCTTTCTGTCAGATGTTGCTGCTAGTCGCATTTTGCGGATGGCTGAGTTGGAGCACAGTCTGAAGTTCCAACTGTATAAAACTCAGTTGTCTACAGCTCTGCTGCAAAAGCAGAGTGAGGATCGCAGGATGGCTATGCAATGCAGAAGGAGCTCCACGCAGCAAAATCTGCGGAAAATAAATAATTCATAGAAATTTTGGAGTTGCAGGCGGTTTGACCAAAACGTATGTGCTCAAACTGTCTGTGACCAAACCAAATTCCAAAAATTTTGCGGTCAAACTGCCTGCAGCCCCGAAATTTCTATGAATTATATTTCCTTTCAACCTTTATTTTGTAAGTTATTTTGTTTTTATTATATGCAATAAACTGTTTGCAGCTTACATGGAACAGATGCACCGGAGAAGGCAGTGGCGGTAATGTAATGAAACGTAGAAACGCAGGCAGCTGGGCAAGCGAACTAGCAGAGAAAAAAACTCGACTTGGCGCCAAATCAGCAGTCAGCTGTGATTCAGCCAGGTAGAACGAGTAAATTTCTTAGCAACGTGCGTCACTAATCAAAGCATAACTAGTCAGTCTCTAATCAATATCTATAAAATGCGTCCGATTATCACTGTTCAAGCGCGCTATTCACCGACTAGTTATGCAGAGAATAGCGCGCTAGTTAGTCACTATCTATAAAACGCACCCTTGGCCTATAAAGAAAGTTTGACTAATTGAGCCAATCAAATCTCAAATTTGGTGAATTTTTCTTTTAAGCAAGTTGGAATCGTCTTGTAAATTGGCCTTATTTTACTTACTCGATGTGCCTAATAAAGCTTACAATTAAAACTAAAATTTTCTTATTCTTAGGTTTACTAGACTTGTTTTAGCCTTTTGACGCTTGGATTCGAGACAAACTAAACTCCATCAAAATAAAAATTGTCTTATTTTATGACATAGGCTATGGAGCTACATTAGAATTTTGAATCCAAGTAAAATTTATGCTAAAATATGACAATAGTTTTAATGTCTTGTTTTAAGAATGAAATTTTCTAAATTTTTCAATAGTATACCCTTTTCTAGGGTAAATGAGCTTTATTTCCTAACACCGTTTCGTGACTGGATGCCGCATCAGCGATAGTGTTTTACTATTCTGCGGCAGTAATCATCACCATCATCAATTTAATGGACTAACCTGCAAACATTTCACCATCGTCACCTTCTTCGAGTTTAGGATGAATTTCATATCAATTCCGATTCAAAAGTCGACATTGTGAATATTGTGATTTGTACGGTGAGCTACTTTGAGCTTGATTTCTCTGTCCTCTAATAAATCAATTATTAGATGTCCATAAGCAAATGACAACCATGAGTTAAATGTTGTCAATGGCTTATTGAACTAGATAAGATCGTACCTGGACGTAGACTGACTGACTAATGAGTGTAGCAGTCGATGCAAGTGGAGCTTGTATGAGTCGCTATGAATGGAGCTCTGGCGTATTCGCAGTCTCTGTCAACACACACAGTAGCGATCTATCTTCCCGAAGTCCTCTATAGTAATCCCGACCACATATAGATCCCAGGAAAGAACTGTATTCGTCAGCAAAGTAAACCAACGTATACAACGTGTCCGAAGTATCATCACGGAAGTACAGTCAAAAATTTGTAAAATTACCAGACTATTAATATGCTAAAAAATGAGAAGGATTACTAATTAAAAAGGCGTATAAATGATAAAAAAGGGGACGCTTCCGAGATGAGCAGCGTTTCGCGTGACTGCGAAACGTGAAAGAACGTGTCAAGGCGGCGACAACATACCGAGAGTTAGTCTCGGAGCAGACGTTCTGTCGTACGACAAGGCTCAGTGTTCCTTCCCAATAGTGACACTATAGAGAGTCTTCGGATAGAGTAACGACCCCTTTGTTGAGAACAATCGTTGCATTGTTTAGCGTTCAGACAGGTCATGCTTGAATGAACCGACACTGGCTAGGCGGAATTCCTACGGTTCTGCTACAATGCAGGCAGTGGCCATAGATAAAAATATGGGAACGCGGTCGGTTTGGTAGTTACGTGGCAGTTCGTTTACGTCAGGCTTTAGTAATGGTTATAATGCACTATATTTGTATTCTGAAGGCGTTGGAGTGGGAAAGGCACGTTTATTCGAGCTTACTGACCGGTAATGATGGTCGCAGCCGTGCTGGAAGATTGGGACGGTGTGGTGTGCGATCAATGTCGAGCTACTTTTCCGACGGTAAGGGAACTGAGGGAGCAATCCAGAAAACACGGAAGCCAAGCCACCGAGGAAGACGTTATGGCTATTGAAATACTGAAAATGTTTTGTCTATCATCATGCATGAAAACACTGGAGTGTGGACCCCAGTATGAAGACCATGACCGGATGACGGCGGTCCTACTGGTTCAGATGCTAAATTAAGAGTTCAGGAAACTAGGGAGAACTAGGAGAAAGGAAAACTGCCTCAAGTATCCATCTGACCAGTTTCAATCCACTGTTAGACTTTTCTATCTAGCACATATATAGGCTAGTGCAGAAATGGCAAAACCTATCAAGAGGATTATAATTTTATTGACTTACTGGACAAGTAGTTTTATCAAAACCCTTTCTACATCAAATTGTTACATACAGTAGCTTTACAGATGCAAAAATACCTGGAAGAAGTAGAAGATATTCTTGTCAAAGCGATGAGTCATCTAAATAAAATATTGGCTCACAATTTTCCAAGAGTCTGAGAGAGGAGCTGAAGTCCAAGTCACCCATTACTAGCAAAGCCCAGATATGAGTATGATGAATGTGTTCACAAGAAAAAAACACAAACTCTTACATACTGTATTATATAATTTTTAGAAAGGAAGAGACAAAACTTGACAACAGCAGAGAGCGTCATGATGGGCAACGAGGTCAAAACATCAAATTACTTCAAAAATATACTGAAAAAAAAACAATAAATATCGCATTTGGTAATCAGAGCTGGGGTATACTGATGGTCTTTCTAAAAACCACCTCATGAGCTCTTTGCAGACTTCAGTAGTGGCTCATTGCAGACTTTTGCCCAAGGGTTGACAGACCTATGTGCAGAAGTCGTATTGGTTCTCTTGATAGCTTTATGCTGGGCATAGTGGATGTGAGCTGTACCCCACTGGGTCAATATCAGGATTTCTCGTATGCCGATGGTGCCGTGCGTTATCATGTCACTTTCCGTGAAGTGGTGTTCACATATGGCCGCGCTAAAATATAAATAAGATGCTTTTATAGTACTGCCTTTAACAGGCGCTCGGAGTTTAAAATGAGCACTTACGTCTCTTTATGAAGCTGTTGTTTTATCGTATCTCCCCTTTCTGGATCTTGTAGACACCGGACCAGATTTGTCATTGGCTCATGCTGCTTCCGCACAACTCCGTCTTTGATGAACTCTGGTCTTCGAATTTTAAATAGAGATCTTTGCTTTTTAGTTCTTTTCCGTGAGTAAGAGCATCCTGGTATAGCACATTTTATTACCTGACAAGTCTTGAAAAATACCAATAAGTAAATAATATGCATCCAATAAATTACGGGTGAGGAAGTATGGTACCGACGTACCGGATGCTATATAGCTACTATAAATACAGATTAGCAAAAAGTAATCCATAAAAGGGATTTGGTACGCTTTCGCAAGTACAAACTGATAACACGTAATGCATAAACCTCGTATCTAACCTGACTGCACCAACAAACTGCGGCTAGATGACATGCTATTACCAGTTACT
This sequence comes from Botrylloides violaceus, assembly GCA_030412335.1. Lineage (NCBI taxonomy): Eukaryota > Metazoa > Chordata > Ascidiacea > Stolidobranchia > Styelidae > Botrylloides > Botrylloides violaceus. The sequence continues at coordinate 60,669 of JASFYC010000324.1, forward strand.
ATACTTACAAAACGCGAATTGAATCCCTCTTCCGTGTCGGTTCATCCGACCATGACCTATCTGAAGACGTAACAAAGGGTCGTTACTCTATCCGAAGACTCTCTAAGTGACACAACAAAAGTTCGTAAAACAAAAACGCAGCAAACGGAATTAAAGGCATTCAACAGCCGACAAAATAAGTCTATTAATTCAATTTTGAATAGCCTACCATTGACAGACGATGAGATTTTAAACTCGCAGCGATACTGACTGTGGAACCAGCCCTGCTGTTGTCTGTAATAGACTCACCGAGAATGTGAGTCGTTACGTAATACAGCTCATTCAGAACGCTCTTACTATTCGTCTTCGAATTTCTTGCCGCTGAGTTGGCCGAGGGTATTTTGACTGTCCACCTTATATTCTGGTCGAGTGCTTCCCGGTGCGTTTCCTGTCCGCGGCAAAAAAGGATGATGAGGTATTTTATGGGTTTGTTAAACGTTTTCGTTGCTTAGCTATGCTCAAAATGTCAATCATGGCCTACTGTAGGTACTAAATTAGGCCATGACCAGACGATTCCTTAGAAATAGGCTACTATTAATGTTATAACGCAATCACACATAGCAAGTCGTCAGATCTATCGAAACAATAAAGACAATAAAGCTTTCGCGCTCTAATCCTCGTGAGGTGCTAGACACCGTCCAACAATAACAACCCGATGTAAGACAGTTGCCAAGACGCCTTCATCTTATTGTAGAGCGCCTGCTAATACGTAATTGCGATACATCCCTACTGCATAGGCCTAATACATTCTATTCATGTCTAAATCTTCACTCAACGTGCAATCACCCTTATGCCGTTGAAATATTAAATAACTATTGATAAATGAAAGAGGCAATTTCTCATGTCTGTGGAAAGCTGTGAAAGGTACAGATATATAAAACTTTTTATGCGCCGTACTGCCTCACGAAACACTCCTTAGTCAGTCAGTTTGCGTCCAGGTACGATCTATTGTAGCGAACACGTAACAATCACTAGATTGGTTAATGCTGATTGTCGCCTTCCTTGACGGTCCAATCGTATTTGACAGGTCGAAACCTGGTAATCAACGGCCTTATGTGCCAAGTTCCTTGCGGGTTCTAGCGGGTTTTATTTTTTAAAGCATTCTAGTTTAATCTGCCGAACGAAGAGCAACTCCTCTGGCTTACGTCGTGATTTCTTTCCTGGCATTTAATTTATAAAGTCGGTACCCGCGATTGCCCTTGCAGCGTTCGAACAAAACTGCCTTCTCGATAGTGGGCCTATTCCGCGTGAAATTATCCCCAACGATACACACACACACATCAAAGTCAGTATTAACGATCAAGATGTTGTAAGATTGGAATACACCTCTGTTTCTCAAAGTGTATACCCAACGCGTGTACCGGCACCCCCTGGCACTCACACACTTACAGTAGCTTATCACTACGAACCGCGGCCGTGTTATCAGAACACCCCGTCACCTACAAGATTTTGTTCTCACACCTTCATTTGAAATGCACCTTTGATCGAGGACAAAATTTTTCTTTCGCACTGTATAGATATCCACCTATTTTGCGTAGGCCTATGTACCATGAACATGTGTAGTTGATCTCACCATTGATTTTCCACGATGTGACCAATTCTCTAACCTAAAGCTTTTTCCGACCGGGGGGAACTTGTAGCGAACACGTAACAACCATTAGATTGTTACATGCTGATTGTACCTTGCTTTGGTGCAACCGATGATCACCTTGTACCAATCCTGCATCCCTGCAGTGTTCGGGGGATTGTCGATCTTGCGTGTTTTAGTTTTTAGGGCATTCGAGTTGTATCCGCCGAACGAAGAGCAACTACTCTGGCTTATGCTACGTCGTTTTTTCTTTCCTGGCATTTTATCTATAAAGTTGGTACCGGCAGTTTTTATTCAGGAAGTCTTATCCTTAGTCCGCGGACAGTGACGGCGCGGCTAGGAGCACGCCATACTATCGAGTTCAAGAAGACATTGAAAGATTGTAGCCTACAACGTTGCAATTTATTCCAGACTTCAAGTCAAGGTAAGAATGTAACATTTTCTTAGTTACGTTTATATACACAGTTTCATGTAGGCTACCGTTATACGAGGTGATAAGGCTAAGAAAATTTCGCGTAACGAAAATCATACTTTCGTAGCTCTGCTCCTTCATCGGGTGAAAACTGACATTAGCGAACAGAGATCTGAAAGATTGCGAACTACGTTTTACGACAAATGAGGCAGAACATTTAACCCATGGTGTCATTTTCTTGTGGACTTACAATAATGATATATTCAATATACCTGTAACAGGACAGAGAAATCAGACACAAAGTCAATCACCGTACAAATCACAATGTTGAATTTCGAATCGGAAATGAAAAACAAGTATGACATTCATCATACAATCGGAAAAGGTCACGGCGGTGAAGTGTTTGCAGGTTTGTCAGTTAAATTGATGATTTGGAGTTTTGTTACAAATTCGGCGCTATGCCCAATTCTTCCTACATCGGCTCACTATGTCATGGTGAATCTCCCCGTTACCTTCACAGTTGTTTTCTGGTCGGCGCCAATTGAACGAAATTATCCCAGCACACACGTCGGACCTAGAACGACCGACATTTGGTTGCAGTACCTGAATATGTAGCAGAATCTGATAATCTTAGCGCAGGGGCACTCATATTAGGGTGAGATGACGGGCGTAGTGGGTGACTGGAGTAGCAAATGGAGTGTCCTACCACAGTTTTGTTACAATCAAATCACGGAAATTCACGAATACTTATTCTTTTGGTCGTGCTTCGTAGTTGCATCGCCACACAGAGATAATCGAACTACATAATACTTTGGCAGACAATCTTATCGTGGATGCCCTTCTGTGGCAGCTTCCTGATTTGCCGTGGTGTGGCCAAAGAATTACTTACACCGTCTTACAGTATGTTGCTCAACGTGCATATAGTTTATTATTTTATTTTCCAGCTACAAGGTTAAAAGATGGCCTACCTGTTGCGATCAAGGTAGTGAAAAAGGCCGAAGTGATGAGATGGGGTGAAATTGACAGCCTAAAAGTTCCAATCGAATTCGAACTACTGTCGGTAGTCTCTGGGCATCCAAGTGAGTATTTCTACTCTGCAGTCTCCATCTTATTCTTTACATTTCGGCATCACCAATCAGGTTTCTACAGCCAGTTACTGTGTTGTGGGCGTTGTTTATTTCTAAATATTTAATTTACAAACCTGAGGAGTTGGAAAATGTTTAGTTACCCAGATTTTCGCCAAGACGTCAGATGTTATTTACCGATTGTCACGCCAATGGGTGAAGCATCGATACCGATATCAGAGGACAATTGTTACGTGGAGAGATGAAATAACACGCCGTTTTACGTCTAACATTCTTATTTGTTTAGATATCATTACAATGATTGAATGGATGGAGACGGAACATGAATACGTCCTTGTTATGGACAGGCAAGAAGGTTCAAAGGATATTTTCAAAATCATGCAGTCTGTTACCTTGACTGTAAAGATGGCAAAAATTGTTTTCCTGCAAATCGCAGAAGCGACATTGCATTGCCATGATAAAGGGGTTGTGCATGGAGATATCTATGAAAGCAATGTCCTCTTCGATAAGGAGAACTTGCAAGCAAAATTAATTGATTTTGGAGAGGGCACTAGGTTTAAGGTGAGATTAGTCATGCTTGACTTGAGTACGATAATATGCATCAAGTACAACTTGCTGATTGTACGACCATGGTACGACTACCAGTTGATAATGAACAATCACAAGTTTATTTTTGTTGAATTTGTGGTGTTTGCAACTTATTACCTCAAGTCCGCAACGACAAGGCAATCTATAATATGTCTATATGATAACGCCCGCGGATCATTATAATATTCCCCCCAATTCTTCGCTAAGCAGATGAGAATTGAATACCGACTTAGTAATGGTTGGTTGAACTCGGTGAAGAATCGAACTCGGAACTTCCCGATCGCAATTCGGCTAACGGAAGAATATGTTAATGAAGTAGTATGAAGACCTAAGTTAATAAATTCAATATTTTTACTTTCCGAAGGACTCATACTCATTTAAATGTGAAGGAGATACACTGAGTCTTGGTCACCTATTATTAACCATGGTGAATAATAACGGTAAAGATAATCCTGGAGATCCGGACAGGGACTCATGCGATGAACTCATCGATCTGCTTCTGCCAGAAGATCCAGAAAATATGATCACTATCGAGAAAGCATTAAAACATCCATGTTTGGATGATGTTCGGAATGACGAATGACTCGTTGTTATTGATTTTATTACCTTATTTATATTTGTTTAAATGTGTGTTAGAAATAATTTGGTGCCGACCAACTATCCTCGTCGAAATTCGTGATTTTTCAAAAACCGGCATCGGATGTGTGTTTTTATTGCCTTTACTTAGTAATTATTTGTATTTTTAAATAATTTTACGTATAATGCCTTTATTAATGAACAAGCACATGCAGTGATAAAAATCGTGCGTGTCAATATAGTTGCAAGTTATTATAACCTCCATAAGCAAAAGATAGTGCTATAGCAGATAGGCAATCTATTCGCACCTTTGGCCATCAGTGAGGTTCTATTTATATCGACTGCTTTGATTGTCCATTTTTTATTATGATCGAGTGGTTCCCGGTGCGCTTCTTTGCCGCATAAAGCGAGGCTGGTGAATATTTAAATAGGTTTTTTTAAGGGTTCTCAATTCAAAGCTGCTGAAAATGCAAATCAACCTAGGCTAAATGAGGTTTTCAAGTATAGCCTTGAGTCCATAAGCAAAATATCGTACGATAGCAGATAAACGATTCATGTGCATTTTCAGCTAGCAATGACTTTCAAATAATATCGCATTGCTTATTGCTGAGTTGGCCTAACGCTTTGACTCTCCAACTTTAATTCTGATCCCGAGTTGTCCTGGTGCGTTTTCTGGCGTTAAAAGTGAGGCTGGTGAGTTCTCAGATATAGGTTTGTTATCGGTTTGCTATTCTACTACTTCTAGAGTTCTACGACGTTTGCTCTCTCGTTTTGTCTGCTACTGATTTAGAGCAGAATACTGTCTAGGCCATCCCAAATTTCAAGAAAGGGAGTCTTGCCAGACGCAATATTGACCCATGTGAATCATGGTCTCATTTACTTCTGGACTTACAATTATTTTGGCGGGCTATTGTGGTCTGTGTTGTTTGACGTCTCGGTATAGCATATTGCCTCGGGCATAATGAGTATTCACGATATTCCTGGAAGGCTGATAGAGTTGGTCAGATCCTATCCTTGCTTGTACGACTGCGAAAATGCTAACTACTTCAACAGGCTTGTCAAAAACAATGCTTGGGCAGAAATTGCCAACAAACTTGGCTTGACAGGTGAGTGTAACGTCTTGATTATTTTCAAAAGATATACCAACTTACGTTGCATTGTCCTAGCTGTCGAAGCTCAAACAAAATGGAAATCTTTACGAGATAAATACCGAACAAAAAAAGCAAAGGGTTGAATATGAAAGATCAGGAGCTGCAGCAAACTGGAGAGCTAAATGGGAACTGTTTGAATCAATGACATTTCTTGAACCGTGCTTGGTCAATAGACCGTGAGTGTGCTTCATGATTTCTGGGTATTAGCCTAAATACTTTATCGGTAATGCGAAGGAATGATTGGGCAAAACCACTCGCATGTCTGTCTACTGTTCTTGTTCCCTTGCATACTAGTCGTGTTATCGGTAAACTGTGTTGACAGATTGCATGAAAATGTCTCCGGATCTGACAATTCCCTGCAGGATTTTTCATCTGAATCAAGCACTGCCTTGAGTGTAAATTCACCCAGGCCTATCTCTTCCTCGCCAATTGATGAAACTGATGGCACACATACCTTGACTCTTATTCCAGTGGAACTTACAGGTGTGCCACACCTTTATTGGTAAATTTTTGTGATTTTCTTAAACATAAATACATCCTTTTATCCCGAAGTGACTGCACCAAAAAAGAAGCTTAAACATTCACCTGCCGAATTAATAAAACACGAAGTCTCTGCTATAGTATCTGCTGTTCAAAAATCAGTACCGGTAACTCAAGGTAACCAGCCAGCCATCTGTAATTCCACAACATGCTATTTATTTACAGATATTCAGCAACCTGAGGAAAAAAGGCTGCGATACTGGATCAGCATGTGTGAGCGTGTGAACGGGATGTGTGAAGAATCCCAACATTACTGGGACTTTCATTCAACAAAGATGTTTTTAGACCTCATGGCACGTGAAAATGGTCCTACTATTGTTCTATGATACCGTACAGTGTGCATTAGATTTCCTGTTTTGATGCTGTTCAATGATACGATACTGCATATGCTTGCACATTATGCTTGCTCTTCAATGTCAATTAAAACATTGTTATGCAAACCCGATTTTATTGAGTCTACTATTAAAGAAATGTGCTGCAATACAGAGACACATTAATTGCAGCAAGAAATGGTACAATAATCTATGAGGCAGGAGACAATACTGAAGGATTTTTTGTAGTTTAAGTATAATGACCCCGAGTTCGCAGTAGCCGGTATTACCACATGTTTTCCATCAATGGCACCAACACAATTTGGAAAATACCATTGCTCTTTGAATATTTTTGCTACCTCTTCAAATTTGGTCTTTGTGGGCATGGGAAGAACAACTGGCTGAAGACATTCCCAAATTGCTGTGCATGTTTCTGGTACGATCTTGCTGATGGTTGAATCATGAATTCTGAAGGCATATCGAAGTGACGCGTAGTCGTCACCGGTGGCAAGGAATCTGGACAAAGAAACATAGCTAGATAATTAGGGGCCTCCGTCGATTTAAATGAAAGATCACTTACCTTAGAGTGACCAATAGCCGTTCAGCTGCACTAATAGGCTCCCTCATAGAGGTGGGTTTCTTTGAAATCTTGGGTTCAACTAGTTTCAGCAGTGATTCATACTGAGCTTTGGTCATGCGGATGTACTCCTTGAAATCAGCATCACCTTCCAGTTTCAGTTCTTTAGCAAGATGGTGGAACTGGCCTGGCAAATTGATAGCAAGTTATCCGATATCAGCACTTGCAGCGCCTGTATGCCGGTGCGGTAACAGTCGTGGCTTACCTTGAGCTTTCCTTCTCTGGTAGATTGGTCGCACCCACACCGATCTTTGTCTTCTTCTGTTTCTCTTAGCAACGCGAATGCTCAAATATTATAGCAATAATGCCGCCGTCAAACGAGTATACAGCTCCACTACATGTGACATCCTGTACCAAAACCGAGTATACAGCTCCACTCCATGTGACATCCTGTACCAAAACCGAGAACCTCCGCCAACAAACGCCAGAATCAGCCGACAAAATCGCTACAAGAGCGTTCTCTCTCATAGCTTGAGTGAGCGCAACCGGGACGGTCTCGGTGGACTCGAGCGTGAACGAGCAGCAGTTTTTGGCGACAGACGCAGTAGCCAAGCGTAATAAAACAAACAAAGATGACGCTCAGTACCGCTCTAGTGTAAAGGCACCTTAAAACAAGTATGACATTCATCATAAACTCGGAGAAGGCGATTTCTGTGAAGTATGTGTTTGCAGGTTTGTCCATTAAATTGATGACTTGGAGTTTTGTTGCAATTCCGGCGCTATCCTTTTTACATCGCCGTAGTATGTCATGGTGAATCTCCCCGTTACCTTCAGCGTTGTTTCCTGGTAGGCCGCAATTGAACAAAATCTTTCCGGCACACACGTCGGACCTAGAACGACCGACATTTGGTTGCGGAATCTGATTATCTTAGCGCAAGGGCACTCATATTAGGGTGAGATGACGGGCGGAATTGGTGAGTGGAGCAGCAAATGGAGTGTCCTACCAGAGTTTTGTTACAATCAAATCACGGAGATTCACGATTAGGATTACTGATTCTTTGGGTCGTGTTCTGTAGTTGCATCGCCACACAGAATTCGAACTACGTAATACTTTGGCAGGCAAACTTATCGTTGATGCTTTTCAATGTTGCAGCTTTCCAATTTGCCGTGGTGTGGCCGAATAATCACTTACAGTATGTTGCTAAATGTGTAGGCTTATATAGTTTAATATTTCATTTTTCAGCTACAAGGTTAGATGATAGCCTACCTGTTGCGATCAAGGTAGTGAAGAAGGCCGAAGTGATGAGATGGGGTGAAATTGACAGCCTAAAAGTTCCAATCGAATTCGAACTACTGTCGAAACTCTCTGGACATCCAAGTGCGTATTTCTACTACAGTCAATCACTGTGTGGTGTGTGCGTTGTTTATTTCTAAATATTTTATCTACAAACCTGAGCGGTTGGAAATTAAATATACGGTTATCTCACGCCCAAAATATATTTCAGTATCGTTAATTCTACGTTGTCTGGGCTGTGACAAGAACGGTTACCGACAAGGTGAGAATAAGTCTCCCAGATTACTTCTCCTATTTACCTTGAGGGTTAAGAACGCATGTTTGTTTCAAACGTCTTCCGTATAGGCCTATAGACTACTTATAAAATTATTGACAACGGGCTTCGGCTGTGAGTGGGAAAATACACAATCGGTCAATCCTCAAGTCGCATCGAGGTAAAATTCCTTTTGAATTTACGGCCAGACATTCGATTAATCTCGGGAGAGTGATCATCTACTACAGCCAGATATAGGCTTTCTACAGTATTGCATGCTAGGCCAACGGAACAATATGTTAATGAAGTGGCATGAAGACCGAAGTTTATTAATTCCATCGTTTACATCCAGAAGGAGCCATACTCATTCACTGGAACCAAAGTGAATTTCTCTTCCGAATGGTACGTCAATGGCCAGTATCACGCAAGTCAAAAGGATGCATGGTGTCTAGGTGTCCTACTATCCACCATGGTAGAAGATAACCGTATAGTAGCCTACATAATTGTGGGCATCGTGTCAAAGATCTCATCCGATTACTCCTACAAAAGAGGATTACGATCGAGAAGGCATAATAAAGCATCCTCGCTTGAGGATGTTCTGCGAGTGATTCTTGTTTTCGTTTCTTTATTTGTATTTGTCTAATATTTATTGGGGAATAATTCTGGACCGACCGATTAATCGAGGTCGATTTTTGTGATTTCTTGATAACTTTTTTGACGGCCTTCTATGCAGCGAGAAGGTGGCGAATGCAATGTGGATATTGTTTGCATTGCCTTGCTTTACGTATTTTAAACAAGCACGAAGAGTACGGCGCAGTTTAAATACGTTTATAATAAGTACATAGGCTTATTGATGAGCATAAGCAAAAGATAGTCCTATTATAGACAGGCGATTTATGTGCACTTCAGTCGCCACTGACTTTCCATTAATAACATATTGCTCTCCGCTCAATTGGCCGAATGCTGACTTCTATTCAGATCAGGAGGTGCCGGGTGCGTTTCCAGATAATGTTAAACAAGGCCGTAGCATAAAATTAAAGACTTTAAAACGGAGGTCTGTAGGCCTACGCATTTCCATACTGCGTTGTCTTTATAGAAAATGCAAGTATCACTAGGGCGACAAGAATATAGCTGACATACAATCAGCACACTATTACCATTAGATCTCATCTCAGATAAACTCTAGCTATTCCAATCTCGTGCATCTAGACCTAAGAGCAATATGTATATATATACAGTAGGCCTACTAGCAGAGAGACCCAGCTGCGCTCGGGCGCGGAATTGCAATCAAATGATTAATTGCATTAAGCAGTAACGCATGAGGTCGATAGCCGATCGCCTGTGCGTTTGATGTGATATTTTCTTAGAATGAGGCCAATCCCAGTGCTTTGATTCCTTTGCAACACCAAGTGATTTTGCAAAGTAATTTCTGCGCCTCTGTTACCTTAAACTACATCAACCGTACCTGCGAGCTGCGACCCACCTAAACGGATATTGCAAAGACTGACTCTGTAGCCTACGACAGCGGGGTCCAACTACAGGCCCGCTGATATGATTTCTGCGGCCCGTGCGTTTTCAGTGTTGATTCAGTTTGTATTTGCTACGGAAAACAAATTACGGCAAGAAATCATTGAGGCGTCACAAAAGCGCATATTTGAATGAAGGGCAGGCAGGCAGCTCGCCAGTAAATTAGTTCCCAGTAACGTTAGGACTCATAGGCGCAAGCGCGCCACTCCCGGAAATTTTGGCGGATAGCGCTTCATTTTGGGCAAGACGCAAGCATAAAGCACGTGTTCGTTCGCAAATCTGCTAGTTTCTTTATTTGAACTCCCAGATGTTTCATTTTCTGTTTACGACATAGCGTGAACCATTCTATAGCGGTGCCGCCTATTATACCTGCCTTAGGCGTAATGGTGAAAGTTAGGACTGTAGGGTCATGTTTGCTGGATCTCCACTCCAGGGTTTGCAAGTACATACATATGTGAGAGTACTTTTTCAACTATGAAGCAAATCAAGTATAAAAACAGAAATCGAAGAGCAAATGAAACACTGTAAGATAGTCTTGCAACCATCGGAATTGACGTAGAAGCGATAGTAGTGGATAAGTCTCGACTACAAGCATCGTAATCTGATAGGCTTACGTACGAAACATAATTGCAGACTGACTGTACCTTACGGTCCTAACGGTATGAAATAGCGGTGAGGTATACATAAACTACAACACAGCGCCAACGAACAAAACGGCGAAAGCCGCAACGATCATCTTCAGCTCCGTGTACTAACTGTCTCTACAACACGCGGCCGAACCAAAAGAGCGAGAGCACAGGAATGATTGAGGAGCAGACGAACCGACACGTCTCTTCTATTTAGATGCTCACGCGTATCACGGAAAATTTAATGGGGAACAGTAAAAATTGGGGTTTCAAACAGCCCCCACAGCATAGCCCTGCGTCCTTTCCAAGAATGGAAAAGAGAGTGCCAATAAACAATATTGTAGCCCCGAAACACGCAAGATGACCACCCTCAAAGACGTAGGAGCAAAATCATCGAAGCGGAATGGCTCCCATCGAAAAACGCTCTACGTAATTACTATACAGATTAGGAGGAAAAGGTAGCCTAAGCAATCAACAGGAAGGGTTTCAGTTATGACCAGATTCGCTCGAAGCCGACCCAACCTCATGACGTGTCTCAGGAAGTTGCCTTAAAAGCCGTTCGGTTTCAGATAGCGATAGGTTGCATATCGCCAACCCAGCATTACGCCACTTGCTGGGACGATGGCACTTCTTTCTACGCATGTCTCGTATCTTGAACCCCCGTATGGTTAGGATTGGGACCAATCTCCCTTTCCATGCAACTTCATTGCCCCAATCTTCCTTGCAATCGCCGCAGGAAATCCTGTTGACATGCATCATACCAGTTCGTACCAGTTGATGACCGGTGTGATCGTGCACACGGGCGGCGTACATGGATCGGAAATTGCTTACATAGATAGTGTGATGAGAGCCATTGACCCTGAAGTGACAAAATGGATATACATGGAAACGGAGAGAGACGGTAGGGGAAGAAGGGAGACTTGCCACCCTAACTGTCAGTAGCGGGTGGGTACTTCCTCACATATTGACTCTGAGAATGTCATATTGTCAATAAATTAATTGGTAAATCGGTTTCAAAAACTGGAGAGGAAAATTTTTGGTCGTGTGATCGCGTAGAAAGCTCATAATGGTTCCTTTTGACAGCGGTGGGTTAGTTATGGCTCACAGGAGGGGCCTTTCATTCCGTGCCGCCGGGGGTTGCATTGCCTCTATCCATCACGAGAAATAAATAGTGTGTGATAGCTTTCATCACGCCCATATCTAACACTCGCATCCCTCCCCCATGAACCACGACTTCTTGTCCCATTGGCGGCAATAATTGCATGAGACATAATTTTTGAAACATTTCATCGAACTCTTGTTGTTTATGTAACACAAGAAATTTTCCCTCTAGTCATAGAGAAAAGAAATTTGTGCCTTAGTATATGTACGCAAAGCAAAGTCTTACTTGACAATCTTGTCCAACGAGCAAACAATTCTGCTGCATTTTCGACAAATTAGTGAGTCATCTACACCATGGTATTTAGCTCGAGTGCTGGATTTCTGCTTTCTCGCCAAGTCATGTTTGGAGAGTGCCTGACCTCTACCCGCATCCAGCTGAAGGTCAATAAAACAGTTACGTGCCACGTTAGAAGTCGGAAACTAGAACTTTAACCTGAGCCTTGTACATGCTGGGATCTTGCAGGAACATTTTATGAATTTGTCTTGTCACTTTTTTCATCATTTTAAGTTTCTTATACGGTAACATATCTCTCTGATCCGGCTGTTTTTTAAATGAATATGTATGACGTCACTGTTGTCCTTTCTTAAACGCCCTGCAAAAATTTTAAACAAAATTTGATGAATGCATACTAGGAACAGCACATCATTTAATATTGTTTTCCGTAAATGACCAGCATCCTTTGATGTTCTGATTAGCTACTTTAGAGGCGATACAAACTTGTCTGCTGGTTGCTAATGCCAATTTTCACATGTAGATGCGTATGCATATTGAAATATTGAGTCATGCTACATCACTCCTATTCCAACGACACTGAGCCGGACGTCTTTAGCATGGTGCTGTTGGGATCCCGTGACTAATCTCGTATCAAAAGGTGGTTACTCTACGCGACTGATTGTGTCATCTATTTCAAGTAACGACACTACCTTACATATTTACTGTGTCACCTACCGATTAGTTGAACCAAGTTCGTTTCATTAGTAATGCATTCAATAGTGATGACCAAGTTGCATTTAGGAATGTCTATTCCTTCTCCAGCGGCATCTGGGGTACATACGAGTACCTTCCAATCACCTCTTTTAAAAGTTGCAATCACATCTTTTTGCTTGTTATGTGTCATACCTGAGGAGAAATTAATTGAATTTTTGCCGCCACTATACTATGGGAATGTATCACCGTCATAGTTTTGGAGTTATTCTTTAATTGAGGGGAAACAGACTGAAGACAGTAGCAACAACAAAATGTTATGCGTGCCAATTTGATAATATGCTTCATCAAGGGTGGGCAAACTTTTTGACTCGTGGGCCACACTGGGTTCTAACTGATACGAACTATGAAAAAATGAATGATTTGCTTTGGTAACCCCACACCATTGAAAATTATAACTGGGCAGTTCACGCTTGACAGAACCGACGCGAAATGGATTACAAATCAAAACATTTCATGCATTGAGAAGGGATTTATCAATCCATTCTTTTCAGTATTAGGGCAATGGGACCAATGCATCGGGAACACATACATGCTTTCTTGTTAGCTATCTAGAGCATCGGTATTGTATGGAGATAAAATATTAAAATGGTTTAGTTGTATAATTTCTGCAAGATTGTGGGGAAGCGCTTGGCTCACTGGCCGCAGAGAGGACGTTGTACGGTAGACGAGGTGTCATCTGCATTTCCGCCAGATGTTTGCTAGAACTAATTCGAATCGGTTTCCTGTTTTACACCGCATACACTTCCTGCCCAACCAGACCTTCATGTCTAGACCTGCAATCTGCTATAGTGAAAGCTGCGTGTGAGAAGCTGATTGTTGTTGGTTTTTATTTATGGCGTTTTCAATTATACTGAATTCATGTAGCTCAAGTCAATATACTGAGCCTTGCTACGTATCTATATCTACACAATGATCCCGTATAGCGTCTTGTAGTTAGCTATAGTCTTCGGAAACATTTATTGACTTTCATGCTAAGCATTTCAAAAACAGCAGAATATCTAACTTTTATTGTTAGGAACGACAAAGGAGTCAAAACTGCAGCGAAATCATGCAGCGACATACTGAACATTCAAGATCACACATTGACAGTCCATGCAGGCAATGAAATGCAATAAAAACGACGATATATTAAACTTAACCCCACGGGGAGCAACTATTGGGCCTCAATTTTAACCAAGAGCTAAAATTATCGCCTATTTAAATCAAAGTCAACATATTATAATTCTTTATTCCAGAGTACGGTATGAATGATCCAGTGTATAGACTATAGAGAGATTTAGTAACACGATCAGTCAGCTCTTCCGAGGATCCTACGCTCGATCTGTGAAACATACAACGACAAATGGTGTTGATTTATATACATTAAAAGTAATTACTTAAAACCATAACCCTAACCATGCGTAAGCCTTTGCAATTCCAACTAATGACGCTTGCATTTTTCCAGCTAAGAGCATTATGCAACACCTGCAAATTATTTAAACATCGACTTTGACATCAAATAGACAGCACGCTGATCCCAAATGCCAGACAATAGTCTTCATGGAATATAGCCTTTATTGTAACATTAGGGGAAAACCCGATAATTAATGCAGTCTTCTCTGTATAGAATTAAGCATCAGGATAATATAGCAGTTGTGAAATATTAAACTCCTCTTCCTTCGTAGTATCGTCTGTACCTTTACTTAATTGATTTCGAAATTGTGATACACATTCAGGAACTGGAATTTGATAGCCTATAGTTAATTAGTTGACCATTAAGAGTTTAACCATCTTTATATTACTTACTGTATGTACAATACAATAAATTTGCGTAGGTTGGTGTTTATTGTAATTGGGTTAAATTTCCATCACAAAAGTTTCATATTGTCAGGGTTGTCACCACAAATGTAACGTCCGGCCTTAGTTTACTCAGTACAAAATAATGTCCAACCGAAAGGAGCTGACCATTAAGCCGATGGGGGAAAATGGCAGAGATGACATAGGTCGATCAGGATCGGTCACTAATGCATGCATGTGAACGTCACCGCCAATTCACATTTTGGGACGTTACCGTCCGCCATTTCCATGCCAACGCAATTCTTCCAAAAGCGTCAAACTTTCATCAAGTAATATTGTTCGAAAACCATTCCATTGCATAACTTTCTGTAGTACTTTTCGGGGACAAGAACGATAGCATTTAGCCTAAAATACTACCGGCGTCTTTGGGGCGAAAAAATATTTTACTGCTTACATGGAGATAGCAGTCATTTTTGCGAAATACTCCAAACGGATTATAAGGTAAAAACTATATTCATGTACTAATTATTGGATACTTGGGAACAGCACCAACAGTTATGTAGTGGCTTCGAGGTACGATAGAATTCAGTGACGCAATAGCTACAGTATATCCACGTACGTGTCCTTCGGCGCAAAAGAAAACTTTGCTTTCGTCGCAGGCTTTCTCACTACAAGGGAAGCCCGCCGAGGCTTATGTGATCATGTAAAGTTGATTGTGTATCCATGCAAAGAATAGGGCTTTACGATCTAAAGTAATTACCTTATTGACAAGGTGCAATTAGCGTTTTATCAGTGTGACCACGGCCATTATCCAGACGCGCTACGGAAAGTCTAGCAATACACGCAATCGTCTATTGAAAGCGGATGGATGTACACCAGCCTTGTTGACAAGTGGAAACAAAGCGCTTAATACCTTCCGGAGGTGGCATTTTCATCTCAACAAACCATTCTATTCCTACACTGGTACAGACCACTGGTTGGAGTATAAAAGCCGGCATAAGTTTATAAAAATCATTTCACAATTGGTGAGCGCCGAGGTTGGATGCAATGAGAAGAAAAGTAGACCTACTGTAATCTTCAATAATTTGTTGCTGACGAAAGACGACAACAGGTGCTATGGAGGAGCAATCGAGATGTCAGGTACGTTATGGACAACGTATAAGTATGTACGCATGTATGAATATTTATTCACGAGTCGAAGAGTACAGTAAACCTATGGCTGAAACTATTTCTATTACGCAAGAAATAATTGACATGCAAGGACGTCAGCCAAATACGGTTACTGACACTATACCATTTTATGAGACAAGAAATATTTACGTTCAACAATTATTCTTAGCTTGAACAACGGCACCATTGGTGGTCCGACAAATTTTACGACAGAGTGTTTTCCGTATGGGGTCAACTATTTTACAAGTGATTTTACAAAAAATATTGGAGCTGATGGTATAGACCAGGAGTGGCCAACCCGCGGCTCTTCGCCTGGTTCAATGCAGCTCTTTCGCGCATACAATAAATTTAGCTGAGCCAATGTTTCCCAAACTATTTATGCTTAATTCCTCCCCCACAACGGTCGACTTGTTTTAACTCGTACGCGTCTCTATCAACATGTGAGGCGATATATATGATACGGCTTTATGCAGTAACACATTATAAGAAATGAGGCTCTCAGTCTCGGATTAGTTGGCCACCCCTGGTATAGACGATCCAAATTAATAAATATAATGAGTCGACGCAGATTTAACGTCCAGTCATGATTATTGGAATATGATAGTCAAGGTTTCGGATCTCTGTTCCTTCATCAGGTGAAGATGGAATGAAGAGGAAAGTTTAAGATTTGAATTATAAATAATCACACAACATTATGACGTCATACTGCAGAAATATTTAAAGTGCAGACCATGAAAACAGGTGATGTTAATGCACCGAAATTCAGATAGGGACATCGAAAACGGGCAATTGTGTATGGAACATGGTGTTAGGAGCTGCTAAAGTCATGTGTGATTCTTTATAATTCAAATCTTAAACTTTGTTCTTCATTCCGTCTTCATCTGATGAAGGAGCAGAACTCCGGTAATGTAACGATTCTTCGAACTGCATCCAGAATGTCAATGAAATCCGTAGTGATGTCGAGGAAAAAAACACGGTAATGTAACGACACGTAGAAATGCAGGCAGCTGGGCAAGCGAACTAGCAGAGACGAAAAACTCGACTTGGCGCCAAATCAGCAGTCAGCTGTGATCAGCCAGGTAGAAAGAATATATAGTTTTTTAGCGACGTGCGTCAATTGCGTCGCTAATCACTGCGTAACTAGTCAGTCGCTAATCAAATCCATAAAACCCATCCGCTAATCACTGCTTTAGCGCTCTATTCACTGACTAGTTATGCAGAGAATAGCGCACTAGTTAGTCACTATCTATAAGACGCACCCTAAATCTGGACTGGTCTGGACTGGACGTTAAATCTGTGGTGACTTATTATATTTAATACTAGCTGGTTTTCCCGGTTTCACTCGGGGAATACAACAAAAGACGTTGTAGCCCAACGCGAAAAATGCGACCTCCATCTAATCGTGGGTGAGAAGCTTCCCTCTCTTCTCATGGCGAAAGAAAATAGCTCCTAGATTCAATTCTCATATGCATTATCTAAACCCGTATGAAATATATCTAAGACGCCCAACCGAAGGACAGTAGGCCTACATAAGCAGAACGTTGTAGCCAGGCTAGCTTACGTGACCAGAAGCGAAGAAATTGTTCCGCTAGATGACAGAAGCGATCTAAAAGTGCATCTCTCATTTCCGCGTGGCAAAAAAGGGAAGTAGCACCATTGGGCGATGTATAACTTAGGAAATACATGTCGGAAGCGCTGAAAAACCACCTGGTCGCACGCATAACGTCCGTCCCTACATCTCGGTGAAATTTTATTGTGGTAGCTTCCGTAATAAAGAAGTTGATTCGTGCACAGACAGTCAAACAGACAGACAAACAGGCTCTTTTATTTATATAGAATAATTCATTTTGATAGTTAAAGACATCAAAATACAGTATAAGGATTATATATACAGCAGACAGTAGCAGGCAGACTCCCTAAATTTAGGAAATATTCAAAGAAATTTGCGTTGACCCAATTCATTAGCTTGTTTTAAGCATATGTGGTACTGTACGCGTCTGCGTGACAACATGCAACATACTATGCATTCCAATCGTATGAAGGCCTAATTGCTTCACCTTTAGCTGGGCTAATTTGCTAAGTCGAGTATGGTACTATTGCGGACCTGCGTTGCAACGTGCAGCATGGAGCAGATTCATATCGGGGATATTTTTCTGGCATATTGATTCTTTGCGTGCTAAAGTAGGCCATAGTCCACTCTTGGTTTATTGATTTATTGTCGCTAATCCCTAGGCAGCGAAATTCATTCTTCGTCATACGAGATGATAGTCATCAGTGATAAGTAAAATTTAAATGATGCCTTTTTTCTTGTTGTAGAATATAGTGGAGCCGATGGTGGATGATTAATAATATTTAATACAAAGAGAACCACTACAAATGCGCTCGTTCATCAGGTCAAGTTTCATCTGACAAAGGAGCGGAGCTCCGAAAGATTGTAAATGTTTTAACTAACATAAATTCAAATTGGATGTTATATTTGTAGTGGTCCTCTTTACGATAACTATTGATCATCCGCTATCGGCTCCACTATATTCTACAACATGAAAAAATACACTATAGGCACAGCCCATCTGAATCCGAACAAGACCTGTTTGGGTCTCAATTAGCACTCCAGGAAGAGTTAACGGCCGGTGTGATACTCACAAAGCAAAGATTGTATCACTGGTATGCGTCGCACTTCAATTTGGAAGTTATTAGTGGGGAAGTGTGGCTGTTCGTTTGGTAGTGCTCCGGGTTATTAACCGGAGATATTGATATCGACCACTAAGCATTACTTGCCCGGACATTACCTGAGCATTTTAAAATGCCCTGTATTCGAAATGTATTTTGTTATAGGAAACTGGACCAGAGAGAACTGAGAATGCTGCGACCAATTCTCAAGTAGATCTGGAGTCGAGACAACTGAATGTATTAGGTAAGTAGAGTTCATTCACAATGCCTAATACCAGAACCCAGGCCACCCGTTTTCAGTATTTTAATCCAGTACCTACAGTACTGTATACTACTCTATTACAAAATAGTTTGTTCGAAAGAAAATTGAGTCGCCCATTGTTAAACGTCCAGAACCAAGCTTACAGAATGTCAAAGCTATGGCACCCCTACCTGTCTGGATAGTCAGCCATTGCCTCTAATACATTCATACTCGTAAAAGGTTCTAATCTTTTTATAATAAACAAAGCGGGATGGTTAGTTAGTGGTGTCAACTTTATAATATATTGACTCCCGTTGTCTTTTACGTCTACCTTTATTTCCATATTGTTAGGGTGCCTAGGTGTTACTCGGTGCGTGTGTCTAATTGGCAACACGCAACATGTTCCTGATGTTTATCATAGGTACTTTGCTCGCATATTGAAGTTGTGGATGCCATATTTGCGATTCTTAAAATAAAATTGTTTTTTCTTTAATTTGAAGTCAATCCCACGGAACAAATCCCGCTATTGGCTCGTCACACTCCAACAATTAATTTTCTTCTCATTTTCAGATCCTTACTGCCGAATCACAGACGAAAGCGCAGGCGAAGAGCAGCTACCTAGAAGGTATGAGTATCATTGATTTGTTTTATTCGATGGTTGACAAACGATAGATTGTTTCTATGTGTACAAGCTCTGCTCATGGTGATGATTTTGATAATGATCACGGTCTCAAAATCACTGCCCTGTTACATAAGTTTACAAATTGGAATCCGTTCGTCCTCTAAATGGCAGTCAGTATCGTGTGAGAGCTAATGGTTGCCATTGTGATAGCGATCAGAGAGCTGTTTTCTCGAAGTATCGACATGAGTAATAAATACGCATTGACCCAACGTACAGGACGAAAGTTGGGCCGCATCGAAATTGCAACAAATCTCCCAACTGCAACAAATAAAAAGATATTCAGCCCTAAACTAATCTATGATGTCAATTTCAGCAGGAAAAGATCACAGCAAGATGTATGCGATCGTTGTCATGCATGGAAGAAGATCAATGTGGAGGGACTTCAGAGTGACCCTCAACTTGAACCGCACGCAAAACAATCAGAAAAGTCATATTCTTTCAATTTAGCCGAGGAAAACAAGTTCAAACCCGAGAGATTTCACGAAAACTCTGCACACGCACTCTACGGAGAACCAGAACAAACGTATTGTTTTATCAATTCAGCCAAAGAAAATGGGTGCAATGCTGAAGGACTTCAGAGCAGCTTTCAACTTGCTGCGGATGGAATACCTGCGCAGACGCAAGATATTTCCAACTCAAGCTATGCAAATAGCCTCAATGCCGAGGGACTTCAGAGTAGCCCTCGACATATTGTCATAGGAGGAGTACCTTTGCAGACGCAATATTTGACCAATTCACGCAACGCAAATGGACTCAATGCCGAGGGGCATCAGAGCAGCTTTCAACTTGTTTGGGAAGGAATACCTGCGCAGACGCAAGAAATTTCCGATTCATGCGACACAAATGGCTTAGATGCCGAGGGACTTCACAGCAGCGCTCAACTTGTCATAGGAGGAGTACCTTCGCAGACGCAATATTTAAACAATTCATTCGCCGCAAATGGGCTCAATGCCGAGGGACATCAGAGCACCTATCAACTTGTTGCGGATGGAATACCTGCGCAGACGCCAGATATTTCCAACTCAAGCTATGCAAATGGCCTCAATGCCGAGGGACTTCAGAGTAGCCCTCGACTTATTGTCATAGGAGGAGTACCTTTGCAGACGCAATATTTGACCAATTCACGCAACGCAAATGGGCTCAATGCCGAGGGGCATCAGAGCAGCTATCAAGTAGTTGCGGAAGGAATACCTGCGCAGACGCAATATATTTCCAATTCATGCGACGCAAATGGACTCAAGGCCGAGGAATTTCAGAGCAGAACTCAACTTGTTTGGGAAGGAATACCTTCGCAGACGCAAGATATTTCCAATTCGTGCAACGCAAATGGCCTCAATGCCGAGGGACTTCACAGCAGCTATCAACATGTTGCGGAAGGAATACCTGCGCAGACGCAATATTTGACCAATTTATGCGCCGCAAATGGGCTCAATACCGAGGGGCATCAGAGCAGCTATCAAGTTGTTGCGGAAGGAATACCTGCGCAGACGCAATATATTTCCAATTCATGCGACACAAATGGACTCAATGCCGAGGGGCATCAAAGCAGCTATCAAGTTGTTGCGGAAGGAATATCTGCGCAGACGCAAGATATTTCCAATTCATGCGACACAAATGGCATAGATTCTGAGGGACTTCAGAGCAGCGCTCAACTTGTTTGGGAAGGAGTACCTTCGCAGACGCAATATTTGACCAATTCATGCACCGCAAATGGGCTCAATACCGAGGGATTTCAGAGCAGCTATCAACTTGTTGCGGAAGGAATACCTGCGCAGAGGGAATATTTTTCAATTGTGCGACCCAAATGGGCCCACTGCCGAGGGGCATCAGAGCAGCTATCACGTTGTTGCGGAAGATACCTGCGCAGACGCAATATTTGACCAATTCATGCGACGTGGGCTCAATGCCGAGGGGCATCAGAGCAGCTATCAAGTAGTTGCGGAAGGAATACCTGCGCAGACGCAATATATTTCCAATTCATGCGACGCAAATGGACTCAAGGCCGAGGAATTTCAGAGCAGAACTCAACTTGTTTGGGAAGGAATACCTTCGCAGACGCAAGATATTTCCAATTCGTGCAACGCAAATGGCCTCAATGCCGAGGGACTTCACAGCAGCTATCAACATGTTGCGGAAGGAATACCTGCGCAGACGCAATATTTGACCAATTTATGCGCCGCAAATGGGCTCAATACCGAGGGGCATCAGAGCAGCTATCAAGTTGTTGCGGAAGGAATACCTGCGCAGACGCAATATATTTCCAATTCATGCGACACAAATGGACTCAATGCCGAGGGGCATCAAAGCAGCTATCAAGTTGTTGCGGAAGGAATATCTGCGCAGACGCAAGATATTTCCAATTCATGCGACACAAATGGCATAGATTCTGAGGGACTTCAGAGCAGCGCTCAACTTGTTTGGGAAGGAGTACCTTCGCAGACGCAATATTTGACCAATTCATGCACCGCAAATGGGCTCAATACCGAGGGATTTCAGAGCAGCTATCAACTTGTTGCGGAAGGATACCTCGCAACGCAATATTTCCAATTCATGCACCGCAAATGGGCTCAATACCGAGGGATTTCAGAGCAGCTATCAACTTGTTGCGGAAGGAATACCTGCGCAAGGGATATATGTTTCGAATTCGTGCGACCCAAATGGGCCCACTGCCGAGGGGCATCAGAGCAGCTATAAACTTTTCTCTGTACCTGCGCATACGCAATTTTTGACAAATTCAGGCGAAACAACTGGGGACATTGGATCTCCTATTCCCATTAATCGAATTGCACCAGACACTTTACCTGTGAAACCGCCATCCACGCCTAATTCCTGCGACGAAAATGCAGTCAGCGCCAACGGACTTTCCGCAGACAGAAGCCTAACATCAAGACCAGGAGATTGCAATTTCAATTCACCTGAATTGCGTATCGTCAATCCCAACGAAGTCTGTGGCCATTTATCAGCAAATTCTCCAGTCCCTTTCATTTTAGAAGAACCAAATGCGATCGATGCTGTGGAACATCAGGGCATCATCTTTCAAAACCAGAGGTACCAAATACCAAACGAAGCGCCACGTCTTCACATTCCAGACGAGGTAAATGAGATCAACAGCCAGGTTGAGAGAGAGAAGGAAAAGTTCCGAATTTGTTACAAAGTTAAAGATGGAACATCGTTAAAACGAGAATACTATGGAAATGAGATGCTGAGAACAATTTTTCTTAGACTTAATAAAATTCCAAATAAAACAATCGCGGAATTGAAGAAACGGATAAAAGATATTAAAAAGTAAGCGCATTATAATTAGATTCATAGTTGAGAGTTGTATGGATATAGTATTGGGCTAACCCAATTGGCAAAATTGAAAGTTATACTCACATCTATTCTGCACCGGCAATAATTTATATACAGTATAGGCCTATGCTAATGCAACTCCTCCGATTTTGACAAGCTTGTTCGTAAGATATAGTCCTCCCGATCGCATACTTACTATTCCCATATCTGGAACCCTTCGTTGTTATGTGGTCGATTGTGAGGTCCTGTTTTTATAGGTATTGTGAGGTAAGAAATCGGTAAACAATCTATTTCATTCGGTATATGTTTATTTATGACTTCAACAAATTCTGCGTTGGTAGATTGCAGGACGTCTCCGGTCGCATCCTACAACTTCAGTGATATATAACCTTATCACGAAATAGATGCACGCATGATACCGTGATATTATTATAGCAGGGTGGTGGGAGCAAATAATTATATTTGCGTGTCGCTGTCGCCTAACGACTATGTACTCTCACTGACCACAACCGACCGCATGCACACAATGCCCAATTCTTTAGTTTTCGGTATTAGGCCTGATTCGTTGTTAGATGTTGAAGAGGCGCATTATTTGGAGATACTTTGTTCCGTATTACTCATATTACTCATCGTTACGGGTACCGTATTCGGAATAGATAGGCCTAAAATATATTTTTACTTGTACAGATCGAAGAATAACACCCAACCGCCTACTACGGAGAATACCTCTCCACCCAAACCTCCTACTACGGAGAATACTACGGAGAATACCTCTCCACCCAAGCCGCCTACATCGGAGAATACTACGGAGAATACCTCTCCACCCAAGCCGCCTACAACGGAGAATACTACGGAGAATACCTCTCCACCCAAACCTCCTACTACGGAGAATACTAGGGAGAATACCTCTCCACCCAAGCCGCCTACAACGGAGAATACTACGGAGAAAACCTCTCCACCCAAGCCTCCTACTACGGAGAATACCTCTCCACCCAAGCCTCCTACAACGGAGAATATTACGGAGAATACCTCTCCACCCAAACCGCGTACTACGGAGAATACTACGAAGAGTAACTCTCCATCCGGACAGCCTACTACGAAGAACACCTCTCCACCCAAAAAACGTTCTACTACCAGGGGATATACTTCACGTTTGAAATACGTACTGGACAAAGAGGGTGTCCTTGAAATATGGCTTGGAGAAACAGCCTACGCAGCATTGACCATTACATATCCACGTACCCCGGGAAGTTTGCAAACTCTATTGTTTCTGGCATTCGTCAGAGGGCGCGAAATTCCAGAGTATAACGAAAGACTGATTGAAACAAAGCTTACGGTCAAGGAACTATACAAAAACCTATGGAGCTTTTCTGCTTTTTACAAAGAATTGCATAAAATTGTTGGAACAGTAAGTGATAGGCATACACTATACTGTATATAAAGTCCACTCACCCCAGTGCCCAATACTCAGTAGGGTGGAGAATATTAGACGCCTCAAGACAGGAATCAAATTTTCTCCAAGATCTTACGACAAATTTCGTTGATGCCTGCTCTGTTATATGTCACACTCTAGAGAAGTTATCTACAAATAAATCACGACAATTGGTCGTTTCGTATTCCATCTATCGAGGTTGCAGAGTTAAGTTGCTGCCCAATCGGAAAAATGCGAGCGTTCCTACTTGACTCAGACGTCAAATTTACCATGGAACGCCACATGTCACACAACTCATGTTCGACACATGGACTTTCCTACTCCAAGTGCTGAATTGCTGAACAAGGCCCGCGCACTTGCGCACTCACTGTTTAGCCGATGTGGGTTGTATTTGACCAGAATTACGTTTGCAAATCTAGCTTCCCACTAAAAGCCGCGATTTATTACTCTCTGGGAGCAAATTTCTAAATTTAAAAGCTCGACAACAGTAACGTTTTCAACAAATTTGACTCATCGTTGTAAATTCCGCTGAGAGGCACCATATGTAGGACTGTCGTAATTGACCGCCAGGCACCAACTATCACGACAAACCAAAATAAATATAAAAGTAGAACGTTTAATTTCAATTACAGTGCAAGAATGTAAACCTTCCACCTGATCCAATTGCAATCGATGTTCGCCCTGCCCACCTCAAATGACTGCTGTTTATCGAGTTCCCACGTGATTAAAATACTGCACTGTATGTCCTTTGCATTCGGAAGCTTTAAATATGAACGAACCTCACACAGGTCTACTGTGAATAGTATGAATAGTATTCTGTTATGTACATCGTCATAGATATGTTACCGTCAATGTGTAGACGCAAGTAATGTATAGGTTTGAAAATCTCTGGACTTAGCACCAGCAGACAACGTTTATGAAAAAGCCGATTGGGTAGATTGACGGCTTCGTTAGCCAATGCATTCTACAAATTTCAAACGCTGGACGTGGGCATGCACTGCTCGAATCTATACATTGACGGCAATATAGTATAGTCTTCAGCTTGCGTTGCCGCAACCACGCTCGCTAGGCCTACTACACATCTTCTGCCTTCGGGTCTCCAACACAAGGCACGCGCACGACTCGCGCATGGTGATTGATTAGTCATATTCAATGATTACCCATGGGCGTGTGAAATCCGTACACTCATCAACAGACTAAAAACGCAACTCGTCATCTAGTGTAGTCTTCTAGTAGGTAAATTCATGGTGACGTTTCAGAAACCTAATTTTGATGCTTATAAAATTTCACTCGATGAAAGGGTGGAGCTTATGAACCAAGTTACGAATAAAATTGCCTGAGACACACCACTATGGTAACAAACTCATTCTACACTTCACGATATCATATTATATCTATCGAACCGCCATCTTATTTTAGAGTTACCGATATTTAAACCTTGTGACAATTTTCTTACAGAATGCATTCCGGAGAACGATAAGCAAATCTTTACTTTTTATAAAATGCGACAATCCATATTCTAGTAGAAATGGGAACAAATGGCGCATAAGAAACAAGGAGTCTTTTGAAATACTGGAAAAAGAAGCCATTGCGGATATTTCAAAAGATGTAAATGGTATTCTCTTCAACGCAATCAAAGCAGGTAAAATTGCAGCAGTAGGCCAGTGATCTCTATGTATTGCATATTAATAGTTTGGCAGTTAACATCCAATCAGAAATTTTTGATCGGCCGACGTACGGCACGAGACCGCGATTGCAATGGGCCTTGAGTGGTGCGCAAACACAACATATGTTTAAGAGTACGCTCGAACGTGTTTGGGCTATTTACGGCCCTCATGACTTCAAACAGGCATTAACGAAAAAAGGCAAATATATTCTGTACATGGAACTGAAAAGGTTCTAACCATGTAGCTAGTCGCGTTCCATCCGCAAGTCTTCACAACCCCCTACGTGTCTACGCAGTGACTCTGGCATTTTCAACTGGAAAACAGTTTCGATTTTATGTCCAAGTTATAATTTCACCAATATGTCTTCTCTTGTTTAGATGCGAAATGTGACCGCTTCGAACAGCTCTTCGCGAAAGCATCCCGTAGGCTACATTAAAACTATTGAATGATTAGGCAGTTGCCACGAGATTTGTTGATGAATCCAGGACGTGCGCGAGTCGAAGAGACGACGAAGCACTCGTCGATAGTGTTTGTATTTCCTTTGTTTTATGTATGATATTGAATAGTTTTCTGGAGCCGACCAATAGATATTGTAAAGAAGATCATCACAGATTTAACGTTCAACCTCAGTTTATGAGAATTAGAACATTCACAAGTTTTCGGATCTCCGCTCCTTTATCAATAAACTAAGGATGGACGTTAAATCTGTGGTGATCTTCTTTACAATATGTATGTAATATGTTTGAAGAGTGGCTTCGTGGTACAGAACCGGAATATATACTAAGCAACAAAATTTTATTTAATCGAAGACTTTTCGTCCACCTCTCATCAGAATTAACGCCGGAATAAAGGGATACGTTGTATCCAATCCTTATTTATCTCTAAATCATGTAGTCATTTGTACTGGCCTGCCGTGCTTTCTCGGTACCGTAATAAAGTGCTCCTCGTACTATTATTATCTTACGTAGGCTACTGACTGGTTTATACTCCGTGGTACCCACTCCGGATACGTTCGCACTACTTGCGGCACTGTCATACGACTGTATCTGTCCGGTTTAACTGTATTTTGTGCTGTTTGTCATTTTGCTGTATTGCTGTCGTTTGTCTTGCCATTGTTTGGGAGTTTCAATAAAAGAACGTTCTTGCCTGCAACGCGGGCGATTCGATTTTACATTGGTGTCAGAAAGAAACCTAACAATTGCCCCGCCTACTGATATTTCCAAAGATATTAATGCCTCGACGTTTTCCAGGCGGCAATGATCAGGAGCGGAGCTCCGAAAGCTAGTGAATGTTTTAATTCTCAATAAATTAAGGCTGGACGCTAAATCTGTGGTGATCTTCTTTACAATATCTACATTCTGTAGCCACTCCTGTTGGTACATGAAAGTGTAATTGGCAGATTACTACTTGTAGGGTAGGCCTATTGCTATTCGGAACATGCGCACAAATTGATTTCCACGGACGTAACTTACAAATATCCTCAATTTCGCGTTTGCTGTACAGTACGCCATGGCCTACAACATTGTAGTAGGCCATGGCCTACAACATTGTAGTAGGCCATGAGTACGCCTATGGCTTGCCAAACTGTATGATACGTATATGTATTACATTGTGTTTATGTATTGGTCGTGGCCCACAAGGACTTTCAGCGACAAGCGACACTTTATTTAATATAATAATAAACAAATTGGTCAGTGGCATATTCGTATGCACATATACTGGATGTCGGGCCGGAATTCACTTGATGAAGGACCGGAGCTCCTAAACCTTGCGAACGTTTTAATTCTCAATAAAGCAGGGCGGATTTCGAGGCAAACCAAGGCGAAAGAATCAGAAATGAATAAAATCTGTTCGTTAGGGCAAGCAAAGCGACAGTGGGAGGTCCACATAACTAGCCTACAGTGTGATAACACGTAGGCCTATGAAAGAGTAGGCTACCTATTAATCGGATTGCAGTATTGGTGGATTTTTAGCACCTCACGATGATGAGAATTGCAGCCGCATATTGTCTCTTTATTGAATGCGAAAGGATAGGCCTAGGTGTGATGACATGCTGTGTATTTACAGTAGGCTACAATTGCGTGAAAACATAAATATTTTGTAGCATGACTCGTGCGTTCGGGTGACTTACATTTTCAGCAGTTTTGAATAGGGACACCATACCAAGCCTATTATATAAGAACTAACCAGCCTCGCTCGAAGCGGTCGGCAAACGCGCCAGGTAACAGTCGCAATCAGCATATATCTGATATGCTATAATAGGGCCATGGCCTACTCTAAAGTAGGCCATGATAGGGCCTAATAGTGCCTACCGGTAGTTTCCACTTTCCAGCCTAAATCGAAAAATGTGTCCCAAAATGACGACGTTCTGGAGAAAATGCTAGATATGAATAAAACGTGCTCAAAACTGCGTAAACAACACAGCTCTTGCCGCTAACGGTGTCATGGGTGTCAGTCACATGTTCACAGCGTGACGATTGTTGTCTTTTGTAAATGCTATGAATGTCACAGAACTTCTGGATTTCGACGATCTACTGCCTTGCAACAAGAATATCGCCCGTAAATGCCGAGATGAGACAGCAGATTTAGTAATCGAGACGAGAAATGATTCTCGGATTCATAAAATCTCAGAGGTTTGTTTAGCTCCATTCCACCAGCGAGGGTGAACCGGAGTTTCTATGGTCAATCGCAGCCGTCAATCAACCACTCTTCACTAGGGTTGTGGTTTTTATCAACTTACAACAAATCGCAACCGCTTTAAACAGAGGCCTTGATAAAAAGCATGGTTTTTTCGGTTTTTACTGGTTTTTATTAATAGTAGGGACTCAATAGTGGAGACCAAGTTGTATTCGTAGAGGGCGTTCACCTTCTCCCAGATTCGCCGCTTGGAGAATTTACGGCAACCGCCAAGGTTGCATTGTGGAAAAAAAAGGGTATTGTACAGTAGGCAATCTTGTAAACTGAATCCACGTTTTGGTCCAAACCAGTCAAAAGTCGGCCTACAGGGTGGCCATTAACACACGAGGGGTCGAAAAGGAATTTGCCCCTCCGACATTCCTGTATCGCGTGATCAAAAGCTTTTACGACTTGCATGCAGTACAGTACAGTTACTGAGTTAACGTAGCGGGTATTATTTCACCATGTTTGTAAATGATGATGATAAATATGTGACGTCATAAACCGTCAATAACATGTGACGTCACATCATGTGAGGATATGACGTCATTAGGCCCCATCCGAAATCAAAAGTAATTTGCGGCCTTGTTTTCCTTTGAGGATCTATATCCATCGGAAAAAAAATATACTTCTAAAACAGAAACTCATTGAAGCATATCAATGGTCATCGACAGGAACAGCTCTGTGGGTTTTCAAGATTGCATCTGCTGTCCCAGTCTGCTGGGTACCCCCCTCCCCCCATGCATTTTTTACACAAATTTGTGCCTCTCGGTACTTTTAACATCACTTCTGGTATCTTCAGGAAGCCGGCGATATAGTATTGTAGGCAAAAATGAGAAAACCGAAAAAACCAGGTGTTTGATAAATATCAAGAGCAAAAACCGGTTTAAGCCATCTGGTTTTAATCAGGGTTGATTAAAACCACAACCATACCTGCGACCCACCTAAACGGATATTGCAAAGACTGACTCTGTAGCCTACGACAGCGTGGTCCAACTACAGGCCCGCTGATATGATTTCTGCGGCCCGTGCGTTTTCAGTGTTGATTCAGTTTGTATTTGCTACGGAAAACAAATTACGGCAAGAAATCATTGAGGCGTCACAAAAGCGCATATTTGAATGAAGGGCAGGCAGGCAGCTCGCCAGTAAATTAGTTCCCAGTAACGTTAGGACTCATAGGCGCAAGCGCGCCACTCCCGGAAATTTTGGCGGATAGCGCTTCATTTTGGGCAAGACGCAAGCATAAAGCACGTGTTCGTTCGCAAATCTGCTAGTTTCTTTATTTGAACTCCCAGATGTTTCATTTTCTGTTTACGACATAGCGTGAACCATTCTATAGCGGTGCCGCCTATTATACCTGCCTTAGGCGTAATGGTGAAAGTTAGGACTGTAGGGTCATGTTTGCTGGATCTCCACTCCAGGGTTTGCAAGTACATACATATGTGAGAGTACTTTTTCAACTATGAAGCAAATCAAGTATAAAAACAGAAATCGAAGAGCAAATGAAACACTGTAAGATAGTCTTGCAACCATCGGAATTGACGTAGAAGCGATAGTAGTGGATAAGTCTCGACTACAAGCATCGTAATCTGATAGGCTTACGTACGAAACATAATTGCAGACTGACTGTACCTTACGGTCCTAACGGTATGAAATAGCGGTGAGGTATACATAAACTACAACACAGCGCCAACGAACAAAACGGCGAAAGCCGCAACGATCATCTTCAGCTCCGTGTACTAACTGTCTCTACAACACGCGGCCGAACCAAAAGAGCGAGAGCACAGGAATGATTGAGGAGCAGACGAACCGACACGTCTCTTCTATTTAGATGCTCACGCGTATCACGGAAAATTTAATGGGGAACAGTAAAAATTGGGGTTTCAAACAGCCCCCACAGCATAGCCCTGCGTCCTTTCCAAGAATGGAAAAGAGAGTGCCAATAAACAATATTGTAGCCCCGAAACACGCAAGATGACCACCCTCAAAGACGTAGGAGCAAAATCATCGAAGCGGAATGGCTCCCATCGAAAAACGCTCTACGTAATTACTATACAGATTAGGAGGAAAAGGTAGCCTAAGCAATCAACAGGAAGGGTTTCAGTTATGACCAGATTCGCTCGAAGCCGACCCAACCTCATGACGTGTCTCAGGAAGTTGCCTTAAAAGCCGTTCGGTTTCAGATAGCGATAGGTTGCATATCGCCAACCCAGCATTACGCCACTTGCTGGGACGATGGCACTTCTTTCTACGCATGTCTCGTATCTTGAACCCCCGTATGGTTAGGATTGGGACCAATCTCCCTTTCCATGCAACTTCATTGCCCCAATCTTCCTTGCAATCGCCGCAGGAAATCCTGTTGACATGCATCATACCAGTTCGTACCAGTTGATGACCGGTGTGATCGTGCACACGGGCGGCGTACATGGATCGGAAATTGCTTACATAGATAGTGTGATGAGAGCCATTGACCCTGAAGTGACAAAATGGATATACATGGAAACGGAGAGAGACGGTAGGGGAAGAAGGGAGACTTGCCACCCTAACTGTCAGTAGCGGGTGGGTACTTCCTCACATATTGACTCTGAGAATGTCATATTGTCAATAAATTAATTGGTAAATCGGTTTCAAAAACTGGAGAGGAAAATTTTTGGTCGTGTGATCGCGTAGAAAGCTCATAATGGTTCCTTTTAACAGCGGTGGGTTAGTTATGGCTCACAGGAGGGGCCTTTCATTCCGTGCCGCCGGGGGTTGCATTGCCTCTATCCACCACGAGAAATTAATAGTGTGTGATAGCTTTCATCACGCCCATATCTAACACTCGCATCCCTCCCCCATGAACCACGACTTCTTTTCCCATTGGCGGTAATAATTGCATGAGACAAAATTTTTGAAACATTTCATCCAACACTTGTTGTTTATGTAACACAAGAAATTTTCCCTCAAGTGATGGAGAAAAGAAATTTGTGCCTTAGTATATGTACGCAAAGCAAAGTCTTACTTGACAATCTTGTCCAACGAGCAAACAATTCTGCTGCATTTTCGACAAATTAGTGAGTCATCTACACCATGGTATTTAGCTCGAGTGCTGGATTTCTGCTTTCTCGCCAAGTCATGTTTGGAGAGTGCCTGACCTCTACCCGCATCCAGCTGAAGGTCAATAAAACAGTTACGTGCCACGTTAGAAGTCGGAAACTAGAACTTTAACCTGAGCCTTGTACATGCTGGGATCTTGCAGGAACATTTTATGAATTTGTCTTGTCACTTTTTTCATCATTTTAAGTTTCTTATACGGTAACATATCTCTTTGATCCGGCTGTTTTTTTAAATGAATATGTATGACGTCACTGTTATCCTTTCTTGCACGCCCTGCAAAAATTTCAAACAAAATTTGATGAATGCATACTAGGAACAGCACATCATTTAATATTGTTTTCCGTTAATGACAAGCTTCCTTTGATTTTCTGATTAGCTACTTTAGAGGCGATACAAACTTGTCTGCTGGTTGCTAATGCCAATTTTCACATGTAGATGCGTATGCATATTGAAATGTTGAGTCATGCTACATCACTCCTATCCCAACGACACTGAGCCGGACGTCTTTAGCATGGTGCTGTTGGGATCCCGTGACTAATCTCGTATCAAAAGGTGGTTACTCTACGCGACTGATTGTGTCATCTATTTCAAGTAACGACACTACCTTACATATATTTACTGTGTCACCTACCGATTAGTTGAACCAAGTTCGTTTCATTAGTAATGCATTCAATAGTGATGACCAAGTTGCATTTAGGAATGTCTATTCCTTCTCCAGCGGCATCTGGGGTACATACGAGTACCTTCCAATCACCTCTTTTAAAAGTTGCAATCACATCTTTTTGCTTGTTATGTGTCATACCTGAGGAGAAATTAATTGAATTTTTGCCGCCACTATACTATGGGAATGTATCACCGTCATAGTTTTGGAGTTATTCTTTAATTGAGGGGAAACAGACTGAAGACAGTAGCAACAACAAAATGTTATGCGTGCCAATTTGATAATATGCTTCATCAAGGGTGGGCAAACTTTTTGACTCGTGGGCCACACTGGGTTCTAACTGATACGAACTATGAAAAAATGAATGATTTGCTTTGGTAACCCCACACCATTGAAAATTATAACTGGGCAGTTCACGCTTGACAGAACCGACGCGAAATGGATTACAAATCAAAACATTTCATGCATTGAGAAGGGATTTATCAATCCATTCTTTTCAGTATTAGGGCAATGGGACCAATGCATCGGGAACACATACATGCTTTCTTGTTAGCTATCTAGAGCATCGGTATTGTATGGAGATAAAATATTAAAATGGTTTAGTTGTATAATTTCTGCAAGATTGTGGGGGAGCACTTGGCTCACTGGCCGTAGTTTGCCTATTTCTGAAGTACATGATTACAATATGACTATACACTTGCACACAGGATATACACTGAAATGCAACACTCTGATCTGGTGAAAAGGGAATGAAGGAATAGTTCTGTCAGTAGTTATTTAGCACTTGACTTGTTGAAGTCATCCGTTGTAATATGTTTGATCATGACAAAAGCTCTGTTGCTATCAGTTTTGAAATAGCCCATTCATTCTCACCGCGTATATCGTTTGAGCTTTTTGTTCCCGTGCCAATATACATCCCACATCCCAAGTGCTGGAGCAATGAAGATCTTACCACAAATTTCTGAAAATCACAAAATAACAGAAAATATATTAAGATACTTTGGTCTGTATCAAAGATCACAATTCACTGGCTCTGTGTAGTAAAAGCAATGAAAAATAAACTCAATAATGACAGTAGTATTGTTGTTGAATTCGGACTAACAAACAATATCCCAGCTTTCCTGCTAAGCCACGTGTAATATGAACTGCAGGACCTGGCTAGCACAAAGAAGGAATTTGAATTTACCAACTTTTACCGACTGCAGCCTATCATTTTTATGACACAAAGGAACTATGATCTACATACTACATGATAAACAGCAGTATCACTTCACCTTCAAACATTCTGCATACAGTCTCCGCGACACCATAATCATGCATCGGAAATCTTGATCTTTGTGTTCCTTATCTTGGATCGACTCAGTTATAACTTTGAGCATCTCATTTTCCACCTCTCCAACGCAATCTTGCAACTTCTGCATTGCAGCTGAAACACGTTACGGTACTTTGATTTACATCCTAATCGATTTGGCACATGGATGATTTTCCTAGCCACTGCAGTAATTAGTTTTTGAATTTTCCCCTCTCCAAGAATTAATTCTAACGTCAAACTTGGAAAGCTACACTATAAAATTTATTTGTAACCTACATATCATGGGAACCAGAGTAACCAGTTTGTATTTAGTTAGGACAGACAATATGTTTGAAGTTTTACTATTTAGTATTTCATGTAAATTATCTTCCACTTTGGTGTTTTTCTCCATGTCTTGAGTGAATCGTTTCTCTATGAATGATGAGAATGCATCCATTGCATCGATAGAATCACAATTTTCAGTCATTCTGTTGATTTTTATCAGTCCCTGGGAAAATATAGCAGTTTAGACGCGGAACTCGCCTATTGCGTGCAATGCAAAAAGGATAGGTGGATGATACGACATCAGTCATAGTTTTTTCTTGGTCATGCGATGAGACAGAGTAAAGACCAGGAAGTTATGACCATCTATTTTCTGTCAGAGTTTCCTTCCTTTGGTGATAGTTAATAAATTAGCTGCAGTAAGTGGCTTGTCATTGGGCAAATATTTTCACATCCTGTAGTTGTGGGTCAAATGTGGAGTATTAATTGGTGTGTGCATTGGTTCTTGGTTGTGCAAGCATCTGCAAACATCCACATTCAAATTTAAATTTTTTTTTAATTTTCAACCCATTGTATTTTTGCAAATCAAAATGTAGCATGCACAGAGTCAATATGCGAGGAAAGTATCCACGATAAAAATCCGTACCATGTTGACTGTAGCAGACACACAGAGTATCACTAAGAAATATGGAAACATAGTAGGGCTAATGAGATCAAATAAAAAAGACATAAAAGTAGTAGAAAAACATTCTTACCAAGAGTGTATCTGCACATGATGTCGCATCTCTTCCTAATGTCTTTTTATCGTTGTTGTCCGTATGGTCATCAAAATGTCCTACAGCAACAGTACGTAACTTTAGACACCATTGTTCAAACCCATTTCCCATTTCTTCGACCGGTGAATTGGCAGGAGGTAATAGATTCAATATATCTGACGTGTAAAAAAAATTTTGTAAATGGAATATGCACTAGATACAGAGGGGCACAAGTTGTTCAATATCCCCATATGGTGGTTTCACATAGATCATTAAAACAGTGTGACCCCAGATGTTTAACTCCACAAAAATCCTATCAAGCGATACCGTTTATAGTTTTGAAGAGCTTCAAAATATCCGCTGCTGCTTCCCAAAGACTTTTCTTGAAACGGTCATCTTTACACTCAATATACTTGTGCTCTTAATTAGCAATGAAAAATTATGAAAATGGTGTGATTCTTATAAGAACAGTATTAATACCCTCTGGTGCAACTGGACAATATCCATACATTTCATCAACATTTTCAGGATCGGTCACCATTGATAAACCACCTGAAGCATCCATCATACCCAAAAGCATATAAATGTTCTCATTTGCGTGTTTTTTTCGTCATTTGCAGAGACAATTCCTAATGTTGCAGGAGCTCAAGCCAATTACCTAATGATAAAATAGTGTCATTAGCGATAACAACAGTTAACGTGAACGGGGTGCAACTGTTAATATGAATAGGATGTTATTTCTATTTATCCGTATTGTTTTGTTTTTTTTGTCGCATTTACACAGACTCGCACAAAACATACACACACACTACTAGTGAATCTACAGAACAAGCACCATTCTCATTGTCCCCAATGCGATGACTATCAAGCGAGGAAGAATAGATTTGGCAAACCGCAGTTAGAGTGAAATACCAGCAGGAATGTCTCGATACCTAATTATCTATCATCATTATCAATATTGCCAACATATCTACTGTACTTAATATGACACCTGTCTATGCTTTGCAATTGCATCATCTAATCGTGGCAGTAACATCGGTAGGGTGTTCCCATGGAGATCAGCATCGAAGACAAGTTGATCCATCCTTCCCAAGTGTATCCGCATAATTTCACAATATGGGTGAGATGCTCTCGTGTGGTGGCATTCGTCAAAAACCATCAAGGTGAAATCGTGTAATGAACGTACTGATTTATTCTGAGTTAAAAGACAAATTTCAATTCGTGATTATTCAATTAGATTATTTTCTCACTTTTAAATAGTTGAGAAGTATCTGAGGAGTCATCACAATCACATCATGAGCAGTTATCGTTTTGCCATGATTTTGATCAAGTTGATCCTCCATTCCACCATGAATAACAGCAATTTTCTCTCTTAAAAATCGAACCTTTACGTGTACCGTATCTATTTAATAGGAAAATCCATCCATCGGATAACATGGTGCTATACTCAATTACAGTTAACCCTTTGCGTTGTCGTTTGTAAGGTGACAAAATCATTCTTTGATCCATTCACACTTTTACAAAGCTTTATGCCATAGAGATGAATCACCACAAATATATTATGAGTACCGGTTGATACTGGTGTTTCAAATCAGCAGAAGAAACTTCACACAGCATGGAAAGTCATATCAACTATTGCACTCAACCTTTAGAGAAGATCGATTATAGAACAATGTCAAATGTCTCACTTGAAATTGACCAAATATTCTTTTAGTTTACCATATTGTTGTTGTGCTAAGCCGCCAGTAGGAGTAAAAAAGAGAACTTTTGCATTTGTGCCTTCCTTTTGCAAATGCTGTTCAATAATATAAGCTGCGACCAGAGTTTTTCCAGAGTCTGAATATTGCCATATCATTGCCATATCATTCCTGCACAGTGCTCGTGTTCATTAACATAAACAGCGGGACACCAGACCATAGCGCAGCAAAAACGCGTGAAGGCCAAGTCTTACGTTCAGTTCACCTGGCATACAAGCAGTGTGCGAGAGATGGAAAGTATGTCATCTAGGCTTACTAGTTCCATCTGCCATAACAATGAACACTGAACAGGCTACAGAACGATATGTGTAAGTTAGCCTACTTAGACAACATTCAACGTGTCTACGTATGCACAATGGCCAAGTATAGGCCTACTTTCCTTGATAGTGCAATCACATCACCAGATAGCATAAAGTAAGAGATAAATGCTAGCACAATTATGCCCATGACTTAACAGTATTGAAAATATTTTTATTTATTTTACTTACTCGGTGGGGCACAAATAATTACATTATCCCCTAGAACGGCTCGTTTGCATAGTTCCTTCTGGTAA
Source organism: Botrylloides violaceus (assembly GCA_030412335.1). Lineage (NCBI taxonomy): Eukaryota > Metazoa > Chordata > Ascidiacea > Stolidobranchia > Styelidae > Botrylloides > Botrylloides violaceus. The sequence continues at coordinate 97,385 of JASFYC010000324.1, forward strand.
CCTCTAAGGACTGTGAAGAGAGGTAATGTTTTCTTTTTGAAGTGAACGTAAAATTACTCTAAAAATATTCAACCACCTGGTTTAGATTCATGAGCTGGATTGCTTGAAGAACTTTGGAATTCAGCTTCTTCAGTTTCTGAGATTAAAAATTTATAACAATTTTCAATGATTAAAAGTCTAGGTGTTGACATTTTGCAACAGACTACTCACCCAAGTTTGGTTTTGGTAGTACCAGACCCGGCATCTGCATAATGTAGGGATATATATATTTAATGAAACTGTACAGTTTCGATGATATCTTTTATCATGGGATATGGACAAGTTAATAACACTGATTTCATAACAAAGTTTAACTCTGGTATCATCTCACTACGAGTCACTGTCTAACAAATTTGATCACTTACTTTTGTCAAAGTTTACTACGGTCCACTAAGGGCTCGTGTATTTTGAGTTTCACACGAAAGCCAATACAAGATGTTACATCATACTTAGATTGTTGCTAATTAACAAATAATTTGTATCTTATCAAGCTTAGTTGGTATGAGCCAGTCATGAATTTTTATATTTAATTATCTTTACTAGCTGGACCTGCAAATAATTTGCAAAATCGAGCTTGCCCTCTGTGCGTGGCCCCTTAGCAACACCACTTATCCGTGACGCTTGTTACCACCACTGCCTTCATACTTAAATTATATCAAGGTTTGGGTTTGGGCACTGTTCAAGGTAATATGACTGTTCGGCTTTGTTTATTTCGTGTTGGCTGTATTTCCGCCGCTGGTCTGTAGTCTGTACTACTGTACTGGTATTGGGTACTCTCTGTTACCCACCACAACATCAGTATAATGCGACGTAACACCCATGATGAACAAATTCAGAGTTTAACCAAAAGTAAGCCTGAATCAGCCGATTCTTCTGTATGAAGTCAGAGCGCAACGCCTTGAAAGTGGCGTACCGTACACCATAGAGTATAAATATCTAGGTTTAGCTTAGATGGATTGCTATCTTTTAGAGAGTTCAGTGTTGCACCTGATGTAACAAGAGAGATTTGTCTTAAAGTGCGGTGCTGGTATATACTTTAATAAGTGCCAACTGCCCATGCTATAATAATGTTTTGCTAGGTATAAATACACATCAGTACCGGTACCAAGCTATGACTTGTCACACTCGCGATGCATGAAGATTTTAAAGGCGACTCAGCATCTTCTTCAAACACCATTTGCTCCTCCATGGCTCTCGTCAAGTCAAAATATCCTAGATGAAAGAAACAGTTTTTCTTTCTTGTGAAATGGTTGACTAAAAGAAATCCTTATAACAATGCTTACCACAGTAATCCTCTAAGAGGTCAGGAAGAGACATTTTGCTAGACATTTCACTATTGCTTGCCCGATAGCGTAAGTCTCTGATGGTCTTTATAAAATGCTCAATCCAGCTCGGTCGTTTGCAGATAAGCTTATGCAGGAGACAAAACACTCCCTTTGAATTACCATATAAGCTTACCTCCCTCTCTATTTCCTCTCTGCAAGGAAATATTGTTATTTGCAAGTAGAATTCGAGCACTGCGCAGTGAGTTCAAGGTAAGATGTAGTACCGGTAGTCGGTTTGAATCTTTTTCACTGATGGTGGGATAGCATAATAATGTCTGTAGTAGCATACTAAGGCATCCATATTACTGTGATAAGGATGTCACAAAACGTCCTCATGACTCAATTTTGCAAACCCCTTTCAACTATACACCAAACATGGCCTACAATCAGACAGATCCACACTCCACTGAAAGTAATACCAACATTCCATTTGGACTAATAGCTTGGTGATGACAATACAATAGAGTGGTGCAATTCTCTTCAGCAAAATGTAGAATACTGTATATACGGTACCTTTCATTCTCAGGAAGATAACTTCGCATGTGTTCAGCTACCTCCGTTGCCTCAATATTTTGAAGTTGAGGAAACAATAATTTAAAAATACCTTTGACCTTCTCCACTTTAGACACTCGGTCAAGGCATTCAAAAAACTCTGGTGAGAAGTTATCTCCCAAAAGAGAGGCCAGAAAACGGTAGTTTTCATCTGCATATAAAGAAGGAATCACCACAACATTTAAAACAGTAGCATACAGCAGTTGGTGACGCTGTAATGTCATTCATAAACTGGCATCATTGACTAGCGTATATTATCATGAGATGGGGAAAATACATCATCTCTAACGATTACATACTGCCGAAGTTTTTATAGTCCAGGTGAACTATTTAGTCTATAAAAAATGCATTACGGTGATATTTGCAACCTATCGTATTGCATAGTACTTCAACATACCTGTAGTAAATATATCTATCAATGATGGCAATATATGTAGAAAATCGGAACTTCTACGACTCCGAAGAAATTCATTTAAGATGAAAACCCTCTGTTTACGCCCTTCATCATCTGATTCTTTCACTCGTCTAATCTGAACACCAACTGAAATATTTGAAATAACCATATAATCATGTTCGATAGTAATATATCTATCAATCAATGCACTTCATCGACATAACACAGCTGATAATTGTTCACATCGTGACCAATTGGACTCCCTCAATTTGGGAAAAGCCAAATATGTCACTAAATCATTTGTTTCACTGTAAGACAGGCTAGGGCAGCAGCCCTGCAGATAATTGCAACTGGCTAATCCTCGGTCTGCATTTCCTCGCCAGTGAGCGCGCAAGATATTTTCAAATAAAATTTGCTCACAGCATCCTGTATTTTAGCAGCACAGGGAGACAATGAGAATGCCAAAAAATGCATTGTTTAATGTCTGTCTAGGTCTACTATTGCGGATCAAATAGGGAATAAAATAGGCACGGTGTATGTGAAATGTGCGCGCGTCTGCGCAGACGGCAATTCTTGCACACACAAGTTCCCGTCGAGATCTGACATGAAATGCAGGACTTCTGGGCAGATCCCTACATGAAATCATTGAGGAAAAAAATTTTATGGTGATATTTATTGTTACTAATAATCCCTTCCAAACCCTTGGAGTCCCACCATGGCCATGGTTCTACAAACAATGCATAGCTTAGGCCACCACCATTTCAATTTCGTAAATGTACATCGAAATGGTATTTTTCTTTACAAGTCGATAACGGAATTATAATCAGAAACTTTACCTGGATCAAATATCCCTGTTTGATCCAAGCGGTCTATGATATCCAACGGTTCCAGGTACCATTCAAAAAGTTTTTCCACTTGCTCGAACTTTGGCGAGATTGAAGCTTCTGCCATTTTGCAAATGCAAACGCAAGCTGAGAAAACGATAAAGCTGACATCGACAACTGCCGCAATGACCGCGGGTAGTTCTTCACGTAACTTACCTGAATAAAGTACTGCTGCCACAGACTAAGGAACAAGTATGATTGCTGCCGATGTCCTATATCTTTCGCCACAAGCCTGCGGCCTTGTGAAAGTACTCACAACGCAAAGGAGTAAGGCCAGAGAGAGGCCCGCTGAGTGACCATACACATATACCGCCGAGCGGTAAATTCCCGGTTTACTTTTCGGGGAAAGCCCCTGTTCAGATACCCCAATCCTGACATTAGCCGGAACAGAGGTCATTCCGCTTCGTCTTGGTTATCCTTCCTTCATTCCTTTGATGATTCCTTGAGATGAGTCTAAACTCTTTTGGGAACGTCTTTCTGACCCGACCGCAGTAAATAACTACGACCATATGACTTGACCATAGAGATTATATAACTTGACAAGTGACAGCATAACGCGAGGATATGAATTACTCTCTTTCTCCCTTTTCAACGAATATGAGATGACTTCAGACTACAGAGTTTTATTTACAACCAAGGCCTTGTTTACAACCCATGTACCATGCAAGTATTCGACAATCCCACATCGACTTTACCTTACACACAGCCACAAGGAGAAAAGGTGTAAGCAGTCGCTAGGGGTCCTCAAATAGCTCTGGTAGACTTGCTGCAATGTGCCGATCGCTAGTCACAGGTCGGCTTGTGGGTGAGTTGCTTTAGCAAACGTGACTCGTGACAGACGTGAGATGTTCTTTACGGGTAACTGCTTTCCAGTAGCTTTTCGTGTTGATACTGACACCATAATTTAGCGAGTCTAGTGCGACTAGCAAGTGACCTCCGACCATTTCGAACTGCTATCCGGGGTGTCTCATTTGCGTTAGTCCTAAGCATGAATAAATTATGTACGAACATGGCCTACTAAAAGTAGTTCGAAGTACAACAGTATATGGAGGCTGTCTGATAAATAAATGGAAATTTCTTTCCACGTTGCTCACGTGTTGAGTTCAAATAAGCTGCTGGAGTATTTACTCGCTAGCCATATAGAATAGGGTTTATAGTGATTTGCTCGCATAAATACGCCACGAAGCAAGACATAACGCACGAATTCAAAGTTTCTGCGGAAAACTCCAAGCCTGACGTAATTTGCTAATTATATATCGTTCAGAACGAATTAGTTCGCAACATGGTCGTGCTTAATACGTCAAGGCATGAATTTTAAATCTACAAGTTATACTTCCAACTTACAGTAAAATTACCAATCATGATTGGAAAGGTTCATGTTCAAGGCGATTGCCAGGGTCATGACTTTGCAGAGACCTATAAATTAGCTTATATTACTAAACAGCCACATGTATCTATTTGATAAGACAGCTATAGGCATATGCTATAGCAAAATGACAAAGTTTCATGATCGAAGAATAGTAGAGGAGCCGATGGCGAGCGATTAATACAATATAGTGTGAAGTAGACACCACGAATTAAACGTAATCTGTCGTCTCGTTTAAATATAAAATTTAATTCACAAGCTTTTGTAGACCAATGTCGTGTTCGATAGAAAGCAAAGCGAGCGCATCAGCATTTTAAATTGAAACGACAAAACCAAATTTGATCCAAACAATTTAATTACCTAATAATTACGTCTCGTTTTTGCGTGGAAGCCACGATTTTACTACTAGAAATCATGATCGATGGAAATTTGGCGCCTTTATGAACATCCTCCCTGTTTCAAAGTCTTGAATCAATGACATTAATGACAACGATGGGATTATATAAATTTATTAAAGGTTATCTGACGTCAATAATATTAGGCTAATTAATTTTCTCTGGTATATAAGGTTGAGCTTTCCTATCGAAGACATTATGAAATTTCTTGGGGGAGAAATAGAGTGATAAACTCATAGTTCGTTAACTAAGTTTAAAAAAAATTCTGCGATCATGAGTAAAATTGTGATTCTCATATCGTTACTGCTGGTCGTTGAAAAATTCAGATTTTCCACCTCGGACAAAGTTTTGGTAAGTTAAAAAAAAAACTAGTGCCGTTACAATAGCAGCATTTTCCGCGGAAACTCAATGCGTATAGGATGTCCGTTTACTTCGCCCATATCTATTTCCAATATTGTTTTGTCAGTAGCCACAACGAATCGAACCGCATTTGGTTATGGCTGTGGCTTTACGTCAGAGAGTCTCCTGTTTCCACCACAATAGCCTTACAGTATATTTCTAATTTACCCCAAGTGCGGCCTATCGCAACGTGTTATCGTGGTGTTGTGGTGCGGAGGAACAGACTGTAGACGATTTCATCCATTTCCTTCTCTCTCTCTACATTCCCCGAATGGAGTGATTCGTCTGAAAAATGTGAACGAGCCAACGAAGCGGTGGCTGCTGTTTGGCTATGCTTTTAGTCAAGGCCAAGAGTAAGCTAAGGACATCGCCATACGAAACATGATTTTCCTGCGGTTGGAACCGACCGTGGCTTTATCTGTCGGTGGCCACCTGCAGAACGTAACCCACAGCGTGGCTATAGAATTGGTAATGAGAGGAGAGAATAGTATAGGCTAATTTATCGATACATGGATATTTGCCTGTGAGCAATTTTATGTTGCGTCAACTGGTAGGTCCTATCGAATAGATGTTTAGTCTATAATATATAAATGATTGTTATACCTGGTAGAGACAGATTACAATTATAATTGCAGAGCCTTCAAAGATCACTTAAAGACCAACGTGACGACGAGAGTAAACTACCACCGTGCGATCGGTACGATTCATGTGTCCTAATGAGGCTCATTCGTTTAAAATTTCATGTTATACAGTCGCCCTGAATCTAATCAGTTCATTTCGAGGTCTCCTTCATATTCTTCTCAAATTAGTTTTACATCACTGTTATTTGGTCACGTTTCTTTTCCTTCCGCTCTGGGCTAACCATCGAGTTAATTTTATGGTGACTTATTGGATTGGTGGTTAGCCCAAAGTGCCAGGAAACAACAACAATCCTCCTCTGAATGCCGCATAATACGACTACCAATTCCCAAACTTCGTTACGAAATGGACTGTCAAATTGCACTCGCCTCTTTCGCTGTTACAGTTAACGTTCAGTATTCCCACTTACATCAGCTATATAAGATAGGGAAGGGTTTTCAATACTATTTTCTTTACTATCAGCAAAAAGGCAGATCTCTGCAACAAAGGCTCAGCGGAATTGTTCAAAGGTGCTGACGGTCAATGCCAAAAGCATGCGTGTTTATTCCAACCTACCATAGGATTAACGCAGCATCCTCATTCACCTTATTTCAAATATAATCCATCAACGATTGTGGCTTCTGCAAAGACAATCCTCTATAGCTTCAAAGGAATGGAAGGAGAAACATGCACGTATGTAAAAATAGCTCTTTGACGCGACCATGCAGTAGACTATGAAATAACAACAACAAGACATTAGCCTATTTGTTGCCGAAACCGACTTGGTAAATGAAAGGTGATCGGCCACGAAACCGTGGGGTCGCGAGATCGATTTCCGACCTCGTTGGAGCAAAGGTCTTACAAAATCGTAGATCATCAACTTCTCGACGAGCCTCCACGCGTGTGTAGCTGGTCGCACCATACCCACATCGCCACATGTGGTGAGCGTAGTGTGTTTGATCAATGATGATCAAATCAAATCACGAAGGAGATACTGTACATCGAGACGTAAATGCATAGTTCCTAGGGATGTGTTAGGTGGGTCGTACTATATTTGATATGCAACACGTGATTTACCGTGATCTAATACTTTCAGCTTTGAGAAACAACCATGTTCTTGTCGACGTGAAGACAGATGCTCATGTACATCGGCCGCGAAAGTTTGTAAACAACAATATCGAGTTGAAAGAACCTACTTCGTCGTCTACAACACTGGCAGAAAGTCTCACAAACTGCCATATAGAACACCTACGGCTCATACGCCAAACTTCGGATTCAATCCGGCATACGCAAATCAACAGGGTATGGGCTCGTTGGGATTAGGGATGATGAATCTATTTCAACATAGCTATGGCTCACAACAGCAAGCTCCTTCAATGCCTGGTGGGGCTATGTCGTTTGGAAGATCGCTTACAAGTGATGATACCAAAGAGCAAAAACCAAAAGAAAATACTCAAAAGAGAAACCTTCCGGGTTTCCCGGGCGGATTTCCTTCATCTCCAGCACAACAGTTCCCAGGTGGAAGTAATGACGCAGAGATGCAGAAATTAAAAGCGCTAGCACAAAGTCTTAGTATGAACCAAGCTCCGAATGGATTTCCTATGGGAATAATCCCACCTCGACCACAAGCACAAGGATTTGGTGGGCCTACTTACTCTCCATATATATTCCAAGGGCCTCAACATCCAGTTTCTGTGCATCAGCCTTCAGGCCAGTTTCCTCCAAACATGCCATCTCAACCTTCCCAGCCTTTCCCTCCAAACATGCCATTTCAACCCAATGAATTCGGGAAGTACCCAGATCAGCAAGGCTACCCAGTGCCAGACTCAACACCTCCTCAATACCCGCCCATGAATGGTCCTTTCCCTCCTCAGGGTCACCCTACTCCCTCATTTCCGCAAGATCCCAACCCCTTCCAACAGGAAATGCCACCTCCCCCACCATCACAACCGGGACAATTCGGAGCTTATCCGGGTCAAATGCCTCAAGATTATTCAAATGAGCATCATGCCCAGCCAGGCGCATTTGGCCACATGCCTTCCTATCAACAACAACCTCAGATGAACCCACCACAAGGTCCCAATCCCTACTCTCCATCCCATCAGGCACCGTATTCACCGCCTAACCAACCCTACCCCAATCAACAACCGCATCCAATGGGGCCTCACAAGTCAGTATCTATACATGGAAACTCCATGCTCACGTCGGCCATGTTCCGATATTTTTTGATGCAAGACAAAACTACAAGTACCAGCAATACATTCTTGAAAGTGCTCCCGATTCTTATGAGCAACAGCGAGCTTTCTAAGCTAATAAGCTTCGAATCTCTCTATGTCATGGTGAGTTTTCGTGACATTTTCATAGCCTTATACTGTAGGTATAATTAGTTTACACTGTGATGAAATGTTCTGTAAGAAGTGAACAGCCTACCGAGTACCGATAAACTTCGACATTCCCGAAGCTATTACTGCGTTAACGGTCTTCGTGAGGCCTGACGTGTATCGCTGGGGGATACTTACCTTCGCCTTACACCCCTGTATATATTCTATCCTTCGTATGCAAGCATATGTAAAGCATATGTAAATGTAAATGTCACATCGGGCAAGCCCCATCGATTTTACACTGGTCCTTTAGCTGGGAGGCTGCGAACACCACTTTCTTATCTGATTTTGCTTTCAAGTGGTCTGCATTCGATTCGGCGACTTAGGTCTACTGTTGCGAACGTGGTAAAGCGACCACCATACACCAACAAGCTGATTATTATTCGCAGATGTAGACTTTAACATCATAATATTAATATCTGTATTTCAGGTTCCCGATGGTTGCGACTGTGAACAATCAGATTCCGGTGATAACGACGATGATTCAAAGCATGAAAACAGATTCCCGTTCTTCAATCCATATCAATCTCCCTATGGAATGATGCCGGGATTCCAAATGCCCCATTCACCATTCCCTTCATTCGGCCAACCACCACCGATGAGCATGCCGTTCCAGGCTCCATACTCCATGAACCCAGCTTTGGGACATCCGGGTATGCCGCCTGCGGGATTTCCTCAAATGGGTGCCAATTCCCCACCATGGTACATGAACTATGATATATTTAAAGGAAAGCAGCTATAGGTAATAGCCAATAAGGCAATCTGTTACAGTACGTATATCAACCTTTATAATATTCGTAATTTTGTAGCACGGCTTTCTATGTCGCTATTGGCATATAAATTTATTGCATTGTATTTAAATCACTGTTAATAAAGCACACAGCCTACTGATATGTGACAACTTTGAATATACTGAGAAATTGGTTGACCTCCCAAATGTGTATGCTTGCTGGGTCTCGTGCATGATCCGTGGCAGTAGCGCCATTCTCGTTGACGGTCTTACCGGTTCGCAGTGTGACGCCGTATCCATGTTTTCCTACTAACCGACAACCGTATTGCTACAGGCAGCTTGCTGGCGTCAAAATATGATGATAGCCAATGGCAAATGCAACTTCCAGCTACAGATTTTATACAGGAATAACTGCAAAAGCCTTCGTAAAACTACTTTTGCATCGTTTTAAAGCTAAAACAATGCTTCCTTCGGCGGTGGGAGGTGATATAATATAAGTTGCGATGTCGCCCTAGCAGTCGAAAGCATGTAATCACGGACATCCTGAAAATTGATCATAATCACCTAACGACAATCGCGCGGATATGCCAATTATAATTACAGTACAAGTCTTTACTAAGCCTTGTATTTACTAGCTGTTGGAATGCAGTATGTCGCCATGCTGGGCTGGCGGCAAAAATATTTTGGAAAATTCGCATCGTTCAGTTGGTTCAGTTAAGTTCGAGTGGTGTGATTGTCGCCCTTCCCAGTAAGAAATCTACGTACGGCCCAGGTATACCGCGTGGCTGCAATTTCACATGGCCATTGGTGACCCATGTGTGGTTATATATGGAGGGAATGCAAGTCCAACACTGGCCCGTGTACGCGTTGCGTTCCATGCGCAAGCCTTGGCAGCCCCACGCGCGCGCCACGTAGGGACGCTCGCATTTTTCTGACTGGATTCTGATCGCGAGGTAGGCCTACTCAGTTCGATTTCCGACCAAATCAAACCAAACAATTTATTTTACTGGCAAATCTGTTCCTCTTTGGCAGTTAGTATCGGGGGAGTGCAGAGGGCTTGTAGTTGTAATAGTCAACCGGGATATTAACCGTCGACGTTGAGATCGCGTATGAGAATTGACAAGACGTGAGTACTTGAAAACGCCATAAATTCAAAACATCAAGTATTGACTTTTTGAACATCCCTCGTCAAGGGGACATAAAACAAAAACTGGTTTCGTTCTGGCTCTTTTCAGCCATATCGATGATCTTTATAAATCTATCACACTGAATGCGCTTGATATTATTGCTGAAAATTGTGACCCGAACATAATAGTCGGTAAATCAGGCCCATATATCGTGAAGTTATGTGGGCTTACTGTTCGCGTCGTGCCCCATTGATATCATATATTACATAAATATTCTCCCATTTTCATCACCGCATAATCCCGCAGCTGTTCTAATTTTGTTAGAATCTTTTTTAAATACTACAATACTTCGTTATGAATCTTGAAAAGCTCTCATAATCGGACAGACTTAGTTGAAGTAGCCATCGTATTCGCTCGTTTCCACTACACCTGTGTGGTTACTCTTCGACGAAGAAAATATAATCAAAGCCCTTTGTTGTTTTAGTGTTCTTTAAGTAACCCTGAGCCAATAGTTATGACTCTTCAAATGCTTTCATATCAAGAGACTGTTCAGCGATGATTTTTCATAGAGGGTAAATAATGTATGATGTTTTGAAGCTGAAACTTGCTGATGGCAACAGGCAGCCACGTTCGAGGCGCGTCGCACTCGAGAAGGAATGAGTCTCAGAATGGATCGGGTGAAGTTATGGAGCCTTGTAGTTACGCTGTGTTTTATCGGTAAGTTTATCTAATAATAGATAGTGTCAGCACATTTTTGTTGTTGTGGCTTTGAATTTATGACGTTTTCAAGATTTCAACTACTTACGTTATGGGCTACGCGGGACTGATTACTTTTAGACCCTGTTTTAATAGATAAACAAGAAAGGCAATATTGTTCAACAGTATCGGCTACGCCTGTATCAATATGTAAATATCTAGTACGTACGTGTGTCGATTATTATTTGCGATTTATAGCCGGGATCTCTGTCAGAACCAGACTTCACTTAGCTCTTTAATTATACCAATTTCTTTATACCAAAAGAGATTAGGCTAATCAGTCCATTAAAATTTCATTACGCCAATAGGTCGTTATATTATGGTAGTTTATGCGCCAAACTATCGCACTAATATACTATTTCATCAAAGCTACCAAGAACATCATAAAAGCTGAAAGATCCAACCCTTCGGACTCGGCTACCTGCGGCCGGACGATAAGGAATGCTACAAGCGGTACGTAAACGTACTTACAGTATATCCTTGATGGCTATACCCTCAGCCTCGGGTCGTTGATTAAAATTAATCAAATCAGTGTGGTCCACACTTAGCACGTGGTAAAGTATAGGAAATTTATCGCCCGTCGTGGCTTTGTTGGTCGGTAAGGTTTTCATATAATCTGCTTCGCACTAAACAAGTCTAAACTTCCTTATTTCCATCGGTTTAGATCCTGTGTTGGCTCGGAATTTTAGCTCTTGATCATTTCTACGGCCAAACAATATGAGCTCACATAGTGTAAGTGGGTCTGGCAAGCCTCATTTACTCATCGATTTTCATTCTCGTCATCTAGGCATTATAGAATCTCCCGGCTATCCGTTGCAATACAACCCAAACAGTAATTGTGAATGGACAATAGAAACATCTTCTCCAAACAACCAACTATACCTCAACTTCATCGATATCGACATCGAAAGATCTGATTTTTGCCGGTAAGCTCGCACGCTGTCTGTAGTATATTTGTCGCGAATGGACGCCTGTATATTGGAAACTGCGCCGGTGAGTTGGTGACGCGTCAACTTGGATATTAAAAAATATACTTTAGAGGATAACACCGCGATCTAATTACGATGTTGAGTCAAATGAATATTGCACAAATCTCTGTATTTTTGCAATTAGCGATCGGTAATTAGATGGTACTGTAGTATGAAATCCGGCGACTTGTGACGTTGTGGTTGGTAATTCAATGATCTCTAATCACGTGATACTAACAGTGCGAAAATAGATGTACCGCTTGACCGTCGGATCAGAATTAGACATGTACATTGTACACCGATAGCTTTACCGTCCGATTTAGCGTGTATAGCATGTATTGGATTGTAGTGTGCGGGCCTACATCAATTCAGCCCACCGCCCACAGATTCGAGAAAGCAAAAGGCTTTTTACCTTTTTAGATTCGACTATGTAGCAGTAAGCTATAGTGGTTCGAAGGAAAAGAAATACTGCGGAAGCGAGATCTCAGCAAAGGATGATGATTTCCAAAACTTGGGAACTTGGGCACGCATTCAATTCAAAAGTGACGGGGCACTAGAAAGATCGGGTTTTCGACTTGCTTATGGAAGCACGGGTAACCTTACGAGTAGAATTATATTTCAACGTCATGGAAGTAGAAGTTACCCAGCCACGTCCGGCCCCGGCATCCGTCGTAAAATGATCACTTCCAAATCTACAGCAGTTGAATCTGTTGTAGCCACGCGCGAATGAAATCTGGCTGAAATAAAGACGAGGAGGTCAGCATGAAAAGCATGCCCCGATTAGGTTCATAAAAGCATACACGGTCGTCATGTAGAGTGGATTATTTGCGTCGTTAGCAGCACATTATCGCGCGAACTGTTGCAGATGGTTGAGAAGACATTATCATATACTCTTGGAGTCGCAAGTGGATACCACCTCCTGGCGATGTAAATAGAAGTGGTATCATGGCCTTCTAATATGAATCATGAATCACTCTTATAACCCAACGTTAATGAACCGCGATCACTGATATCCCTACGTAATACCCACGCATTCAGTCTGTACTCCTTTATGGGTTGCTAAGAAGATATTTCTATCGTTGAATGCACGTGACGTGCGTGTTTTGCTCAGGGTGTCGAACCGAGCCGGAACCGGAACGAAAAAGAACGGGTACCGCTTGATTTTTGTGAACCGAAACCGTACCCGAACCGTTTTTTTAATTTTCCAATTAACCGGAACCGGAACGAAACCGTTGTGGCATTTTCCTGGTTACCGCTCTTTTAGCAAACGGTTACCGTTTTTCTAAATGGAGGTGCCAGCGGTTTATTTTTTTGAACTATCTACATTTATCAACATGTTTCCGAAATCGGTTGAATTATCTAACTCTTTAAAAAGTTTGACCGGTCAATTCAGCCCTGTCGCACTTGGAATTGAAAGGTAGGTCTCAACAAGTCGGCTCGGCACGCGAGCAAAGCGTCGGCGGAAATGAACAGGGCGAATTCAATTCAATTCTTTAAGTACGATAACGATAAATCGGTGTGTCAAATCGCAAATTTCGCCAAGTCGTCCGGAAAACATGCCGCCAATCTGGAAAAGCGATTTCAATTACTGCTAGCCGTGCGCTTACATCTCGGCTGATGATCAGACTCGTTGCTTAAAATTCTCTGGGACTTAACAAATCAAAATTCAAGAGTTTATTTTTATCGTAAGAATTTCGAGTTAAAACTTAGTCTTGCGTAGCCTACACTATAAAGTGACGGTTATATATGTCGATAAACGTGGTTATTTGTCCGCGTATCGCATCCGCAACGAACTAACGATTTCCAGTATTTGAACCGCTCCAGAACTGGTTCATCCGTCGGCGTAAACCGGTAACCGCTCTCTATGGGCAAGCAGGAACGAAACCGGAACAAAACCGAAACTTTCGTTTCGGCAAAAACCGTAACCGAACCGTAACCGTTTTTTGGATCCGGTTCGACACCCTGGTTTTGCTAGCCGACGTTGTACATCAGAGGTGCAGAGGGCAAAACAGTTTGGTTAATTACGAGCTCGCTCTGCGCGTTTTGAGATTGGGTTGGTTTACGCCGGGAATCTCCCATTTGACGTCGGTGAGCGTATCTCTACCAGAGGCATCTCTCCCTTCCACTGGTGGTAAAATATCACGCGATTCTACTGGTGAAGTGAAAATGAAACCACAGTAGTAGTTGCTTCGAAAACGTTCCAAATCCTGTGTAAAATTGTCTGATAGTCCTCCAACATTCTACTCATGTTAGTATCTGATTAAACCTTTGGTTCGGATACTTTTGAAGCGTTTGGTTCTGCCAGGATTTCTATGGTTTGCAGTCTGAGGTTGTGAAGCTTAATGAACAAGCGTGCCATCACCTTTTTAGTTACAGAGGGTAATACTTTGGCATCACATACAGTTCAAGATTCTGACACAACGCCACATCCTGTCATTTCAACGGTACCACCGACGAGAGCGGTAATTTCAACCGACATACATCAGAAGAAAGATGAGTTTTACACAACTGCGAAAAAAGGTAGAAAACATAATCTATAGTATTAACAGATTAAGAGATATATTAACTGATTTATCGGAGGAACCTTAAGACGATAACGTATATATTTACAGTACTTTGTTGACAGCATCGGATGCTTTGTCAATCACGGGATAATTAAATTAAATCCGTGTAGAAACAAGTCGTCTCATTCGTTCTGCCTTTAAATGGTACCTTACATTAAGTTTGATTCGCCGACTGATTCCGAAAGAGGCTATCCACCTAATTCCTGTTGGCTTATATACCCATTAACCAATGTCAACGCACAAAAATCTGATCAATCGCTATTTTGCAGATTATACAACGCATATTAAACCAGTGCATCAACTTCACACAAAGCCAACACTCTCCAAATATTGCCGCCTTGAGAATTTCAACAGAAGGTTTCGTGTTGGCCATGTGATATGGATATACTGTCCGAAGAGCAAACTTGACCAAAAAAATCTTACTCGGGTAGAGTGTCTCACTTATGGAAGGTGGTCGACTGATATACCATGTCATCATGAGGGTAAAATATATTTCCACGGCTAAAATATCTCATTTGCGAGGGATGGTGTAATGCAGAACACCTTTCTTGCAGAAATCGCTATGGACACAGATGTCGAGTCGCTTTCCAACTGGCAGATTACGATGCTTATCGTCGCAGGAGTATCTTGTGCAATTTACATTATCTTCACGTCATATCTGTTCGTTTCACAGCGGTAAGGAGTTGTTTCTGCCTCTTATAACTTCAGAAAATTCGTAGCAACTAGGCTACAATCTTAGCGGATAGTTGACGTAATCTGACAACCACGCGCACCAATATACAGCTGATATATAGCCTACATAAAGGATATAGGACTAATCGTAACGCTCAGATTTCCTCGAATGACTTGAAATACTGTAGGGCACAGAGAACACACAGAAGTGTTTGCAATGGCTGTAG
This sequence comes from Botrylloides violaceus, assembly GCA_030412335.1. Lineage (NCBI taxonomy): Eukaryota > Metazoa > Chordata > Ascidiacea > Stolidobranchia > Styelidae > Botrylloides > Botrylloides violaceus. Next base: position 112,782 of record JASFYC010000324.1, read on the forward strand.
TAAAGAACGTCTAGGCCTAGAATGGTATAGATACTGTACTCAAACTGGAATAGCTATCGCGGCCTAGGGCGTTTTGTGTAGCCTACTGCGGTGATTCACTGATGCAAGTGTATAAGATGAGGGCATAAAAGCCTGCGGTTTTAGTGACGGTTCTTTGAGACTTGTATTGAGGGCTGTGATTTAATTCTCAAGTACTGTATATTTATTCACCGGTTGCCTATATTGACTCTGTAGTTCAAATAAATATCGCCATCGGCGAGAAAAATTTTGAACCGGAGAAATTTTACGACTGCAATGGTTTTTTTACGGAGAGTTCGAAGCGGACTTTTATTTGTCCAGTGACCACGGGTGCGGGTGGCGCCACAATCGGTCGCAGTGGACATCACACTTTGAGTAAACGCGCAGGGTCTTGTCGCAAAGGATACAATTGAGACCTGAGAAGTCGCAAATCGGGCAATTGTATAGGGCCATGTACTCCGGTGTCTCTCAATGTGCATCAGGTATTGGTAAAATTAATCGGCTGATTCGAATCGTCAGCAGTGGAGACAAAATTGACTGATTTGTTTTTATTCAAAAGCCACTGATTACATTTTCGTAGCAGCGTGGTTAATCAGCACTGTTGTATAGAAATTGCCTACGTCACAGCTTGAGACTTGAGCTCAACCTGGCATGTGTAACATCGCGTTTACAGTTTTGAATTGTGTTATAACCTCTAATAATGTTTGTAATCCCGTGGAATGTGATAGTCCCGTTAATATGCGACTCGTGCAGATCGTGGAACTATATATAATTAAGCATGCGAGCATATGCTGACCCTTAGCCTACTAAATTCAGTAGGCAATGGCTGACCCAAGTCAGGCCATCGTTTCACAGTCTATAGGCTAGTTGGGTAAAGCGAAATAAACAGCACTGTCTTGATAAACAATTCGGTTGACAATTGCATAATAACTGAGTACGATATTTGTACATATCGACCACGCGTTGATTCTATTAAATTTATTTGAATCGGTTCTAATTTCGAATCTTTAAATACACCGCTTTGACCATTCCTACTTCATTAATTTAACTTTTGTCTCATTGACAATCGGTCAGTTAATCCATACAACTTGTCATAAGCGGAAGGAAAAGCTGTTGACAAATACGCTTTAAATTGCGCGTAAAAATCATACCGAGTCCACAAATAGCATTAAAAAGGGGATATTGACATATTGATTGTCAATCCGACACGCTGGTGGTCAGCCTAACATATCTCATGGTCAACGTGAACATTTCATTGACGCGAGATATTCCATTTAAACGTATTATAATGAAGAGCACTCGTGTTGTGTTAACTTTAACACGCCTGACGAGTTAGGGCGCTTATCCTGCGCTGATTTATCAATAGCCTAAGCATACTTCACGTACCTGTGAAGAGCTTGATCGTTCTGTATCATTATCAAGTGTTTTAATATTATTTTTTGCCCACGCATTGTCATTTCGTTCAAAGGATACATGTAGCCTGCAGTGTTTTGTAGGGTAATGTATGTTACGCTGGTAGAAGTCAGATTTGAGATAAGCAGGTTTTTGAAATTTTGTGATTGCAGATAATAATTTTTCGGAGTAGAGCCTGGCTACGCTACGCCAGGGATATCTAGGCTAGATATCTAGGCTAGATATCCCTGCGCTACGCGTTTCAAAGTTTGACTGCGCACTCCAAGTCTACAATGCTATTAGTCACGAAACTGAATTAGCATTGCCTACGATTCGTCTTGTGCTATGCAGTCATTGAAATATGCAAAGATATAGGCCTACAGTAGATATAACATATGTGAGGAGGTAGCATAATGCACCAAACTCGAAGGTTTTCTATTTGTAATAAGTTACACTTCTGGTTCTCTGCAAGGTAGGCCTAACCTGATTCGTCCTCTGTCATCTATAAAGGCATACTACTTACTATTTACACATTATATAATTTCATACTGTATAAACACATTATAGCATTTTAATTTCTTTCAGAAGACGCGTAGTAAGTTCTAAATGCCATCATTGTCAAGCGCAGATGACTCCATTTCGAGGGCAGCAACTCACCGATTCTAACTACGCGTCGGACGAATCAAATGTAATATGACATCATTCGGAGGTAGGTATGTTCTACTATCTGCAGGGACTGCTCAGTGCGCACCAGATATATGAGATATATGCCCTAGTCATTTCGCAGAGACAACTCGCTCCACATCCGTTCAGCCGGTCGGCAGGTTTGACTGTCCGCCTTCTGCTGATCCGGAGGTTCCGGCTTCGATTCCCGACCGAGTCAAACCAAAGACTTTATTATTGGTATCCAATACCTTTCTACTTGGCAGTCAGTATTGTTGAAGTGCGGAGGGTTGTGGGTGCGATAATGATCCGGGCTATAAGTATTGACGCGTGCATCGTAATCAATGACCTAACATAGGCTATACATGACCTTAGTAGTTGAAAATGCCATAAATTCAAAACAACAACAAGAAGCTCCACTAAGATAAGATTATGGTTCACCTCGATTAGACGTTCGCCTCCACGACCGATCTTGGTTCGCTTAGCTGTGAAAATCTCAGTCTGAAACTGCCCGTTACTGTTATCTATAACGTTTATTAAGTTGACATAGCATATTCATAATGTACCATTTGAAATGACAGGGATACCATCGAGCATGACAGACGTAGACGAAGCAGTGACCAGCGATGATGCAAGTGTATCATGGTGGCAGATGTTGACAAGTCCAACCGCTATGTTTCCGCATGTTCCTCACAGCGTCGCTGTCATACTTTATTCAAGCATTGTCATCGCAGTACTTATCATAGTGCTTGCCTTGATGTGGATATGTACCTGTCTTGCTAGCCGAAGAAAGGCAAATCCGGAGACATTAGATGAAGCAGTTGCGACAAGTCCTATCGAGCGCTCCCCACCACAAGGAAAGAAATCAACCCGTAAATCTATATCGAAAGAAGACAAAGATGGAGACAGTCTGAAACACTTAGAAAACATGCCTTGGTGGGACTACGTCGCGAAACATCCATGTGTTAATTGGTACGATTATTATCGCATGATAGAAGGCAAAGGAAGATCACGCTCTTGCGGCAAACACTGCCGTCCTTGCAAGTGTCATCATAAAAAGCACGATATGCCGTTTTACAAAGAAAGCAACCTAGGATTACCATGTCATGACAATAACTGGGAAAGAATTCGACCTCATAATGTTGATTTATCACCGTATTATCGTTCCCGAAAAGTTCACCAGCTTGGCTTCTTTCCCCGTTTTCCCATGATACCCCGAGCAACATGGACAAACGAAAGACTAATCGGCCATATTCCATCAAACGTCGGTGATGACTATGGGAATCGCAGCATTGCCTCGTTGAATTCTAGTGACATGCAAATTATGCAGATGGTCGCGAAGAGGCGACAACTGCAATCAGTCAGGCCTAATTACGGTGATGTACTTTACGGGCAATGCATGAGACCACACAGCACTTGCTCACATCATATAGATCGTTGTCAAGTCAGCCCTTATGAATTGCACAACAGAAATGTCGCGCAACGTCATAGCATTGGATACACAGCGTCCCAAGAAGCAAGCCATCCGCAAAGAAACAACCCCGTACCGTGGTCGGCCACTCGTCCAAATGATGACGTTTTTGTTGAGGTGCCCACAATGAATGCACAATTGCCTTCCCCGCCAGAATACCCACCACCCCCAGTGCCGTTGTCCGAGCCTTAGTCTGGCCTGTCTTCTATATCTAAATCAAGGGCAATACACATAGCCATAGGCGTAGAAGCCTAGCGTTCCCACGACGTTTGGGCTATGCATTTTTTCTCAAAAAAATGCGTAGGCCTACATATAGGCTAGTCTATACAGTACATAGTAGCCTACGCTATAGAGTAGGCTACGATGATAATTAATCTGGCAATCCCGTGGGCATATATAGGTGTGGGGCGTGGGGGCTACACCTTTATTTTTCTTACCAGAGCAGCTGCATGTTTTGCTCCGAATTAGTTAATGAGCTATAAATTCTTATTGTTTCAACTTCTGCTTCAGCTATCCGTGTGGGAGGAGATTTTTTCTTTGCCGCCACAAATCTCTATATAAAGTCGCAATCGACAAGTATACTGGAGAAATTGGGGAATGGGAAGGCGATATATAGGCCTACTGTTTCAGAGGCTATAGCTTTCTGGACGGTGGTCCCTGACTCGGCTTAGCAAATAGTGAGCCGATACAGCGATTTGGAAATCCATTTGGATGTTGGATCCGCGTACTTGGCTATCGGTCCAGTGCCTCAACCGACATTTCAATCCGTTCTCTCGTGTTGAATACGAGAGAACGTCTTATATTACCTGCGTATTCACCGTGGTACCGCGGCGCCCTCTGGTGACGGTCATTTAGTAATTTCCTATGCCGAAATCGTCGGCTCTAGTAGGCTATCACGAGCAGATTTTATCTAGAAGATTTACCATTTACATGACGCTGGCTGAAAAATAATCAGCCGATACTTGATTAAGGCAATCTTTAGGGTTGTCTGAGAGCCAGTTATAGGCTGTATGCCTAACCCAACCCAACAACGACAAAAATCTTGCTGTTTAGATCCACTGCTGTAATTTCATGCATTCACCTAAATAGGCCTACACAATTCTTTGGTTACGTTATCCGACTCTGCCATAATCTTCTAGGGCAACGGTTCCCAAAGTATAGTTCGCGACCCAAACGTGGGTCGCGATAAGATGATTCAAAGCTGTCAAAACAATCCTGGCCACGACCTGTACATTGCACTCGGCAAAATAGAGCCATGCATTGCAGATATTATGAAGGAGAAATCTCACTTCCATCAGTCGCACTGAATAGTTTGTAATAAATCATTGTTTCATGTAAAAAAGTAGTAGTGCTGACGATAAAGGTACAATATTGAGGTTTCGGTCGTGAGGTTTTCATTTACCTCAGATTTGGGTCGCGCTCAAAGAAGTATGTGAACCACTGTTCTAGGAGAATTTCACCGTTCGGGACGGGGTAAGACAGTCACATACTAAGCAACATCGCCTAAGCTAAAACGACTCGACTGCGCTTAAACGTCCCCAGTCTGCGAAGTAGGCATAATTGAGCATTGTAAAGATTTTAATTCAAAACACTGACTACCACAGTGGAGTAGATGAGAAAACAATTTCTCACAACCAAACTACGTAAATTGAGCAATGCATATCCATTTCATTGGCGATGGCCAGTCTCTAGCAGCAGCATCTCCAGCGTGATATCTCGCAAATCTTCGTTAATGCAAGGCTCATGCAGCCACGCAGCGACATACGTCATTAGAATATTCCGTGTGGACTCTGGCGATCGCAGTCCCTCAAAACATCCGTGACTGAAGTCAACATGAGCAATGCTCTCCACGATAGCAACTTTGGCTTTCATCTCTTCTTGGTACATTTCAACCAAGGTGCTTGCTGATTTCGCAAATGTGCGAGGAGGCCACGAATTGAAAAATACTTCCGAAGGACTGCAAAATATATGAAGTTCGACAGCATAAAAATAAAGCGATGATTCAACCTAAGATTACATCAGCTAAACGTTATACAATACCCAAAACAACACTGAATGCGAGGCATGGTAATGTTGAATTAGAAGTGCACTAGTCTTGAAAAGCCTGTCAGGTTGCATGAGATGAGAGCAAAGCGAATCATTTACAAGCTATTGGTACTGCGGTGCTCCACTACAGAAGAATAAGTTGATATTCCTGTTACACAGAATACATTTGGTGCTACAAGGAAGGAGTTTGGCTCGGTCTGCACTGGCTCTGACCATGGATACATATGAATCCAAAGTACCGCTATTCACATAATATGTGGAATATATTATACTCCTCAATGTGTATCAAGATTTTCTCCAATCCACAACTAATGAGATTGCTAACATCAAGTTCTAAACTCAAGACGCTACAAACCCACTCACCCCACAGACGACATTCTTGTAATTTTGTGGAATTGATCGTTGACGGTATTCATTTTCGTTTGTAAGCAATGCATATCATCAACGATAACCCTTAAATCATGACAAAGGGCATCCAATCCATCAGGATAACATGACTGTTCTTCGTTCCCTCTGAAATAACAGTTGAAAGGATGAGTATTTATCAAAGACATTTACCCTAAGCAAAATGAAAGCATGCATGCAAGAGAATCATGATGATAGGCAAGAGATGATCAATTAAGTACAATACTCTACACCAGGGGTCGGCAACCTTTTTCAGCCACAGCCAGCCGTCCAGTTTAAAGCGATGGAACTTTTCACAGACTGACCTTAAACTGCTCGTTGGACATTGGATTCAGTGACAAAGATTATTTCAATAGATGGGTAGGGTAGAACTGGTGCGCAATTTTAATTATTATGGAAGCAACTGGAAAAGAGCACATGGGCGAAAACGATATCCAGGCGGCAGACTTCTGCTGTGCTTGCTGTGGTCGTGCCAGTACCTTTGCAAAGGCCGGCCACGTAAGGTTGGTGAGCCAAGAGTGATCCTGTCTCCCTGAACCAACAACATTAACAGTAGGCCATGTAGTCAGACTCTGGTGATCGCCTGAATTCAGAAAAGAAGACACGGCGTGGTCGCACAGTCGCCCCGCCGAGATGCAACAGTCACAGTTGACTACCGACCACTGCCCTTGACAGAACCTCAGTGGTAGATTGCCAGAATGCGAGGAATCCAAGTCCCGTTATGAACCAACCAATGCACCTGCTATTCAATTTGTCTCCTCGAACAATGATTCGAAAAATTTACAAATACCGAGATTCTTTGTGCAGAATAATGTTGTACGCTAAAATATGGACAGAAATAAACAGTGAATTTTTCTTTCCTTTATACATGTACCGTAATTTAACTTTAATTACAGTCCACCTTGTTTTTAAGAGTGTGGTGCCCAAAAGCGTTTGGTTAGGTTGCTACTGCAAATCAAGTTATTGATACTTCGGGACATTTTATTAAATTGAAGTATAATAATGCATATAAATAATTGCACAGCACCCTGTAGCTACTAGCTACAGAAACAAAGGTCTTACCTTTTCTCAATTTTCAAATTCGCTATGTCTGTTGTAATGTTAAAACCTTTATTCTTCAAGGTTTCCCATTTTTGAATGCAGTTATAAAGGTCAGCAACTCCATCCTTAATTTTTCGTGGAATGCCTGTTAATTGCCCTCGGTTTGGTGTTAATGACTTTCTTTCAAGCTTCACATCTGCTTTTAAAGGTGTTGAACTCATCACGAAGAATCTTTGCTAGATCCAGATTTGCAACGTGCTTTTCGTTTTCGTGATGCAGACAATAATTCTTCCTCTGATACCTCCCTGGAAATTGGTGGCGAATTGTTACGTCAAGAGACAATTGCAGGGGTGAAAAAACTTTGTAGCCTAATCAACAAACATTATTCTGAACTGGAGGATTCTCAACATTTATTTGAGTTACCTGCCAACTGTCACATGTCTCTCATTTTCACTGACCGACTGGCAGACACTTACTGACTTCCCAGTATGCAAACCGTGGTAGGGCCGCACCAAACGCTGAATATTCTGCACAAAAAGTACGGAGTGTTTCCATAACCGAAGTAGCCGCACAATAAAATATGTCTCATTCCCATGTCATTTGCGATGCTACCATACAGTATTGGTTATTGATGCTGCGGCCAATGTGAATTGGGTTGTTACTTGTTAGGTTGATTTTTGCGGAAAAGAAGTTGAATTTTGCATACCAGAAGTGCACAAATGCTCAGTTTTCCGCACCAGCCAGCCAATAACTACGCACAGATTTTCAATATGCCGCACTGAACGCGTTCCAAAAATACTCCATCGTTTGCATACTGACTGACTGCCACTGCCACCTAAATCAGCATCGTCATTTACTCTTTTTGAGAGTGCTCTCATGGTAGGTTCGTGAGAAAATGAATGAAGGCGAGAAACGGTGACCATACTGCAGGAAACTTCAACGGCTGAGACTAGGCAACTACCGAAGGGATAACGGGGGAGCGGGAGGCATCACTAAAATACAAGAATCAGACAGCAAGAGTGGGAATAGTGGGATATGATCAAACAAGATAGGCTGGGATTGACAACGTTGAAAGCACAACTATGGATGATCAGGGATCGCCAGAACTATGGGGTCTCCCCTTCGTACTCTAGATGGCAACGATCTTCCTGTTCTTCCAATATTGTAGTGACGCACCCTGCTTCTCCTCCTCCTCCTCCTGGCATTACCCACTTCAGTGATACTGTATTCTCCGACTATTTCACACTAACAGATGAGATTATGATCCCAAGAGATAAAGGCAAGGCGTCAAGCTTTCTCCAACGTATTTACCTGAACAACGAATTATCAAGCTTATGAGTGTCTTGAGTTATGTTGGCCCGAAATGTGCTTTCTCCCACTTCTTCAAATTGAATTACGTGCTTTCGTAGTATTGTAGAGGAGTCCTCGGCCACTTGCACCAACTGTTGTATTCTAGAACGTCAAGCGAAAGCATCCTTTATGATGTTAGTGCCTCCACCTCCAGACGGCACCAGTGAGACAATGACTTACTTTGCAGGGTCACTTTCTGTCAAATATTTCCTGAACTCTTCGTTTATCTTCTGGCGGCCTTCATCTAAAGCTCGCTTATCACCCTTGAAAACTGCAAGTCTAGTTTTGTGTAAATCTTTGAAAGCTCGAAGGACTCGAAGTCGCGCATTCATTGCATATGAATAAGACAAGATAGGAACAGCGTCACAGGAGAAAACGCCAGCTCAGTCGCAGACTCACAAAAGGCAGAACTACATAAAACGTTAAATGGAAATAACGAATAGCGTTGCCGCAAGTGCGGCGAGCGAATGAGCGATTCGAGTGATTGACAGCATCACTGAGCTGTATCGTGAACAGGTTTAATCTCTATGACGGACAAGCACTGTTAATATTCCACAAATTTAAAATGTGACATGTACATAATCAATATGCAAGGAGAATACCTACATTAGGAATCTAGAACATGCTGACTAAGGTCACACAGACACATAGAGCATAGCCTCTATACACAGAGTGCCAACTCGGCATAAGAAAATGCAGAAGGACCTTAACTATCGGCATGTATGTATCAAAAAAGCAGATGCAAGAGCATTATTTCCATATAATTGACTCGGCAAAAGACTGGAGAACGATGAAAGACGTCAGGAATATTTGATATTTTGGACAGTTTGTAGGCTGGGTGCGATATCAGAAGATCTCCGGTAACGTTATTTTTAAACTCGGAACCGTTTACCGTACCTTACTAGGCAACCAGCAAAGCTTTGCTGTCAATCACGATCGGGGTGGGTTGCGATGCGACATATCTTTCAAGTCACTGATGTCCTCGAAATATTTGCATATAAAAGCAAACAATGTTCAAAAAGAAGTCTTCGAAAAAAGGAAAATCGGAAAAACAACTTAGCGAAGACACGACATGGATCGTTGAAGGAATTGTGGAGTATTTAACCAGTCCGACATGGAGCGTCCCTATTCTGAACTTTGTTGAAAGCCAGTGTGGGAGTTTTACACATTCGGAAGAAAGCTCATTCGAGCATACAGTCATTCACAAAAAATACAAGGCGTTAGTGGAACAACTGATAGGTGCGTATATGAAGGAATTACAAATTTCTGAAACACAATTCTCCTCAGCATGCTCCCCAACTAACCGAGACATCGCTCGCATGCATCGAAATTTCGAATACATTTGGGCTGCCGATGATTTTCTGATATTTAAAAGATTGATGGCCTCCCACAATGTCAGACTGCAGAAGGAAGCTTTATTGATGCTGGATTCAGGTACCAGTGACGATTTGTCGAATAAGTTGACCAGCGAAGATGCTGAAGAAGTCACAAAAATGTTGAAGTCGTCAAAAATTAGTTTGGCTGAAAGAAAGTCCAGGAAAATCCAGGAAGAGGAAGATTTAAGATTAGCTATAGAATTTTCCAAAATGGAAATGGAGAGGTTGAATTCCATTGCAGATAAAGAGAAGCAGTTACTTGAACAAGCCATTAGATTATCACTGGAAAGTTCCAAATCACAGGGTGACAAGAAAATCGCTCATAACTCAAAGCAGACCAGTGAATTGACCAAACCAATACTGGTACCTGTTTCACGACCTATGCCTGCCGGTGTTTCTGCGGAGTCTCTCGATAAACCCGCAAGTTATGAGCTTCCTCAAGATCAACAAAAAGATATCGCCCATCAGCAACCCAAGGAATTTGATAAAAACCCAGTACTTACAAAGACAGCAGTTCCACGACAAAAGGTTTCGCCATCTGATACAAGCACCACTTCACTTAGTCTGCCGCCATTGAAGTCTCAGCAAAACATCACAAGTGCAGAAGCAGCCAACGCATGGTTAGATCAAGCAATGAAAGGTATAATAGAATCACCGAAAAATTCTCTCCTATCGCAAAGCAACACAAATTCAAAATATGCGTATATTGATTCTGAAGAGCTTGCAAAGCGTAAGGCATACTTACAGGCACAGCGAGACAAGCTTCTTGCTCAGAAACAAAAAGACAGAAATGAAGAATTGGTTGAATTCATGGAAAAGAAGGACGAAAATGTCCTTGAACGAAATGCTGAAGAAGAGAAAACATTGGCATCACGCAAAGCCGTTGCAGAAAGGCTCAAACGAGAAGTTATCAACAAGAAGTAGTAGTAGCAGCAGTTGTAAATGAATCCTCTTTCACTCATTAGACGTTGGGAATATTTAGTAACGTCCCTTTACTCAAAACTATTATTCTGCACACACGATTGTTATACACCAACTGAATGTCCAATCGTTACACAAATGATCTTATGCAAATGCTCATTTGCTCAACCCGGAATCTGGGTCTTGGTTGAATTCAATCTCTGAATGTGCCTAACCCCATCAGCCATCACTGAAACTATATTTGTGACTCCATAAGTCCACAGAGATTCGTAATCCACATGGAATAATTGATGAAAACATAGCTGTTTCAGTCTTCCATATTTCTGAAGTATCTGCTTCTGCTCGGGCGATTTGATAGCCTTGCACCTCCGCAACCAGTAAGACCATTGACGTATATCGTTTAGACGTTCTGATGATGCATGCCAGTCATGTCGGAAAAAAATGGCACTCTCACGAAAAAGTCCTGAGGAAGAGGACATCATTTCATATCATCTCCGAAATCTTGAGTCGCAAACTTACTGAAAAGAGTTCACATTGTCAAGTGTTTACATCCATATATGTCTCAACACTTTCCCTGTTGTACAAGCCATGTTTTACTTCCAGTGCAGTGCAGTGTGCAGTCATATTGTTCCGCTGCGAACCGTTGCGGTACACTCTTTTCTGCCTTAGGTTTATCAATCTTGTGCCTTAACGAGCATAACTTACAACTGTTTGGAATCCATAGAGTAGGCCTATGTTTGAGCAGCAGCTGCCTATTCAACCAATTATGGTGCATATATACTCATACTAGTTGACTTTTTATCATATTTATTTTTTCCTTGGTTTCATGCAAAGTACGGTACTATTATATCATCCCTAACCCTCTGGGTTTTGGGTTCAGTGTTCACTGTGCAATCTACACTCTCATAGTCACACAACACATATTGCTTGGTCTATGGTAGTCTGCGATATATTCTGGCTTAAAATATTGCACTGGCCGTCTCTGGGCTAGGAATTGCCACCGATTTTGAATATAGTTTCTGTGAATTTTATGATCAAGCGTATGCGATTCACATATCTCAGACGTCAGACCCACTCATTATATCAGGTAGGCTACTTGGTGTATTGACACTAACACATGCCTGGAAATGTAACTGATCTGGATTCACTATTTGCTATAGATACTCCTGAGCTAACACCAATTCCAAGCCTTAACTCTCATTTGCAAAGCTTACATGAAAGCTGAAACCATGTACATACTCTTACGAGTACCTCAGTATTCTTTCAATTTATTACACATAGCCTACTACTGGTGCACTATATCTTTTTCCATTCTTGATTGGTGTTTCTCTTTTAATACTCCCAACATGTGTGAAATAGGCTGCCTGCTTCTGTTTTGCATTGAAATCTATTTTTTGTTGAGCGAAGTGGCGTTGTGACAAGCAGTGGGGACGGGGAGCCATCCTATCTTTGACTCAGAGGTCGGCGAAGCATCGACCTCCAATTGTGTCAAACCGAATAGGTATCCGGCCGATACCATTGACCGCAAAACTCTACGAATATTTTAGAAGTAGATGATTCAATTTTGCCTTGATAACAAACTGAGAGTTGTGGTAGAACACCAGGGACATTTTATCCATAGGCGTGCCATGGCCTACTTTACCCAAAGTAGGTGTGCGGTATTAAGAAGAGTGAAAACGCCCAGTCCGAGGTAAGCATTCTACTATAGTTAGCCTCCCTGCTTTCTTTGGAAAATTCTAAACTCGTATCTACACAGTTTCGAACTTCCAAATGTTGCTTCTAAGACTAATTCGCCTAAGTTCTCAGAAAGCTTCCGTCAAACACCCAATGCCGTCGTTCATCACGGTCACATCGCGTAAGTCCCTATTTTTCACAGCACAAGACAAATCTGTTATGACGAGTGAATTTCAAGACATTATAGTTTAGCCTAACTAGCACAAAAAGCCGATCCATCACAAATGACAAGTACCCAGAGCTGACGAATATTTCCGTGTCCGTCTATTCACATACTAAGGAAACATTACAAACGAAGTAATATTTTCGAAAAGTCTAGCGCAACACACGCTGATTGAGCTCAGTAGTCAGTACAAAAACCGATAAACTTTGAAATCTTATGATTGACAAAATAGAAATATGTAAAATATCATTTCTACGCAATAACTCGAATAGGATATCGAAGAAAGTGGGAAAAAAAACTATATATTACTACAATACACAGAGCGAGCAAAGTTTGGCAGCACTCAAACACTCTTCGTGAGTGTACGCCCCACATCCTTTACATAAAACAAGACGTTTGCAAGCGCAGATACACTCGGTGATGAGCACTTGCTTATCGTCGCTAGACGAGGACGAACACGAGTCGTCACAATCCGATGAGTCAGATTGTTTCTTTTTGCATGTCTCCAAGTCTCCACCGTTGACCTCCACTACGTTAGGTTTTAGGGATCTGTATCAAGCGAATAAACAGTGACCATACGCATAATATTTGTTACTGGCTTCGTTGTAATAAATATAGTAACTGACCCAAGATTTAGCGTCCAGTCCACCTGATGAAGGAGCGGAGCTCCGAAAGCTTGCGAATTATATTCCAAAAAAATGGACTAGACGCTAAATCTGTGGTGGCTTACTGTATCTAATATTACTATTTTGGATCGTCCGCCATCGGCTCCACTATTTATGGCTCTGTTGTGTTACGGTAGGTCATGGGACACGTAACCGACAGGTCCTGGGTTCGAATCCCGAGACCGCATCATACCAAATATGTTAAAAATGGTATCCGTAGCTTCCTTTCAAGATCTGATTCGCATTGGGCATCACAAATGACACGATTTGCCCATCCCCACCCTGTAATTATTGCAGGTTCAAAATCTTGCAACAGCAACAAATTTAAGCCAAAACACTCACCTCTCAACTCTACCCGTAGCAGGATCTCGTTTTCTCAACATCGATCTTCCAATTCTTTGAAGAGAATTTAGTTTGTCTTCCTCTGTTGATGAAACCGTAGACGCTGTCGAGTCATCCTCGGTATCCGAGTCCAAGAGATCAGATTCATCAGAGTGCGTCCGACTGCTCCTTGCTAATTGCTGCATTTTCACCAGGCTTTTACCTGTACAATAAACTTCTGTTAGGCTGTTATCTTGATAACCTTAAAAGCATCTTTCAGCCAACTGCACTCTGTACCACTTGTACTGTAGCAAATGTAGCCAACCCTCTCCACGTACCGTAATCAAATTTCTTGTTGAGTCTGCTACTTCACTATTAACAGAACCACACTACCAGTCCTAGCTAGCAAACTATATACTCTGCACCGGCACGTTACGTTAATACAGAACCGGTAATATAAGCGAACAATAGTAAAAAACATTTATGGACCGGCACGAGTTCTCAAGACTGGTGGTTGAGGACCACGGGTCTCAGTACTTTACTGCAACCATCTTAAAAACAACCAAGGAGAAAGGAATTTGACTAAACGCAAAAAAATATGCCCTGTTTTGCTGTCGCTAATTATTATAATTCATGTAAACTGACTGCAATCTATATTACAACTCACACTGATCATTCAAATTTCTACCTGAATTGCTTGTAATCTCAAATATCTTATCACCGTTTGTTTTCATCAAAACTGCAGCAAGGGCAACCCTCTTTGAATCGACATCTGTCACTGTCACGTCTACTTTATAAAATTGTAAATTTCTGATCAGAACATCGGTTGGTATAGCCAAAAAATAAAACAAGAACGTACCTTTGCTTGTGGACCGGTACTTCTGCGACTCGGATGAAGGAGCTATTGCAGTGGCAGGTGAAACAAACGTAGGGTCCTGAACAGTATGTAATATCTTGGTAACAAAGCATCAGAATATCAGGAGGTAATACAAACGGCTCTTAAATAGCATCCATCAAGATGGTAGTTTATTTACCCTTTTCCCATTTTTTGCTGGATATTCACGCAAACTCACTACACAAAGGCATACATACGCACTATTTGCACAATGCGTGGATAACGTACAATTGTGCATGCGACATGCAGAATAGACATGCAGGCTCGGAAGGAACCGGCCGGCAGAGCATACATCAGCAGATAGAGAGTGAGCAGCTGAGCACTCGGCATACAGACTGGTTCAGAAATATTAGACCGTGCCATGGTTCACCAAACCTCCACACAATTCCTGTGCGAGGCTGACAGGGAAGCTCTGGATTGGGTTACAGGCTGCAGTTGATCACTTAACAGTTAAAACACATAATATTTCGAAGGGCAACCGGCTTGACGAGTATGCGTCTTTCTACGTACATCAATAACATTTATGGTGACTGCACCGTAACCTTAACGCCAGGAGATCTGCATAACGAACTGAGTTTTTAGGCGCACATTTACGGCAACTGTAATACTCTACTCGCCAGAACTCAGTTGCCGGCTGGCGTCGCACATTATTTGCTGATCTACTGCAAACAAATGAATTAGTCCTAACTACTGAAATAGTACAGGCCTGTCCACTAATTAGGCTTTCTTTCGCTTGATGGACATCACGATAAACATGGCAAATTTCTAATACTGGCCCAAGCTCTTGTGTAATATACACAACCACCAGCCTTGCGACCGAGCAGAGGGCCTCGTGCCGATTGAGCTACAAAGTGCACTTCTGTAGCGCTTAGTAAGCACATCATCTGATTTAATTAAAAGCTATAAAATTCCTTACCGTGGCTGAAGATAACGCAGAGCACGACGGGATATCTTGAAATCCTATGGCAGGTCGGTCACTCATAAACGGTTGAATTTTCACATCAGTTCTTTCTTTCGTAGCAACCTCGCTTTTGCATGTCAACGAAGCTGCCGGTGTCACATTGTACGGCGTTTCACCGAAAACGGGAGACTTTGGAGTCCTTTTCAATAACGAAACACCGTCTGAATTTGATTTTGTCGAAAATGAAGAAGGCAGCGCCAGTTGTGTGAGCATGGAATAATTATCATTAACCTTTTCAATATTTCTGGTCAGGTTCTGCAGTCTATCCAAATCGTCACTGCTTTCGCCCGATGACATAATAACTTGACTTAACCTGCGTTTTTTTCGAATAATTTCATCTTCATCAGAGTCGGAAGATTTTGTAACTTTTTCAACCTTTCCGTCTGATGGAACGCAGTTTTCCACGACCCCGCCTTTGATTTTTAATATAATTTTCTCTTTACTGTTATGCTGACTTTCGTTGCGATTGTCAACTTCTTTTTTCACAGTGTCGCTCTCGATCTTATTTTGAGCTTGAGCTAATGATACTTTCGCACATTCATCCTTAACAGGCTCGTCTGGTACGGCAGTTTGATTTGCGGTTGCATTTTTGCTATTACTTGTGGTGTTGTTTTCCGACTTCACATTGACTGGTGTTGGACACTCACTTGGCTTAACGGTTGTAGTTGTATTTGTTGTGGGTACTGTGGTGGGACGAAAAATTGGCTGTGCTAGTTTGACTGGTTGCCTTTGATTCACAGGCGTTGGTGGAGTGAGCCCTTTACGAGCGCTGCAAAATATAATTTTGTTGTCAAATTGAGCAAGCTGCGATAAGACCAATTAACATCAGCCGAAATGTTATTATTGTATTAAGACCGGCTATGGACACCGTATCTGTGAACAACAAGAACTGAATGAAATGAGCTCAAACTTGGTGCTGATTTCTGAAAATCCTGGAGTATGCAACACCCACACTATACTGTACTTTGTGGTGGAATTTCGATGGTAACGCTAGTTGCGTCATCACAAACATCAGCACCTCTACTATGATGACGTCACTAATGGTGATTAGCATTCGCGCAACTTGTTTAGTGCTGGTGATAAACGAGATCTCGCGCAATTAGCACCCAGTACCCAGAGAAACAAGCTCGTGACAGTAATTTCACGAAATAATTACTGCAGGATGTTCCGTTTCCAGTTTACAAGCACAAGGCTTTTACCCTATTTGTTGTCAAACAGTTTTGTAGCAATGAATGTTCCGACCACGCGGGCTAGATATACAGGTTGATATAATGACTACGATTTAATTTCGACTCCACACATTGAATAATAACATTCGCAATGGGCCATTTTAAACTTCCTGTTAATTGCGCCACATGGTCTTCAGGAATGCTGCAACCAAGACCAGGATCAATTTGCTTTGCGATTGCCGACTTGCAGTAACACGATGGTTTAATCAAGGTCGCGCACTGCGTTGCAAAAGAAAATCTCGCTTTTATCGTTTGGTGGCACACGATCGCAGGTTTTATGGTTTTTTCAGGGTTCGACGTACCCTTTTGTAAATGCTGGGGTATGCCGCACACACGCAGATACCTCAGATCGGCGCCTGTTGGTATGCTTTATTTTTTCATGCGACCCGACATTCTTAAACACTAATAGAAGGGAATTAAAAAGGACGTTGATTTTCAGTTAACCCAAAATGATGATAGCTTAACTAAAATGCGGAATGCTATAATGGGCAATGTTTTCCACATGTCCCAAGCAGGAGTGGAGGTGTGAAATGGCTACAACCAAAGAGTACTTCACGCTTTCACAGTCTTTATATATTCAATCACTGACGACATATCCCACATTTGCCGTGTTTAAATAGGTGAGATGGATACTATGATAGGCTTTTACCTGATTCCAGGACTTGCTGTGGCAACAGCAAGTCTCTTTGCCTTCATTTGAGCCTTGATTTCTGCCAGAGTTTTCGTCCTCTTCATAGGGCTCGAAGTAAGAGAAGCAAGGGGGCGCTTCACGCCTGAAAAGGTACACAATGCAAAATTGTTGTTAGGTCTACTGTACTTAGATGTAGCACTGTAAATTGCATGACAGCATGAGTGCACGTGCCGTATTGTATATATATTGCACTTCGGACCATGCTTCGTTCAAACCGTAGCATTTCTTGCCTAGAACTGCCCTGTGACGTTATCAGCTGATGATAAATGCACTGTGTGAGTCTTGGACATATCTTTCATCACTGGGGCCAGAACATAATTTGCAACACCCACAGTGAATGGGTAATGCTGTATATCGTTCTGGTTAGGGCACGTGGCTCTAACTATGCGTGCGTACATATTGCACATGTTCATGTATTTGTGACGTTACCAGTTCGGGGTAACGAACTCAAGCCAAAAATAGGAGTTCGTCCCAACAAGAAACTAATCCGGATTTGTACCATCCATACTACAGTATACAGGACAACAGGAGATACTAAGTGCTCTGGGCTAGTTAAGCGTAAAACTGGTAACAATGGCAGCTACATTCTGAAGTTTCAACACTACCCCATGTTTTCGTTACTAGAAAGTTAACAATACTCACCAATTGGTGGGGTTGGTGCTCCCGGTTTGCCAACTGTTGCAGATTGATGAAATGCACGGATCCCAGCAGCACTATTGGAATTAGCCACAGGCGTCCGAAATTGTGAAGACAAAGGATGACCTGACGTTTGGCCTGCTTTCAGTAATCCACTGGCCGGTTTGTCATGAAATGGAGGAACCGCTACCAGTGGAGTACCACCACTGTTTGATTGCTCTGTTTTTATCACAGTCTCTTTTGATTTTGAAGAAAGTGGATGAAAAGCCGAGTTGGCAGACAAATTCTGTGACATTGGCTTTAGTTTATCAAGTGTCCCGTGTTTTGCCGGGGTCGGTTTGCCGGGCTGCTTTTGAAGGGTTGATTTATCGTTCATCATCCTGGCTGGTGTCGCAGCCGTGCACACTGTCGTGGGCGGTACTGCGCTTGACAGCAGAGCACTTGTAGCAGATATTCTTGGAACGATAGAGTCTCCATAGCTTGGGTTGGCAGGTGACGGCAGCTGCAAAAATACAGAGAAATTATAAGACATGATAGTTCGGCAGTAATAGATAGAATAAGTCACCACAGATTTACCATCCAGTCCAATTTATTGGAATATAATGCATAAGATTTCAGAGCTTCGCTTCTTCACCCAATAGTGATTAAATCTGTGTCAACTTTATCTATTACTATTCCAATCGTCCACCATCAGCTTCACTATTTTTCAAACGATATATACAAATACACTCAAAATCCGAAAACAATACCACCTTGAGAAGTAGCGTTGCAACAGCGAATGATGGACAATCGGATATCCTATAAATTAGTACAAACACCACCACAAATTCAATGTCCACCTCCGCATATTCAAAAATAAATAAAACCGAGGCCATACATTACATTTGTGTTGGCACTACACATTCCTATCTACATAATACACCGTAACTGCTCTATGTAAGCACCCGTAATACATCAAAAATAATATGCAGATGGGCAATACATATCATACACTAAAAGATCCTTCAATGAGTGGCGAGCGCATGCTAGCCATTGCCTGCGAGGTTGTTGACATCAATCACACTAAACCAAAGACTTGTAACAGCCAACAAGTATCAAAAGTTTCATGCTAGCCTTTCAACGTTACAGGGATAAGTGTGGAGAAGTGCAAACAGCTCCAGTTCATCACCAGCATTGCGCTTATGCCTCACAGCAGACAAACAAAATGCCAAGAGTATGACAATTTGATATTTACCGCATGACCAAAGAGACTTCCGATGCTTTCACTTTTAACAACATTCCTTGCATGCGCGGGTGCTGATACTGGTAGATGTGATTTCTCACTGGTAGGAGCCGTGACCGCTTTCTGAATAAAGCAACGCCCAGTTAGAGTTAGTACAGCAACTTTTCCGACAAAAAATTACAAATTTCGACATCTTCTAATCCTCAAAGCACCAGTACTAAAATTCGAGTGCCAACATCAATTTATAACCCTCTAGTTCACTGCCTATGCAGAATAAGTGTAGGCATTAGTGCACAATGCGCAGAGCACAAGTGCACATATTACCTCTCCCAGAATACTTCCATGAGCGTTCCTGCTGCCAGAAATATCTCTGTGTGGTGATTTCATACTGATGGATGACTTTTCGTCTGCTTCATTGTGGGGTTTGTTCGCAGCGTCCATTACCGTTGAAGACTTCTCGGAGCCATCGCTCTGATCTTGAGATTTCCGCTTTGCCTAGAAAAAATACTCCGGATTCTCATTAGGAGGCCAGCATGGTTGGGAAATATTTAAATTTCCGTGGAAGTTTAGAATTAAACTCATCAGCAAAACATCTCCGCAAAGTTCATGTTCAAATATATAACATTAATTTTCTATGCACGCGGCAATTTGCCTAGAAAGAGCTTTGACACTTTCTCGTCTTCCAGCCATGGAGGTTGGGCATTATCCAAAGTGCTACGAATGATTAAAATAGAACCTCGTTTTTCAAAAAGGACATCTAGGATCTGAGTTTGCACGGCATGCAACACCATTGAATTACCAATCCTTTGCCATTGATAGAAATTGTGGCATGTGCCTGCTGCACTCTTGCTCCTTGAGACCTACAGCGGCGCAGCAGACTGGACAGACGACCCAGGTGGAGATCAGAGTGGGAACAGAAGAACACGACACTCCACCTCTACTTCCCTACCCCTGAAGCGTCCCTGACTGACTTCAATCTGTGGTGTTTAGAGTGGCTGGGCGTGCCTCAACCTACTCAGAGCTGAGGTGGGATGCTTCAAGTTGTTCTTTCACAAATAGGGTCTCGCGCCCAGTTCAACATGTGAGTGTGAGCACAGAGGAGCAAGCCACAGACAATATCCATGGTCCTGACCATGATTCCTGGTTCAACATGGATTCACATGGGCATTCGGATTTGAACGCCTATCTCTAGCAATTAGTACCATATATACTAATGCAAATAATAATGTCATATTATTTAGAAAAAATCCGTATAGGTAAAAATCTGCCAGGTAAAATTCTAACCATGATTTTTATGTTTGAGGGCTTTGCAATGAGTTCGGCGATCGGTCTGTCGCTGTCGTCCGAATCCGAGTTTTCTCCATCGACATTCAACAAATCGTCGTCTCCTACGTTCATCATGTCGTCAGAAGACTCTCCATCGTCATCCGTCTCGTCGTGTTGATGGAAGGAGTTACTGTCCGACAATTCTATAACAAGAAGGAAACGTCCATTCATCAACATTGCTGCTACTCAGTGCCGACAACGTACAGATTAAGGATGTATGACCTGCAGACAAAAATAAAATAACCAAGTCCGAATAAACGGGAGAGCATGCTCCACATGATCTTTTGTTTACACTCTATACCTTCATACTGTCTGCAGGCTGAATTTTTGTGGTGCAAAAAAAGGAATTTCTCGGCAAAGGATTGTCCCCAGCCACGACAAGGCGAAGAGGGATGAGGCAAGCTGGGCGTCTGTAAAAACCACACCAAATCATTGTTGAAGTGGGTGAACCACGCCTTCGTGGGCATCAAGCCAGGATTCATAGCGACTTATAAAAGAGAACCTCGATGTGCAGATTACATAATTAACAACTCACGGTCTTAGTCACTGCAGTTACTGACGCACGCAGTACCGGTACCGGTATCCGCTACTGGACCGTTACTTTTTTTCACTTTTTTTGCAGAAACGGGGTGAAAAAAGAATTTTTGAAAAATATCAATGTTTGGATACTCTGGGGCGGCCCCAAAGATTTTGGGGGGGGAGGACAAAACCCCAATTTCGCCATATCTCATAAGCAGCTTACGCTACAGTAGAAAGTTGATTGTGGTGTTAAATGATTCAAAAGCATAATGTTCATAAGTATAGTGTGTTGAATGCATCTTGGTAATTTGTCTTAAATCAAAAAAATTTGTTGGACAAAAATTGAAATCTTGTCCGGATACATACATTGCATCATAGTCAAGAGTGCCCAGACATTATTCACCTTCCATTGGCGACTTCACGAAGAAACCCAACTGGCGGCGCAAGATGGTTCACCCACCTACAGCTAGAGTCACACACATACCTGTTTCAGATGCTTCACTATCACTTCTATACGTTTCATCTCGGACTTGAAACTCTGACAGATCATTGCTTGCAAACCGAGAGAAGATATTGGACGTGTTGACAGCCCCTCTTCTATGAATCATAGCCGTATTGGTAGGATAGGCAATCGATGAATTGTATATTGTCCTTTTGAATGGTTTACGAATCTTTCGTCTGTTTATCGATTTCGTACTGTCTTTCTCTGTATGTTGTGTGTTGGTGTGTCCAGTCCCAGCATAGTCCGGGTCTTGATCAGATTCAGAAGCCGACACCACGATTATCTCTGGCGAGTCACGTCCCTTCTTTTCAGCGGTCACGGTATTCAGACTTTCTGACAAGTGTTTGAACTTTTCCAACTGCGCCTCGAAGCTGAGATCGGCCAAGTTGTTGCCCATGTCATGGCTGCGGCTTCTCGTCCGCTTCAGTTCTTTTCTGCAAATGCAAATATAATATATCAAGGATTGTACATAAGCAACTTTTCACACGATGACAACTATAAGAATGGGCATTGCAGAAGACAGCATGAACATAATATGAGCAAACACCTACCTTTGACCATAGTATTCCTCAAAGAACTTCTCTTTCCAAGGATTAATCTTGCTGCGTTCTCTCGATATTTCTTGCATGATACGTGTTTGTGTTTCACGAGTAAACTCACCTTCGGACAACTGAGTCGCCCAGTCCTGCATTACAGAAAATGCGCTCATTACCAATACCATTTTGTAATAGATATAGTAAGCTCCAATATTTTTATGGTATTGCACCTGCACTTTGCAAACAATGCAAACTGGCATCATGGAAAGCATCCCAGCAGGTACCAGGTGATATACTACCCTGGAGTTATTAGGATAATAGCCAATAACAGATATATAAATATGAAACCAAGAAAATCAACTTTCCTAATTTGTCCAATATCATCATCCAATGAGTCGAAGAAAAAACGGCAACACACACAGTAGAAGATATTAAGCTGGTGATTCTATAGAAGGCCTATAAATGATTAGTCCTAGCAGCTCTTATCAGCATGTTGGTCTACACAGCACTACACAAGAAGAGTTACAGAACAGACTGACACTGTGCATGTCATAAAAATACTGCTAAAATCAGCTATTTTCTCAAGATTATCAAGAATCTGTCAAATCAAACTGGGCACACTTTACATGGTACATACACTGCAGATTTGAAACAGACATTGAATAGTTTTATAAAATTTTTGACTACTGTATTTTCATCCGAACGCACTGACCCCCTACCCTTGGCTATGTGTTTGAAAACCCATCAGATTTGGTATAAAGAAAGATGAAGAATAGGCTTACTGCTAATGAGTACCAGTATTTCAAACCTTATTTTCAGTAAAACTGGCGAAGTGGTTGTTACATTAACAATGATTTGCAAAGGTAAAAGTACTGTATGCAACACTACCTGTATAGCTTGTGAAAAAAATTCGTTGTTGAGAGCCATACGGCTCATTCTTGGAACTTGATTTGCGTCGGGCTTTCTGTCGACTGCAGGCAGAAGTTGGATCAGTTGATACTGATACGACGGTGGTAGCATTGAAAATGTAGCACTGTTGATAATACTCTGAAAATACATATGCCATTTAGACTTAGCGTATCTCAGGTGAGTGGGGGCCGAGCCTCAGATTTATACTGCCGTCCTGTCCTTCGTCAGCAAAGTTTGGAGCTCCCTTCGTATCTCATTTTTTCTGTTCCCAGAATGTGTGTAATGTTCAGTCATACCGATACTGATGTGTGCAACTTGACTACATGGAGCCTAGACCATTTAGGAGCACCCACGCCCCTCACAAGATGCGTGGTCGCCAGCGCATCAACATGCTGCATTCTGTAGGGTCGAGATTCTTTACTTTTTGAGTTTTATCATTTATTGTGACTTAATATGGATATGGTACTTATCAATAAACGCATTATTGCACAGAAAGCATGCTGCAGAAGGATGAAGGCACAACCACAAATGTCCAGCTGGTCGGTACTAATGATATAGGGCTACAGACCTATAGTATTGGTATCCCGACCTTTTAAATGTTTGGTTAACTATCACAGCCGTTTTTGTGACAAAACGTGGTTTTCTCATAACCATCGAATTCATGCTGATGCCTTCCAGACCGATGTGGATTAGTCTGACTTGCAAACGGCAGTAAGTTGCCCCGATCGAGATGCTGCTAAATCGGTGCTATTTTATCAGATTTTCTTTTTGTACATGTAGTAATGTGCCAGTAGTCTTGTAATCTCATTGCTACGAGTTTGGTTCTTTTGTGAAGCCACTACCGTGTCCTCTCATTCTACTATAATGTTGTGAAAAAGATCACGACAGATTTAGCGTCCAGCCTTAGTTTATTGAGAATTAAAACTATACTATAAAAACTACTAATACTATAATGTTACAATTCATTTAACATTGTGATATCGGCAGAAACGCTCTTCCGCTCCTATTTTAACAATCAGTAAGTAACTATATCAAAATCAAGCAGATATCATTAAGAAGATCAGCACCAATTTAACATCCAGCCTTGGTTTTTTGATAATTATAACCTCTTCACCTGATGAAGGAGCAGAGCTCCGAAAGCTTGTGAATGTACTAATTCTCAATAAAACCAAGGCTGGACGTTAAATCTGTGTGATGATCTTCTACACGATTCCTATTGATCGCCCGCCACCGGCTCTACTATCCTCTTCAAAATCAGAAAATTCGCTAGAGAAGGAAACTGTTCACCTTTAATCTTGTGTTTGTCAGTACGCTGGTAGGTGTCTCCAGATCCAGTTGCATTTTCCTGGAGTGTGTATTTGCACTTGACAGTGGTTTCTGTAACAAGCTTGACGATCTGCTCGGAAAATGCTGCTGATGTTGACGATTCCTCAAATTAGTAAACGATGACATGACGTTGGGCGATGACGTTCGTCGATGAGTCAGCAAGCGAGCCTTGCGTACTGTGATTAGAAAGAATAGAAACGTCATTTCATTGATATCAAATATCATATCCAGACACAAAAATGTGCGGCTTTTGAGGCACCCACACTTTTGGGCGAGACATGATATCTTGCAATCCCCGCTCTGTAGCGCAGCAAGCTAATCGGCTTGATGGAGTAAACCTTAAAGATGAGACGGCAATTTGCTGTTACCACACGACTGAACGTCATTCAAATCGCAGTCGGTGTTAACTATGGCGTGCACTTGGCCGCGTTCTCAATGTCCGCGGACTGCTGAATATGGCGAACTGAGACT
The DNA here is from genome assembly GCA_030412335.1 of Botrylloides violaceus. Taxonomy (NCBI): domain Eukaryota; kingdom Metazoa; phylum Chordata; class Ascidiacea; order Stolidobranchia; family Styelidae; genus Botrylloides; species Botrylloides violaceus. The sequence goes on from JASFYC010000324.1 coordinate 137,571, forward strand.
AACTACCAGTACAGACTTTAATATAAAATATCAGATAAAACTACGCAGCTCGACAAGGTGCTGCTCGCTCGACAGATAAAACGGAATGCTTAAAACTACAACACACGCCAGGTCTCTACTTAGGTGCAAGGGTGAAGTTGGTCATCATTGGTTGCACCAAAGTATAATTATTTAGTAATAATCATTAGAAGGTTGCATGTTCGCTACATACCTTTTACAAAGTGTACAAAGATGGGATAATTTAGGAGGGTTGCAACAGGATTGGAGCAAAGCTAGGTCAAATCAGTGTGAATCACCATCCGCTGTGCGTGGGGCCCATGGGATCACAGTTGATATGCAAACAGATGTGTCTACACACAATAGGCCTATGCTAATGTGACACGGCAGAGGCCACCACAAAACACATACATACAACAATCTTCTTTAAATTATCCTGAAAACGTCACCCGTACAAGGTAGTGACATAATGTGAAGGAGAAAGCAAAGTGAGTGCAGGACAGAATACCTTTGCAACATTTATGGTTCTGGTAGACCTAGTGTGGTAGTTACAATAACAAGACCTAAGACATTTTACCCCCACATACAACTGTGTTGTGTATGGCATAAATACTAGAAACCAATTAAAAAAACTCACAGGCATTTCCAGCAAATGAATTTGACCGTCTCACAATATTTGCAGATGTCTAAACAAGAAGAAATATGACCTAAGATGGCTTCTGCCATGACTTCTCACAGCTGCTGTATAGAGGCCAGTACAACAAGTCACACGGGCGTTCCTGGTATATTAAACTTCCAGTAAGTGTGATCGAGCCAGAGAAAATCATGTAGCAGAAGCGCAAAAAGTCATACCTTTGTAGTAAGTTTCTTCTTGACATTGGATACTGGCGAATCTGAAAGGTACAATAATTAAAAACACTAGATTTCATGCATGTGCAGTCAGATATAGGCGTACCGGTACTAAAAACGCATATAAAACTTGCTACAAACCTTGCTCTTTAATCTTACGCTTGAGAGCACCGGTTACCTCATTTGAATCTGTAGAATCAATACTTTGAGCCTTATTAGGCATCATCGCTTCATCCTGCAAACACATTACAGAAGAGGGATAGTATGGGCTCAATGCTCCAGTTTAAGCGCAGAACGCAGTCTATACTCGGATCAACAGCACCATGTTCGTGCGATCATCTCTGGAACTTTAGCTCTAGCATGAAGGAACGTTATAAGCTTATGATTCTCTGTACCGGTACAAGTAACATTCTCAGGCAAGCTATCTTTCATCACTGGAGTGGCAGATCATAGTTGGCTTGGTGATACCAAAATAAAAGGTGAGTAGGCCTATGATAAATCATCAAAGTCCTGGCTATAGAACATGATTATGTGCACCAGTACATAAACGGACTCGGGGTTTGGTAACAAACTCATGCCAAAGTTCATATTCTTCCATCTATTAACCTAATCTAGGTACATACAATCCCTCTTATAGACCCTGAGTCCCTGACTTAATGAATTATATCCCAATAAACCGGACAGGACGTTACATCTGCATGCTGAATTATTATATATATTATATACTTATGAGGAATCATCACCTTTGATTCGTAGGCTAACTAGTGGTGCCAAATCCTCATCTGACCAACTGCATTATGAGGTTGTATAGGGTGGCTTGGCGTACTATGCAAATGTCAGGTGAGCACTTAGCACCCCTAGTGACGAATCCCCAATTGTGTCTTATTGATTCAATCATTTGTCATGCCACAAATTAAACCTGCTATTGAAAGTAACTATAATATCATGCAATATTACATTATGCTGAGAATGCATCGGCAGGCGGTGATTTGAATTTCAATTCCACATTACTCCTCCTTTGATTTAATCGGAATTATATTCCATACACGACATCATAAAGGTCACAGCGGAGTAATAGGTGCGTATAAATTTACGAACAATGCGTGATGCATGTGCAGGTTGGTATTACATCTTACAAGGCAGACGAGCAGTTTCGCAGGAAACAAAATGTCCTTACAACTGAATTATAAGCTCTGCAGTTTTTTTTTAAATATATATAATGCAGAATATATGTAATTGATCGCCGACATTCATAAGATTCACCACAGATTTAACGTCTAGGGTTGGTTTATTGAGAATTATGACATTGTATAATTATAACAGTTGGTCACTGTTCTTTTCGAACACATTTTAATTGGCAATTTTCCACACCTGCAAGTTGCCAATCACAAAATTCCCAAGAAGCATACTAGCAGTATATGTATATTATTATTTCCTAGTAGCAGGGAGGTGCCAGTAAATTCGTCGCAATCACTATATTCTGATACACCATCTGCATAAGTTCATGTCCAAATGCAGTAGAATAGGCTATAAAAATTCTATATATTTTCCCACATACAAGAATGATTTCCCTGAAAGAGGATTCCAGCCTCTCCTACGTTTTCCAGCCACTGTGCCTATGAGATACTGGTAAATTCAGCGTTTGCATATCAAGTTGGTACAGATTACAGAGGACCCTATCCTATTGTTGACTCATGCACAAAGCGTCTGACCGGGCTTGGGGTTGAGCTCTTAGGTGGTATGAAATTATTTCACGAATTTATTTTGTTAATTTAGAATACGCACCTTCAAGCCATAATATCCGGGCCGATCTTTCACTCGATAGAAGAAACAATTTGCCGCAGCCGTAGGGGTACTGGTGTGTTGAGCGAGCATTGTCCGAAGGTTCTTTTCATCAGTTCTGTAAGCAAGATGACAATAAAGTATTATCAACAGCTCTGAACTTGAAAAAATGGTAGGTCTATTGCAAAATAACTTGCTAACTTACTTCCCAAAATCAAGGTTAGATATTGTATAAAGTGTGTTGTGACCATAGAAAATCATTGATAAAGATAGACTAGTTTCACAACGAGCATGTCTTTTTATTATTAAAAACACAAGAATCACAAATTCACAATGGTTGTAACCTGTAAGATAATAAAATGATGGACTAGTCTTTATTAAAAGCAGTGTACCGTCAAAATATGATACCGGCTGCGATGCTTTTGCCACCATAATACATTCTGCCTCCCAGGCCACGGGACGTGTCGAGGGTACATGCTTCGTAGGGTTGCGATTGCTCTTTGCTCCGCATGGGCTAGCCAGACCCCACCCAACCCACCTGTGACATTCCCCCTCCTCGCTTCCTCTATCTTAAGCCCTGGACTCAGTCCATGGAGTCGATCATTTGTGATGATGGAGTTTGTGTGACGTAGGCCTATAATTATCAGGATTGTGATAAGCGTGCTCAAGAGCCCGTAATGGGTCAGGGTTTCACAGGCGATATTTGAAGAACTACAGTACCGGTGCCCATTTCCGTAATCAGCAGGTATTAATTCATGATTTCACACTGTCAGTCTTCTGTTCTGTCACGAGTAATTCTGAACAAATACCGCAATAAACGGACTATTACTTTGTCATTCCAATGTCTTTCAACTTATGCATATAAATCGCATCATGAATTTCCCTGAGTCCCATAATCTTTGTTTTCTCATTGCGCCGTAGTGCCTAAAAATACCACAACTATGTATATCTATATCGTGATTAAATGTTTGTAAAATGGAAAACCAACCTCTGTTATTGCTTCAGCCCATGTGCGTTCCTTTTTCTTCTTTTTCATCGGACGACTCATAGCGATGAATTCTTAAACTTTCGCAAATATTTATATATATAGATGATCAACCTACAGAAGCTATCATGACTCAATATCTAACGTACTGCGAAAAATTCGATACCAGCAGGTTATGAGATAATATACAATCCTTGCGCGGGCGGAACACAGTGAGACGGAGTCCCCTACCCAGACTGAGCGGGGGGACGGGGACGGGCGTCCTCAAGCTGAGTGGCTGACGACGTTAGCCTGACGTGATGTACGTATGTATCTCTACTCCGTGCTGGCTGTGTTGTCCAATCCTGCTGCTGGCTGACGATCCAAATCACGCAAATCATGCGAAATTCAATGCACAATCCCTTCACAACTCGATTTATATATCTGCTCAACTTGCTTGTTTAGTAATTAATGAAAATGCTACGTATTTTGCTTTAAGCTACGACATCAAAACGGTGTCTTTCCAAATGTAACTTCTACGTCTAGCACAGAGGCAGTTCGTTCAGCTTCAGCGGCTGAGCTTTCTGTCTTCGAAATGAATTAGATAATTTCCTAAACGGTAATAAACAAGTCAATTTGAGAGTACGGTAGCAACTGCCGACTGAGAGACTTAGTCAACAGTCACTATGGTGCTCAAAGGTGGAAAACCGCTAATAAGAAGCATTTCCCACCAGCTATACGTATTTCAACCATAGGTGAACGTGCCACGCACTGACGCACATTCATACCGAAATCCTCCCTGAAAGTCGCGACATCGCTACTAAATGGAAGTCCGTACGGCAATCTGCGGTCTGCGCCATACCCACTCCCGACTCCACGCGCGTTTTTGGAATATCCTCGGCCACTACCGCAGTCAACATGTTACCATAGAATGTAAGTATTCAAGTAATTCAATTCAATTCAAGTAATTCCAATCCGCCTTATTGGAAGCGTTTAACGGCGCGTCGCATCTAAATAACTCAGCAATGTTATCAGTTTCGTTATTTTCAACTAACTCTATATATAGGATCGTGAAAATTCTCAAAAGTCGATGCTTTTTCGTTACATTGATCATGTGATGCTGTACTTGTTTCGTTGGATCGGTCCTAGGGAGTCTTATACGCTTGCGTTATGCCGTTATGGCATACGGGTCTTAAAGGGTGATACTTGCGTGGAATGTGGGGCGGTACTTTATTCCAGCTCTACTCAGTCAACCATAATAACATAATCACAGACGCAGAGCACATGCTAGCTGTTGCGTTGCACTATTAAAATCAATGGCGAGCATAAGGCAAATATCACTACATCCCCCTTCTCTTAAAGTTCGATTTTCTCAATAATAGTCTGTGAATCGTTTGGGAGTTTTTATTACTCTCCCGCTTCTGGTTCTACGTGTTAGAGGATCGTCGTCTGTGTTTTCTTCTCCTTCTCTATTCCTCTCTTGTTGCACATCTGTGTTATCATTGTTGTTGTTATTCAGCTCTCCTGCTTCTCTCAGATGTATTCTGTTTCTTTCCAGCTGTTGTCCAGTTGGTGTCTCAACTGTATATCTCCTCTCACTTTCCCGAGCAGTTACCCTGCCGGGCACCCATGTGTTTCTCTGTTTGTCAAGAATTCTGACATTTTGTCCATTGTGTAGAGGTGGTAGGCTTTTTGTATGTTGGTCAGCATATTCCTTTTGGGTTTCCACTAACTGTTTTGTTCTGTCTTGGTATATTTGTGGTGTTCGTATCATGTCATGTGTTGGTAGTTTTGTTGTCATACGTCGTCCAAATAACAATTCACCAGGGCTAGGCAGTATATTGTCAATAGGGGTTGCTCTTACATTCAGTAAGGCTGCATGGATGTCTCCATTGCTTTTCAGACATTTCTTTATGATTGGTTTGATATAGCAAATCTGTCTTTCAATAAATCCATTTGAGTTGCTATGTCTAGCAGCAGATTTGGTATGAGTTATTCCCCATTCTTCACAAAATTCATCATATCTGCTCAAATAGCAGGGTCCACCATCACTCACTATTTCACGTACAGAGCCAAATAGGCTCAAGATTTCCTTAGTTTTCTCAACAACTGCATTGGCAGAGGTTGATTTCAACTCTTTCACGATCGGATATTTTGAGAAGTAGTCCGAAATTATAAGAAAGTGTTTACCTTTTATTTCAAAGAGATCAGTTCCCAGTTTCACCCACGGTTGATTTGGTCTTTCATGCATTTTTAATGGTTCTCTGGCTTGTTTGGGTAATAGTTCCTGGCAAAGTGAGCAATTTTTGCAGAGATCTTCGATATCGTCGTTGATTTTCGGCCAATATATGTATTCTCTTGCCAATCTTCTCGATTTTTCTATTCCTTGATGACTTTCATGCAAATGGTTCAACACATATTTTCTCATGGACGGTGGTATTACGACTTGTTTTCCCTTGAATATGATTCCATTTTCCACAGCTAGTTCGTCTCTAAAGTTCCAGTATTCTCTTAAAGGAGTCGGTACTTCTTTACGTTCATCTGGCCATCCCGTGTATATCAATTCTGCTAGCGCTTTGAGAGTCGGGTCAGCAGTTGTTTCATTCTTGATCTGTTCCTGTTTCTGGTTTGAGAAGCACATCAGGTCTACTTGGATATTTTCAATTGAGCTTATTGCTATATTGTCCACAAATGAGTCAATGTCTACTTTTACTTCCTTCTTGCTAGGCAAGCGTGATAGTGTATCGGCCAGAATCATGTCTGTTCCAGGTCTGTATTTCACTTCAAAGTCATAACCCAGTACCTTTGTGATCATTCTTTGCAGACGAGGAGGTGCACAGTAAATAGGTTTCATGAAGATCATTTCGAGAGGTTAATGATCTGTGATAACTGTAAAAGATCTTCCAAATAGGTAGTGATGAAATCTTTGGATTCCATGTATGATTGCAAGGCATTCTCTCTCCATATTGCTGTAGTTCATCTCTGTAGGAGTGAGAGTTTTACTTGCAAAGGCGACAGGTTTGTCTTCTTGAACAAGACATGCACCCATGCCTTTCAGCGAGCTGTCGACTTCCAGGGTAACTGGTTTCGTCGGGTTGTAGTATCGCAAGATGTAACTAGATGCGATGGCATTTTTGATCTCGTCAAATGCATGTTCATGATCTTCATTCCATATGAATGTTACGTCCTTCTTGCACAAATCTCTTAGAACAGAGGATTTGGCAGAAAAGCTTGGTGTGTGGCAAGCTAGGAATTGAGCCATTCCTAGGAATTTCTGCAGTTCTTGCTTGTCTTTTGGTGTCGGCATGTTATTGATATCGCACACCTTTTTTGGGTCAGGCTTCACACCCTCATCCGTCAAGACTCTCCCAAAGAATGAGATGGTCTTACTTTTGATCTTGCATTTCTGTGAATTGAGCATGAGCCCTTCACTTCTTGCTACTTTCATGAAGTATAGAAGTCTTTCGTCATGTTCGGCTTCGTCTTTACCGTGTACTACAATGTCGTCACTTATTCCTATAGTTCCTGGACATTGCTGAGTAATTTTGTCAATTTTCTTTTGGAAATAATCATTAGAAATTTTCAAGCCAAATGGTAAACGGTTGTAGCAGTATTTCAATCCCATTGGACCATGAAAGGTTGTTAGTTCCTGTGATTCTGGAGCTAGTTTCACACCCCAGTAGCCAGATTTTGCATCAAGTTTAGAAAATACCTTGGACTTACTGAATTCTGGTAGTATTTCTTCTACTGTTGGTACCTTATGTGGATTTCTTTGCAAAGCGTCATTGAGACGTCTCGGATCGAGGCATACCCGCAGCGATGAGTCTGATTTGACTGCATATGTCAAGGAGGAGCACCATTCCGTGTGCTTTTTTACCCTACGGATTATTCCGAGTTCTTCCCTTCGTTTAAGTTCTTTTGCTACACGATCTTTAATGTGTATAGGCCATTTGCGAGGTCTGTCTTGGAAGGGTTGAGCATCCTTATGTATGTATAGCTTTTCTTCATCCTGGAAATTGCTAATCCCATCAAAGCAGTCCGGAAATGCTGCTTTCAAGTCTTCGATGCCATCTATATTCTGTGTCTTTCGTTCGTCCAAAGCATGGTAGTATTTGAATTGTACTACATCCAGTGCACGACAAGCTGGTAATCCGAGGACTCCAGGACTGTCCACGTTCACCACATAGAATTTCTCTTTTCTGAATATATTTCGAGGTTCTGCTTTCACCTTTACTTGTAGAGTTATTGATCCATAACATGTAATCCGATCTCCGGTGTAACTCGTAAGTATAGTATTCGGTTCCGGTTTCAATATGTCATTATCATCATAGTCGTCAAATACTTCCTTTATGAGCTTATACGGCATTGTATTTGCAGCTGCACCAGTATCAACTTTTATTTTCCATATGCCTTTTTTTCTGGTGTCACTGTGTTTGTATTCCAAGTCGACAAAGATTTCTTTCTCTGTGGTTTCTGTTCCTTTTTTCAAGTCACCGATTAGAATCATTTCTATCGGTCTTATGTATTCATGTTCATCTTTCTCGTCACTGTCTTCTTCTTCAGCTTGTATCACGCCTTGTCTGTATCTTCTGTTATTTGGATATTTGGGTTTTGCATACCTTCTTTCTCTACTCTCGTATTGCTGTTTTTGTTGTCTTTCTTTTCCTTGTTGATATCTTGGTCGTCTATCTCTTTCATCATATCGGTCTTTTTTGTCTTTGAAGGTGCAGTATTCATCAAAGTGACCCATGTAGCCACAGTGTCCGCATTCATGCCCATATGCTGGACAGTTTCTTCGTCTGTGGACTTGTCCACATCTTCCACATGTGTATTGTTTCTTTCTATATCCAATGCGGTCTATAGAGTTTGCCCCATCACCTTCCAGTTTTTCTTTTGATACATTGCGAGATTCTATTTCTCGGCCTTTTTTTTCTACATCTTCTATTTTGTATCCTTTACCTTCTTTTATGATTTTGTCTCTCAATTCTGGTATTGTCGTTGATACGACTATTCTTTCTACCAGTCTTTCATTGAAATCTTCGCCTTCTAGAAATTGGCATTTTGCAGCTTTATTTCGCAATCTTTGTACGAATTCTCTGATTGTTTCTCCCTCCTTTTGGCAGAGGCGGCTGAATTCTATCCTGTGGACTCTGTAACTGATGTCTGTCGATGGTCCTTCCAGGCGTTCTAGCTCTTTCCATATTTTTTCTGGATCTTTTTTATCTTGTTCTGAGAGACTTGAGTGTTTTAGGCTGGTGAGGCCTATGTCCCCAAGTCCAAGTTTAATGTGTGATGCTTGGATTGTTTTCTCTGTAATAGTCTCTATGTCAAAATGCATCTGCATACGTTCTTTAAAGCTTGCGAGAGCGTCGGCTCTATTTGGAAATGTCCAATCCATACAGGGTCGTTGGTTGGCCATTCTTTCTTTGTTACAGCTCAACTGGTGTCGTATTTCTCTTTTCTAAGTTCAATGTCTACCCTCAGGCACACTTCAACACTCGGCGAGTCTGTTTTTATTCTTTTTGTATAATTGGCGTCGCTTTACCGCTGCCACCATGTAATAATATTGCTTTCTTATATGAGCGGTAGGTACTTTATTCCAAGCTCTACTCAGTCAACCATAATAATATAATCACAGACGCAGAGCACATGCTAGCTGTTGCGTTGCACTATTAAAATCAATGGCGAGCATAAGGCAAATATCACTAATATGGGACCTTGGAGAAACTTGTAGCCTAAAGTTACATATAGCTACGTGGGTCATAGGGTGATACTTGTGTCGTTATATGGGTCTTAGACTGATACTCGAGTCACATATAGGTCCTAAGATGATAGTTGAGTCACTTTGACGACCCTACGGTGATACTAGAGTGAGCATATGGTTCCTAGGGTGGTACTTGTTATGATACATGGGTCCTAGGTAAAGTTGGTGATTTCGGACACATTTCAGTATCCGGATACTTTGGCAATTTTAATCGGATATCGGATACTACCCGTCTGCAAAGTTGAAAAATTCACGGCTTTGCCGATACAGTCGTATTAAACGTCTCACGCGGTAATCGACAATAATAGTCTTGTTGGGTTTATTGGGCGTATATACGATTAGTTTGAGGACATCATGAAGAATTATCGCGTCTCCAGACATCTCAGGTGCTCTGTTCACTCTGTTTTCCGCTTGTTTCTTATCTCGCACGTATAGCTCTTCTTTCTGGGCACCGAATTGCGAAGACGCAAGCAAGAAACACGTGTTCGTTCCCTAACTCGCTAGTTTATTTATGTGAACCGTTCTATAGCGCCGCCGCCTTCTCTGGCGCTGGCACGAACACTCTAACATCAAGATCAAATTATAGATAACCAACCTACGCTGTCCCAGTGTGTAAATAAGAGAAAAAGCGCAAGTCTGTATTGGGTAACAGACGCGCGCTTCGAAATAGTGAGACGAGCGTGAGACTGAGATTGTAGCTGGTGGTGGTGATGTTGCTTCGCCGCTCGTCTTGAGCGCGGCGTGATTACTTGACACAATTGATGTCTCTATTTTTATTTTTTTATTATGATACAAATGAATACATATGCTTCCTAGGGACGTCAAAAATTTAAAAAAAGAACGGGGTCCAACTCTGAAAATCACTCCCCACGAGTCCTCTAGGATGATACCTGCTGAATCACCATATAGGTCCTATATGGTGATACTTGAATCGCCATATATAGATCCTATGGTGATACTTGAGTCACCATATTAGTCCTCGGGGGATAATTGGTATGTTACATAGGTCCTAGGGTGATACTTGAGTCACCATATGGGTTCTAAAGGTGATACTTGAATCACCATATAGGTCCTAGGTTGATACTTGAGTCACCATATGAGTCCTAAAGGTGATACTTGAATCACCATATAGGTCCTAGGCAATAGGATAACCTGACTTTTTGGTGCTATTATTACGTTCTCCATGCAATATTGCTTTTTTCGTTCAACTTTTCCATTTATTTCACTGTTTCAAGTAAGCACGCTGCCATGCAGCTACAACATTGCCACTTCATTTTTGTCAGTTACTGTATGCTTAGCACCGCAACTGTGATACAATTTTCACAAGCCGACTACTACCGGTACACTGTTTATAAGCAGACCATGCCAATTTTTATTAATAAAGACCATTGTTCTGAAAAGTAAAAATGAGTATTTGCATACAAAGTTGCTTCACATGCGGGTCGCCACTGATTCCTGCCAAGGAACTATACCGGCTTTACTAAAAAAATAAATTTTGAATTGTTCCCTTATGGCACAGGCTCTTCTACTACACACCAAGCAAAGGTCCTGTTGCAGCATCAGCAATGATAACAGCAGGTCAAGATCTTCGTGTGCTGAGGCATCCATAGTATCTACTTAAAAAGATCGTCACGTACTTCTATTGTATTCCTGGGTTCAGACAACGTGACTACCAGTCCAATACGAGTTCTGTATCGCGCCGTCTCTCCGAGCTCGGCGCTGTTTGTTTTGCTTGACATCCGCTTCGCGCTGATCGTGTGTGAACCACCACGCGGATTGCGTATAGCGCGTGTCGAACGGCACAAATCGCACCCGCTAGGCACACGCTACGCATACGCACAATACGCGTCCTGTCTGTTTCGACCTTTATAACCAACACGCAGTAAGTCCACGTGTACAACTTACAACAAAGAATAATGCAATGTAGACCAATATGAAAATACAACCATTTAAAGAGCAAAGTTATTTGGTCCCAAACAGCAGCAGCAGCACATACAGAACAAACATAGTGTCACAGTGAATGGCTTAGCACATTGAATGAATGAACATCGTATCAACACAATGTCACTGATTGCAACAACATGCACGGATCTACAGTGGACAACACATAAAATAATATGACTATGACATAAAATCTATAAAAGCATGGTCGACGATATCATCAACCAACCCAAACGAGACTTTGTTGTTATTGCTACCCAACTGTGCAAATATATACATATATATATATACAGAAAATGAATTGCCTAACAAATACTTCTACTTGTATAAGGAACAATGAGAACAAAACAGAGATTCCAATTTTTGATTTAGGTATGCAACAATAATTTCATAAGCAGATTAAATCCAGACCTAACAACAATTCATATGGCGAAGGCCAGTCCATGCAATGGATGTAGCTGTAGCTGTGTAAGCCTATGTAAAGCAAGTTCACCTTGAAAGGTGTCAAATAGACTGCAATTTGTCTGTATTCAAATTATTTCGGTACAAGTCCTCTGGATGTAGGATATTCCGCCGAATCAGTCTGCTTGTTCGATCTTTTTCCTCTGCTCCTGGAAGATTTGACTCTAAAGATAAAAGTTAATTGTTGTTTATTAGTCAGTCTAGCATACAAACTTCATACACAGATTGCTTAAATTAAAAGAACCATTGGCGGTTCAAACTGAAGCTGCTTGCTTTATCTAGGCAAAGTGTGCCACTACAGATGCCCTTGCCCATGCACAGGCCCAGGCACAAACGTTTGCATAAATCATTGGTTCAAATTGGAATCGACGTCGGAGCCATCGCGTGTTCAACATTCATGCCTTGAATATTTCCGATAAACAACCGGTTTTATGACTATCCCATCTGGAATGCAGTGCATCGCAGTATATCAGCAATCACTCTCGATTTTTCAACTATTTCCCATTTTAGCTAACATATTGACTTACAGACCGGCACATACCATATGACACACATGTAAAAGTGTATAAAGTATATGTTGAACATAGCGATGAACTGTACCCAGTGTGAGTTGGGACTTTGTGATTTTCGATCTATATTGCACAGCAGTTTTCGGCGTCATCAGCTCAGTTTTGTAGCTTGACGTTGTACTCGCATCTAAAATTTGTGTTCTTCCGAACACAGAACTTAACAGGGTCCATACCATTCCTACTTGCTGTGGCAGGGAAATCAGAGTTGGCATAGTAACATGTCACAGAATTGCCAGATGCCCTTTATCTCCCAAACCATCCCACTTACACAAGATCTTGGGTCCGGCGCAAGGTGTGGACAACTGGATGGTGGAGGGGAGATGGTGGAACCATCTCAGGTTCAGGTACTTCATTCATGAAATGAATTTGAACTTGTGGTAGTGATAATAACACTAGTATGCTATAAGTGAATCTACCCAATCGAATGTTGTGTTCTGCAGAACATTGGTACCTCTTCGCCTGCCAAAGACAGAATATATTATGTAGGCGAGGAGTCACACACAACATAGGTGTCTTTCACAACACCAAAACCAATGTTCCAAATAGCCCTTGACGACTCTAAATGGGCAGTGAGATCGAGGATCGATAATGTTGAAAGAGTTTCACCTAGTTCTCAACTTCTTCTTTGATTTCAAAGAAAATATATCCGCACTCGCGTCCAAATGCAAATCCCCTTCCTCTTGTAATGCAGCATCCAATGCAGCTTGAACCTGACAAAACAGAGCATTATGCATAATTGTAGTGTAAGCTTTCCAAGCTTAATCAGCTAACTTACTACAATATTATCATTTTCATCAACTTGCTGGCATACACAGACAGGAATACAAACCTTACACTCTACACGTACCCAACAGGTGCAAGATCTGGTCTAGCGATAAAGGATAACAAATAGCAAGCAAGATCTAGCGGAAACTATTACTGTTGATGCATTTGTATAAAATCAAACATTTTCTAGTAATAGTAGATGGAAAATTCCAGAGAAAAATAAAATAGTGGAGGGGTGGAGCCAATGGCAGACAACAGATATCGTAAAGAAGATTCACCACAGATGTAACATCCTTTAAACTTTAATAATATCCAAAGTCCTGTCAATTTGAAGGTGTCAAAAACTAGGGTGGCGTCATTCCTATTACCGACCTTGCATATTATCAGACTGTAGGTAACTTAGTGATATGCAGAAGTGGCAAAATAAAATTTCGGGGGCGACAGCTATTGTATGTTTCTCGGCCTCCACAGTGGACCCCCTATATGATATTGCCCATGTCCTCAAGCCACGTGATTTTACAACGACAAATTTTTCAGCAGTCAAGTCTGAAGGATGTAACAATTATAATTGGCAAACTAAACTGAGGAGTAGCGGATGGCAATCTTTTAAAATTTGAATTTTACCTTTGGTGCAACCAGCGGTCCCTCATAGTCTCTTGTGCTTCTTGTAGGCATATCCAATTCGACATGGAGGATATTCTCTAAGAAGTATCGTGGATTCGATATATCGATCCTCGAAGCCATCCTGGTATACATTGATCTCGGTCGCTTGTCGCCACCAACCGCACTTACGGGACGTGTCATCATTTTATTTCTGTGAAATCAATAACAAAATCTAACTACCCTGAAGTGAGTGTTTGTCCGTCATTCGCATCATGGTTGCAAACAAATTGAAAGAAATGCCACAAATTGAGCAATTGTACATGCCACAAATTGAACTAAGCACCGCGAATTGAACTAAATACCACGAAAGCTTGACTACCATGAAGTGTTTGTCGGTCATTCGCAACGTAGTTGCAAACAAATTGAAATAAAGTCCACGAAAAATCATGCCTAATTCAGACAGTTGGCACAAGCGGGTAGGGGCACATCAATACAACGCTGTCGGTTCGAACCACGTCATTGACGTCAACCATGTCAAACCCATCACGCATAAAAAAGTATTTAGAGTTGTTGTGTCAGGCCCAAAAAGGTTAGTGTGGAGGGTGGTGCCACAGGCATATTCCAGCACATCCTTGTATAATGTGGAAAAAAGAACCCTCTATTATAAAACGCACTTGGAGTCACGTATCGGTCGTAGTTTGTAGTGTTCTTCCTCATCATCAAAATATATCCTTTCTTCAATCTTTTTCTTTTCCTCCGGCGGGATGAAGTTCTCAACAATTAGAGTCTTCAGTCTTGACTCTCGCAATAACTGAATAACAATTTCGCATCAGTTGTCTATAATCGACATTAATTAACAATAGTGACATGTAAATTCTGGCTTTAGGCGAACAATACAAAGAGAACAAACTCATAACGCTAAACAGCAAAGACCATCAAGATTTCTTTTTTAGCACTGAAAAACTACAGGAACGCTTGAACTCGGACAATGATTGAAAAAACCCATGGCTTGGAACCAATATTATCTTCGTGGTCTGAAGCTGAGAAGCTCAATAGCAATTCCCACAACTCCAGAGTCCTTGTGCGTAATTCATAATCAAGCCCAGCCATGCAGCATTTGTGTAAGTTCATGTTCAAATGAATCAGATTAATTTCCTGCGAATACATGTGAATTCCCAGAAAGGCGCTTTCTAGCTTCCCCTGCTTGCCAGCCATGCACATGGCATATATTGCACAATTGCTCACACAAACCATAACACATCGTAGCATTATCTCAGTCTGCATAATGATGAATATTCACATCATACTGGAAGTTAAGTTGCCGGTACCTTATTTATCAAAAGTGTGCCCGGCTACACACCAAATTCTTGTAACAAATGATTCCAACAGTAACGGTGCATGATTATGAACATACAGATCAAAAGATTTGAAATACAATGATTTTTGTACCTCCAATTGTGCGTCTTGCAACTCTGCCCGTTCACTATCAGCAATGTTCTGAAAGTCACGAATTTCAGCCTTCGCTAATTGTAGTTTTCCATAAAGCTGCAAAGAAAATTAGTTGAAGAGACAATGGAGAATTATTAATTAGTGCCTTTCCTTCACATTATCCCTATTGCACTGACTGTGTAATGGGGAATCTACGAACACCACATTTTCACATCTTTGGTATGACACAGTCATGACTTGAGCTCATAACCATTAGGCCTGAGACTGATTTAATGGTTACCCCTACAAAAGTACACAATGAAGCTAGATCCAACAATAGAGTGGTTGATTACTGGAGGTACCTTTTTCAACTTTTTCGTTTTAATTTCAACTTCTTGTTGGAGCGAAGTGTAGCTTTCATGAGCTTCTAATGCCGAGCCTTCTCTCTCTTCTAATTTTTGCTTCATTTCTCTCTCTTTTCTTAGTTGCTCCACTATTTCTCTCCTCTTTGCCTCTAGGGCTCTTTGCTGTTCATTGGTGTGATCTACAATGGTTCGTCCACCAACAAGCAGTTTGCTTTCCATAGCCTAAAATAGAAGTACCGTAGAGTGGTGTTGTTGGCACCGTCGATTTCTAGAGATCAAGGTTGACTGCAACGAGGGTCAATTCAATTGAAAGCAGCGTATGGTGGACTATAGAGAGCAATGCGAGATCTGCAGGGCCTCTAGCACCTGCTGTATAAGCACTCTGGTTTTTGTGTTGGGGAGAGGGTCGAGTCAGCTGCTTGTTTTCGCTGCTCTTTTTGGTGATATTCCTCTCTCCAGTGAGAATCTCTCTAGACTTGTGCGTCAATGGAGCGAGTGGTACTTCATCACCCTATGTGGTCCAGGGCAGCTGCCTCCAGGTTAAACTGGTTAAAATTGCCAGCATTCAGATTGCGTTTACGTACAATATCAAATATCTGCATTTACACTGCATTATTCCTCCACTGGAACAGGAAGAGATATTTGTGGTAGAGTTCTGGATTCAAATGTTTGTGAGACACCATTCAAAAAGGTTCAATAGGTTGCAGTTTCAAGCAAATTAGAACGGATTCAGGTTTGCTTCGGCTCAGTAACTTGAATACTTGATATATCTACAAAACCACACACCTTGATTTTGTTGGATAACGTGTCTTTGGCTTGTTGCTGCTTCTTGATCAGTCGAATCTTCTGCTCCTTTTTCTCCAACAGTTTCTTCTTTTCTTCTTGCGCCATGTTTTCATCCTGTTGTATACGAAGCTTTTCTTCCTCCAACTTCGCCTGTCTCTCTTCAGAGACGCTGCCTGTTCAAACAAAGAGTCGGTAAGACGAATACTAGATATCAAGCATTTAGGCCAGGGGTTATTAAACGTTTTAAGCCGCGCCCCTTTGACACTAATTCTTATAATTCGCGCCTCACCTAATATTAAGCAATTAAGCAGCACACATGCACTTTCACAAACAATATTCTCCCTCATGGCGGCGAACAATGGCGCTAAAGAGCACAAACCTTAAAATGGTAGGGGACGATTACAATTCATAATTACACATTTTCATTACATTTTCTTCAACTTATATAAAACAAACCTAATTTTCTGTATAATCTGTATATATCTTAATTTCCTTAATGTCCTCTTTACGAACACAATGACAAGACCCTAGTTTAAGAACTCCTGATTTAGGTCAAGGGTCGGCAAACTTTTGTTAGTTATGGGTCAAATATCGAATGTAAGACTTTTTAATGGGCTACAGTTTTCAATAACACCATGATTCAGTTCAGTTAGATTTAGTATAGTACTCACTACGCGTGAGCGTATTTCACTAAACGGCCATGTCAACTTGCTGTAGCATGAGCTTGCTTTTATATTTTGGAAACACCTTGCACATTGCATGAATTTTACGATATATAGGAATATTGGCTTTTGGCACTATGGATACACATCCGGCTAGCTAGCATGGCACTGCTATGTATATTTTGAGACTTTTGTTCAAGGAAGAGAATACGCACGGAATGATTAGGTAAAGACTGATGGCCCATAACATGCATAAATGCAAATCATACAGTTATGATATGGTACATAAAGTAGTTTTCATATATCCCGGTCCTGGTACTATGAGTCTGTGTAATGCATCCATCAAAATTATCACCAACGTCAGTGTACATATGCTAACCTATCATTATCACGAGTTATGCAGATGCACATACACATTATAGAGTGAAAAAACAATCTAGGCCTACTACACCTTCATCAGTTTCATCACTGTCTGTCACTTCCTCTCCATCCTCTGTGCGTCGCCTGTGTTTTTTCTTTCTCAAACCTCCAGCCCCACCCTTTGATTGCAGCTGAGATTTGAGTCTTCATAAACAAAATATACAGATATTGGTTACATGGTTATGCAAACGATGACACTGGCTTTTCGATTATCATTTCACACACATAAGAATTCTCAGTGGTCATGAATTTCCAAAAACGTGGAAAAGTAACATGGATATGAAATGAGATTCTAGACATTACATGCTTTTGATGAGAACATTCGTCACAGCTTGGTGGACAGTAGAGTAGCCTAATCAAAGATTGACGTGGCGCAGACATTCTGTAGATTCTAGGGCCTAGAACATGGGCGCCTGCTGCCCGTGCCCACTTCCCACTACTCTTGCAGAGAAATCAATAAGTAGCAGCACAGCTTCCTTTCATTAATTACACTCCTGAAATCCAGACCGCAATCTTTACCTGGCAATCTCTTCTTGGAATTGTCGCAATAACGCATCTTTGGGATCTTCGTTTATTCTAGGCTTATTCTTTATGCTTTTAGCACTATTTGCATATCGTAACGTTGTAACACTTTCATCAAAATTGTAACTGGCAGGACCAATATTTGCAACCTGTAGATAAAACGGAATGCTTCGCGGGCCTGTTCACTCAATTGATTAGAGCCCAGAGTCAATAGTTTGATTGTCACGAGGTGCATCAAACTTAGCCCCTCCTCACCGACATCTATAATGTAGTATGTAGTCTAGGCTACACTCTCTGCAATGTCTACATAGGTCCTAAATACTCCCACAGCATGCATATTGGTCTGCGGTTGTATGGCGAAAGCCAAAAACTGAGAACTCCCACCCTACGTCGGGCTAAATGTCGATGAATTGGGAAGGTTGCAACAGGAGGGCATGTGGCGCAGCAATCACTGCCAAATCATAAGCGATTCGATCCGCTGTGCCCACCGACAAACGGAGTATGGCCAAAAAACGAGAGTAGTGGAGCCGATGGCGGACGATTAATAGATCTAATTCTTAATAAACTAAGGCTGGACATTAAATCGGTGATCTTTATTGCAAAAAAAAAGAGAGGAGGATGAGTCACTATAGTCAACCTCCATACCCCCCAAAATGGCAAATTCTATAACGATGGTCACTACTGTGTCAACCACTTGTTGTCAAACACGAATATGCATTAGCCTACCATAACAGTCTTGGCATTCCCACCAAGTGAATCTTGCAATAATCTTGTAAGCTTGGAATCTCTGTATGGTATATACCCCTTTCCGTCCACCAGTGCAGAAATGACCAGGGCTAGAAAAAAGTTTCAACATCATGCCCATTATAGCCATTGAAACATCAAACTCTGTGTACAAGGTACACTGTATATTGTGTATGGTAATGAACTGTACATAGCAATTCTTGCATAAGACTTGGACTGCGATCACTGGGATCAGTGTTGAGGCCAGCAGAGGGCATGTAGCTTACCAGTTCAAAGTCAAGTACAGTGGATGAATTTCCTATGAACCAATTCTCTATAGACAAGAATGTTGTTTAGATTATAACAATATTTGAGGAACCTGTGGCTCCCCATTCCAAATGAGATTTTTGTCTATAAAAACTCCTGTGTGAAAATTTCAGCCATTTCCATCGCTGCTTTCCTTGCTACAAAGCGATTAAAATTTAGCGTGCCACTAAGGCAATTCCCTACCCAGCAAGGTGATTTAGCTACATATGGGTAATTATTGCACCATACAAATGACTAAAATGGCCTCTTCAATCACTACTTCAACTTATTTATGAGTTATGACACATTGTCGGACTCAGAGACTGCCGGTATGTACTGTCATTCTCCATTGGACAACTCTGGATTAGTAAAAAAAGGTATGGATTGTACGTGTATACAGTATACCTAACAAGATATCAGTAAAAGGGGTACCTATATTTACGGCAAGCAACAATAATGGTAGATACACACCTAGTGAAGACAACGAGAGATTGATTTTAGTGGCTTCCTTGAATCTCTCACCGGATGACCCTGTCTTTGACTGAAAAAATATTTGTCCGTGTATAAGCAGAGAACTCTGTTCTTGCAATTAATCACTATTCTGTTTACATTACACCAGCAGGATGGTAATTCGCACAGTTACTTAGCAGAGTTTTCATGCACTTCCTGTCGCAACCCTCCTCTTCCCTGCCCAGGCCCGGCCAAGGACTTTGAAATATGATATTATGACTGTCATCCCATTCTCTCAGACCAGAAAGCAGTGTCCAACACAGGTCCAAAGCGCGAATGAATTGGAAGGGTTGCGACAACCTTACATTAGATCGACACCATGGGAGAAGACAAGTAGGACTAAATTGCCAGTGAGTCTGTTGTATGACCAAGTAACACCTAGCCTGCAATCTCACTGGCCGTCAACTTTGCTCTTCTCAAAAATTACAATTTATACGGGATTTTACAGGTGTTTCCATTGAATTTTCGGCAGAGTGTTGGGTGCCATGGGGTCTCGCAAAACAGTACACTAATATGAAAATGTAGCACTAACGTTTTTGGCAGGTGGCTAACTGCAACTACCAAATGACTGAGGTTGACAACAGGTAGCTGACAGTACCAGTAGTTGCCAGTACAAACCTGTCGTTCACTGCCCGCCAGATCGACAAGATTTAGCTTTCCAACTCGTATATGATTCTCCCCGTCTGGACCCGTCTCGCTGCATTCAATGGTGATAACAAATATGGCATGGGAACGAGAACTGTAACAATGCATTTCGATTACTATATGTTGTCTAATAATGACAAAGGTAAGATTTAACAAAAATTTTCACTGGAAAATTTGTGTCCACTCTTATTTAGCCTATTGTCAAACTTGATCCGGCTGCATACAGAGCCATACACCTTTATCAAGTGAATATATTATGTCGAGAAATCCTGTACAAATACAAACCACCTAACGGAGTGACTGGTCTGAAGAACCAAGATGAGGCCACCGAGCAGTGGCTGATGCTGTGTGGCTTCCCTGACGAAGAAGGGGAAAATATGAAGTTTGCAACAAAATGCTGCAAACTTACGTATTCGGTTCTCATGGATGATTTATAACACACCTGTGCTCGTTCATATCCGTTGCGCCCACAGATCTAATTTGGTTTCCGACATTCATCACATGTTCAATCTCTTTCACCGACTTGGTTACGAATGAGAGCAAGTCTTTGACATAAACACCTAGAATGAACATTGCTATTACTATTTACGCTCTGCTACATTTGAACATAATCGCCAACAACTCTGAGCATCAGGACCAGAGAAGTGAGATGAAACCTCCTTTGATATAAGAACTTATCTCACACTAATACCATTGATTTTTTTGTGAAAAATGACTACCGTACTTCTTTATAAACAATATTATATACGTTCATACCCTGCATACCATCTTCAACATGCAATACCTGAATGGCAACATCTTGGTTAATTTCAATAAAACTCAGGCCTACATCATGCGCAGTCATAAACTGTGTGAAGTAAAATTCTGTACGCACCGGTATCTGGTCTTTCCTTTAACTCGAGTCTTTTTGAGTGATCCTTATCCAGTAAATCTCGGATTTCTTCTTGGTAGATTTCCAGATAGGAAGCCCTTACGAGATACTGCTGATCCTGTGTTCGCGCAATGTGAGTGAATATGTGATCAAACGAACGAGGAATAACACCTTTCCGATCAGGATCACCGCGAATTCCTGCAAATGGAAGTACATTCCTTGCTATTCCATTTTGGGGGCAGTGACAATCGACACCAGGCATCCTTTGCCTATGCCAGATGCATTTCCAGCTGCAGGCTGCGCCAGGACTGCGAGCCAGGACTGGGATTTTTGCCTCCATCGTATATGGATTGAAGGAATTGAACATTCTTATTAAAATTTGACCATTTTATATGCAGTTTCCGCATGTACAGTGACTCACACAATAGGCATTACATACAAGTCATATAGGTATTCTATTGGCGTATAATAATTCATATCATGTATACAGAGGTACAAGACTGAGACACGCCTTTCCCTCAATCGTGGGAAATTCATGATATCTGTCTTCTGCAGTATCTGTGGGATACTAATACCTTTAGCCTTTGCACGATATCTGGGATATCTTAGGATGGGGATCAAAAAGGTGGCGTAACTCGTTAAACCTGGTATGAATTTTATTCCCGGTATAATAGCTTCTAACCGTGCAACAAAAATTTAGAATAGATGGCAAATCCGGTTTGTGAGAGGGAATTTATCCTCGGACTTATTCCATCTATGGAGATAATTTGAACTAGAGCGATTGCATAGTTGGAACAGGTTTTGGATAGGAGAAACACGCTCCAATGAGACATTTTTTACCTTATAATGGACGCAGACAGAAACCAGGTTTTAAGGATTAAGCCAGGCGTAACCTGTGAAGTGTTTTGGATCCCAAGCCTTAGTAATATACCATTAGGCTTCACAGAATAGTTATCAAATTACACTCTAACCTTCCATGGTATATGTCTTTCCGGTTCCAGTTTGTCCGTAAGCAAATATAGTTCCGTTAAACCCATTTAACACACTTTCAACAAGATCGCGAAAACTTTCTTCAAACAAATCAACTTGCTTAGAGTTCCAATCATAAACGGCATCAAAGGTGAAATTCCTAGGTGGTTCCAATGGAGCTAAAATAGGAAAACAATGGTAACAAGCCAGGCTTATATGATAGCACATAAAACAATACATATATAGTATATATATATATATATCGTAGGGCAGATATATACGGTATAATTTTCAAAACCTCTGTCGCAATCAAAAGAATATATTAACACAAAGAGCCCAAATATCTAATGCAAATATATATATATATTATATAATTATATATATATATATATAAGGAAGCAAACCATGAAAGATCATTCTAATAATATATGGTAAAGCAGCAGACCATAGATCATGAATAAAATCTATACCGGTATCGTATATATAATTAATGTTAATGCCAAGTTACTGACAAGGATCAGCAGTAGGCGACAACTATGCCCATAACAAGAAATTGATTCAGTGATACACGACATCACACGATAAATATTACTACGATACACAGTTGGTTCAAAATCTTACAACTTTCACACCGAATATGAAAAATAACACGACGATCTGACCTTTTGGATTAGTAATATGAACCTGGCCCGACTTTATGTCCATATCCACCACCCGTTTATGATTGGCTGCAGTTTCTTTATCGTTCAACGGCCTACATCGAACAACAACTTTTACCGACTCTGCACCTTTCGTCTTTGGCATGGTTTTGTGTGCTTTCGTTCCTTCTTCGATCAAAGATTCTCCCTCGAAATAGTGGTCTTACGGGAGTCCCGTCACCAACACGGCAACTTAGAGGGCGAGCGATACAGCCCCGGAGGTTACTGAGCAATTGAATTTCTCTATAGATCCTGATCCAACAGAAGTTCAGAATTTTAGCCAGCAATGCCTCCATTCACTCGCCACTCGCCCAAGTGCTCACCTTCTTTGCCTTAGCACCTAAGCAGTAAATGTAGCGGTCTGCGCACGACTTCGGTTCAGTAATTTTCTCAGGTCCACCACTGAGCTACAGCATATAACTCGGAACCAGTGACAAGAAATTTGAATTAGAGATAACACTGAGAGAATTCGGAATGTGAGTTCTTTGGTGGGTACGTTATCATTGTATCAAGAAAAAGATTCTGATGTGCATTTTGAAGTATTTGCAGTTTTATATTTTCCATAATTCTATACAAGACACTACTATCTCGCCGTATTTCACGATACGAGACATCCCAGATCAAACACAACCCATAGACCTATCAGTATCTAGTAATCTACTAGCGATAGGCGCTGGAATCCAAATCCAAATCCAAATCCTGTTTTAATCGATTCATATCCGAATCAAGTATATATAAAATTCTCGAATCAGCCCTAGAGATTTGAATCATGGGAATTGCGACATCTAGTGGCGGATATGTTGGAAATTGAGCACATTTCCGGCGGATCGGTGGTCGTGGATATGAAGTATGAACGGACTTTCTGCAATATTACCTATTCTCGAAATGTCAGCTTAGCCTATAGAAGTCGCATACCAATCACCGGGAAAGCAAGGAATACGACGTCAGCATTGTCGACTTTTCAAATCCAATATATGGCGAACTTTTCTAATCTAAGGGCGAACGACGATCGGCATCCAAGGAAACAGTCGAACTATCGCCTACAAATTAATTGTGACAATAATTGAAAGATTGGATTTAGTTCGCTAAAAATATTAGCTTTTGATTAGCCAATGCACTGATTGAAATGTACCGTGGACTATGGAGAACCCTCTCGATCAACCGATCTGTTGGGTTCTATCGTAATGTATTTCTGTTTATGCCCAGTTTCATATTTACAACGAGCCAACCGTGGAGGCCACCGGTTTCATTTACAATAGCAATAACAACGCTTTTCTGCAGAAATCCCAAGTTTTTTCAGTTGTCGCAAGCTGGTGTAGATTAATTTGTTAAGTATCGTCCGGATCGTCACGCTTTGACCAAGCCGATCTAGATTCTGTGTAGGCCTACTGTCGATATAAATATTAATATAGGCTAATCTTTCATAATACAGTATTACTGAAATTTTGAAGTTGGTGATGTCACTTGAGCGATTGCTCATATCGTAGCGTAGGCTACTGTATTATGTTACTTCATAATCGTCAACCAGAACCTACTCACGTTCTGTTACGTCATATAGAGTGCACTTGCCAAATAGGGGCACATTATAGCCGTACAAGCTAAGGAGTGAAAGTGATCGATCTCATAGTAAAAAATAATGGATCCGGTGGCGAACGATCAGATGAAAATGTAACAAATTTAACGTCCAATGTCACTTCATTTGAGATCGAGTAGTTGAAAGTGATATTGTATTAAAACCACGCTCAGAAAAAATTTCCAGAAGTGGAGGAACGAATTTTAAATGACGCAATCAAAATGCAAGGAACATAGCCAAGAGAGCTGCGTGTTATTGCCATGCAGAAAACACACATAAGGTAGGCCACTAAGCTTACCACGTTCCTAAAAAAATTGGTTCGCAAATGCGAGGAAAAGAGAAAAACCTAGAATAAGAGGAAAACGTAACTGTTTACTTCATTAGTGAAGTCCTGGTGCGTCCATGGCCTACTAAAATATTTGGTGGACTATTGTGAATAGCAAACAACTGTACTCTCCGAACAGTCTTGGTAATGCGGTGACACGTGGTGATGGAAAAGTTGACTTTTTGAAAGACTTGGCAGATTGGCTGACAAACTGGAAATCACATGCACCGTCTAAGATTTGCTTTACAAAGCAGACGTTTGATGAGCTAAGAAGAACTATGACTGCCCAGAGTGAATTGGTTCAAGATCTATTATCAGAAGGTTACGACTATGTCATGATGGGAAGATTCCAAACTGATCCTCTTGAAAGGCGATTTTCTCAATACCGTCAAATGAGTGGGGGAAGGTTCCCAGTCAGCTTACGTGAAGTCCTATCAGCTGAAAAAATAGTGATGTGTAGGTCATTGCTGAAAAGCGGTGTAGCATTTTGGAAAGAAGATGTGAAGATTGACACCGCAGCCGCTTTTCAAGAATTTCAGAATGACGTTGACATCTTTGCTTACGATTTCTCTGAATCTTCAATTTCAGATGAAACAAAAGAGGTTGCATATTTTGTTGCTGGATTTATAGCCAAACGTATTGCTAGTTTAATGATGTGCTTTGGATGCTCATTATCCCTGTTAAGTGATGGCGGTGAAGATGAAGAAGAATTTCCTGAATATTTCAGGCATTTGAACAGGGGCAAGCTTTCAATGCCTACCCTACAAGTTGCTCACTGTGTGTTTGACGTGTTTGCTGCATTAGATTCCAGCAGCAAGCTTATATCTCAACACAGTTCTGTTCCTGCTAGACGAGCAGCATTGCATTTACTAGAAGTTGTGTTGGGTACTTCACGAATTGGTTGCGCCATCCATGGTGAAAAATGCACAGCAGTTGCATATAAAAAGCTTGTCAACATCTTTTATAATAACAAACAGAAGTTGACCAACGCCTCTCTCAGAGAAGACTCGCTCAAGCAATTCAAACAGAGGCAAAGGGAAAAGAATTGAGGCGTGTTGGCAGAATCTCATTTTTCGCTTTTACTTGTTACTTTGAGCTATATGTATATCACATGCAATGCAATATATAACATTTACGTACTACTCCGTGTTTTAGGGTTCATGTGCGTTACCGATCGCGCGTTTTCCTGACAGTGTGGTTTGGGTAGATGGATAGGATAACCAGCCTTCGAATTTTTCGCTCATTAGGCTGGGTGTATGGCCGTATTTTAGTAGGCCATGGTGCGTCACAAACAAAATTCATACTGTTCATATCAAATTCTGTTTTTTCCGCTCTGCTATATTGTGTCCGTAATATGGATGTTGTGATACAAACGTATTTTGGTGAATGGTGCGTAATACAAATAGATAGGTAGGTCAAGTCAATATTTATAACCATCCAAATATCACAGAATAGGATGAGGTATTTCAATAATGCATAGAGCTTTACCTTTAATCCTAGGCGTTACATAAAGAATTAGCACTCGAACTAAAGGAGACGTTTCCACTTCATATGAGCGAACGAAAGTGCAGTACCACAACATAAATCTCCTTCGACTATATAGACATGAAATGCTGCGCGGGTACTTGAAATAATATTGATTTTAGATCAAGCCTTGGGTTTTTAAAATAGAACTTCATCTCGGTACGAACAGGGTGCAACTCATCGTCTGCCATTTCGTCGCGTCATTAAATTAGTAGCAACTGCGCGTGTGATGCGGGAGTGAAATTTCTCATGTCAATAGCGCCTTGCCATAACAGCGGTGCGAATTAGCTAACAGGAGAAAGAGAATACAAGAGACTGGGCACGGACGAGAATAATGATCGGAAATCAGCATTTGCGCTTCTACACTGAATAAAATACAGCCGTAACAGGGCAGGGAGCTTCACATCAATACACTACAAACACTCGTATATATCTCGAAAGTTCACGAAAGACTTTTTTGAAATTGTATAAAATGTAGACCATTTTCTCAACACTGTTTACCGTCTGATGAGCATCGAAAATCCGGTGGAGGTTCGTGGTATATTATTTATTTTTATCGTCAAGAGCTCAGTGCTCAAAACGAAATGTACACTTGCAATAAACGAAGGGTAGGCCATGTTGAGAGTCTGAGCCTAACAATGTAAGTATGGTTGTTCGAATTTTAGCCGTGTATTTTGTAGTTTAACCGACGCCTTATAGATCCCTATATTTAAAAAAATTTATTGCCCAAGCGCAAACCGAATATTTTTATAGCCCCACGAGTCAAAAACCGAAAAATGGATTGTATTTTCCTATTGATCTCACAGATTGTGACGTCATTAATAAATTCATCGGGATGACTAACAGACAATGTTTGTAGAGTGTAGACTGTAGAGCCACATTAGTGGCAACAGACAAGTCAAAAACCTGGCAGCGATCGCCTTCATCCTTTCGGATCAAGGCGATCGTAATTTAGATTTAAGATCGCCTTGGTTCGGATACATCAGCTTTCAGACAGCAAGGACTAATTTACCCTGAATCGTGTAACCCCGTTCTTGATACTCCCTCATATTTTGAAGTGCTTGGTCTGAGATGCATTATATACTTATCTGACATTTTTTGCCTTGAAGGCGCGGCAAAACTGCATCTAATTGTGTGGGGAGATTCTATTTGTGAAAGCTGGGAGTCATAGAGAAGATGAAATTTGCCAACCCTTACGTGATTTGCGAAACCTGCTATGCATGTAATCAAGAATCAAGCATTGGACTCATGTGTGTACGACGTATACTGTAAGAGTTAATTACTATATTCGTCTCCATGGTTCAGAGGCGTTTTTAGGTTCTATTGGGGATTAAAAAGTTCAGACTTGTGAACTCGCAAGCATCGTGGCAATATGTCAATTCCAATGCAATGATCAACCCTTCATCTTGCCTCAGTGTATAGAGGTTTTGCGTCAACAATTATTTTGTTTGGGATCCAATGCTCCCAGTCCCATATAACGGCGCCATTATCGTTGACATATAGAGCTACACCTATATAATTATTTTCGTTAGACTACGCAGCAGATAAACTGTTGGCCTATGTATATATATGAGAGGTCGTTTCCCTCATACAGGTAGCCTATTAGTCAATTAGAGTCTGTTAGAAAGATTTATTTGCAACATGTGAAGGATTTTAGTGGCACCTGTCCCCCGAAGGTCACCCGAGTCACGGTCATTGAGTGGTACACGACAATACTTACTCTACTTTGCTGGTATAGGTGACACTATATATAGTAGACACACACGATTTAGGACTATACCTTATATACACTTATTTTAGCATACTTTACACATTAGGCCTGCACATATTCTACAGGCTTACATTACATGCTCCAACACATATTCGTATTGAGCAAGGAATGGCTGAGTCACAAAATTGTTCAAGGTGGGGTGTGGCCATGGGTGTGACAGGCAGCGAATAATTGTGAGTAATTGTGATATTTCCTGCAATCCAAGAGGAAGTGGGAGATCGTTGCAGGACTGAGACATACAGTAGGCCTACATCGGGCTACATCACACAGTTTGGTCACGCGTCTGTTAGATTGACGGTGCATGGATCATATATATGATGTAGACCTCCAATCCAGAACGATATCTATTTTGTCTGAGTTATTAACACGGAAGTTTTGTCGTATATAGACCTACTATAGGTGCTAATATTAGACACATATACAGCTTAAAGGAATCAAAATTGAGTTTTCATCATAAGAAATCGACACTCTTGAATAATTGCATGCTCCAACTGCTCATGCGCGGAGATTTGAAGCAGCGGTTTAGAGTCCATGACAAACGACATGTCCAGGCTTTGCCTTGGTAGGAAGAAGTAGGCTTATGCAAGAGATAGCAGAATATCGTAATTGTTTTGCTTCACGAATTTGTTCCTGCCAGAGCGCACTAGCTAGGTACACTACACTAGCCTACACTCAAATCTCCGGACCAGTAAGCATTTCATTACGAATTTCCCTTGTACGGAGGCTACGAGGAAGACACCCAACGATCGGAATCTACATTACATTTTCTATAGGCCTACATCTAGATGGCGCGTATTGCCACGAACATGCAAACACACCTACCGCATCCGCGTAGTGCCTTATTGCCTACTGAAGGCTAGAAAACAACAGCATTGGTCGTGATTAGAAGCAGCACAGACGAATGAAAATCGGGGCACCAAGCGACCAAGACACAAGCACAAACAAACACTCATCGGCCAGTCGCAGCTCGCACCCAAAATAGATTTATCACCGGATAGCCTATGGGATTAGGCTTATACAGCAGACGAACAGTAAAACATTGAGAAGGCCCGGACCATAGTCTTACAGATTACCTTTCCCAAAAGACAGTCTAATCATGGTTTTCCGATCAAAAGCGAGCTGATCCATCAACCTCAAGTCTATAACCCTTGATAAAACCCACAGAATTAACCCACTGTTTTGCGTCAGCATTATGATTCTATTCGACCTTTCTCAAGTAAATTTGAAAAGTACAGGGAACCGCGTAATCATTTGCGTCACCCTCATCATCCGTGACGAATATGGCTTGAAAGGATTGTTGAATTCGAAAGTTTCGAACGTTTTCTTATCCTCACCCATGGCGTTCTCGTACGCGTCCTCACCTTCTGGTTTCATTCAAGCATGACGAAAACCGTCGGATCATAGAATGTTATCATGGTCGGACTGTAGACTTCGCGATGTTGACCTTACAGATTACGAGTTCTTCAATTTCGTATCGACTGAACCACTTTTTACGTAAGATATTTCCCACGTTTTATCTAGAAAATTACACATATCATTGAGATTGTATCACATGTACCTGAATATGACGTGACCCTAATAGGCTTTCATATGAGCCTAGCAGGTCACGTGACATCTAGCCATGCTGCCAAGCGGTGTGAAGAAGTCTATTGCGATTTTACTGCTGCGATTTTACCAGATAGAGAGTACTTGAGGTGGCCACCATGTCGCAAGAGAGGACAGAGTCTCTTGGGGTCGCTAAAGATAGAATGGAAGAGCAAAATACATGTTGTTTAGCTTCGCATGGCGAAATGAATCAGTCAGAAGATGTGGAGGTGGGCGCAGTCTCTAAAGAATCAGTGCAGCCCGCTGATGCCGCAGATACCGGGAACATCGCGAGTGAAGTTGGCGGTACCATTGTTCCAATCGATGATACCGGTAGGCCTACGCCAGATTCCGCCACAGCCATAGTTCAATATGCCCCAAACAATGGAGATCAACAAGCAGATGAAGACTCAACGAACATAGTCCAGTTTATTGCTGTATCAGCTGAGGAGCATCAACGCATGGTTTCTTCAGGAGAATTACCAGCGTCTGTTCAAGGAGCCGACGTGAATATGCAAATTCAGGGTGCAAAGGGACAGCAAGTCCGACTTATAGTCATTGACAATAATGGAGTCCCAGTCACAGAAACAGCAATTTTACAAGCAGCTGCTGAACAAGCAGGAATTGTATTCATCACCAAAAATGAAAACAATCAAGACGTTCAAATTAGCATTGATGAGGCTATGAAATTATCAGAAGGCGGAAGTGGGTCACAGCATTTGATTACGGCAACCACGGCGGCTGTCGCTAAAAATTATGGCGGGGATTCTGATGATGAGATCAAAGGTCCTAGCTCTAGGCCATCATTGCATATTAGAGCTTACAGCCAAAAGGATATGTCACAGGGGGTTAAAGGTATTCCAATGGTTTGCGAGTTATCTGGTTCTACATTAGTGGAAATGAATATCCCTGATGATAGTTCGATGATGACAACTCAAGGAATAGATATCGCAGATGAGAGCGTGTACGAATTTCAAGAACCACCAACTGGAAAAGATGCTTATAACGAAAGTGGTAAAATTTTAATCATGGATTCATCAGTGTTTAAGAAAGGTGGTCCTCGAAGAATGGTCGACAAGTCGAGAGATAGAAGAAAAATTTATCAATGCAAAGAATGTTCATTTTACAGTCATCGTCATAGTAACTTGATCCGTCACATGAAAATCCACACTGATGAAAGACCGTACCAATGCCACATTTGCGAAAGAGCGTTTCGTACAAATACATTGTTACGGAATCATATCAACACCCACACAGGCACCAAGCCGTACAAATGTGCAGAGGAAGGCTGTGTTATGGCTTTCGTTACTAGTGGTGAGCTGACACGACATGTTCGTTATCGTCACACACACGAAAAACCTTTCAAATGCACACAGTGTGATTATGCAAGTGTGGAAATTAGTAAGCTGCGGCGGCATTTCCGCACGCACACAGGTGAGCGTCCGTACGCCTGTGATGAATGCGGAAAAGCGTTTGCCGATAGTTTCCACTTGAAACGACACAAAATGTCACATACAGGAGAGAAGCCCTTCGAATGTCCAGAATGTCATCAAAAGTTCACACAAAGGGGAAGCGTTAAGATGCATATCATGCAACAACATTTGAAAACCGCACCAAAATTTGCTTGTGAAATCTGCCATGCATTGCTGGGTAGAAAAAGTGATCTGAATGTGCATATGCGTAAGCAACATGCCTATTTAGACACACCGATTCATTGTCGGTATTGTAAAGAACTGTTTCACGACCGCTGGAATTTGATGAGGCATCAAAAGACTCATAAAAGTTACGCGACGTGCCAAGGTCAAAATGGAAAAGAATCGAAGAAGAGACCGTGGGAAATAGATGACGAGAAAGAGAATGTTGTTCCAGCAAAATTGCCGTCAATCCTTGGTGCAGGTCCAGTAGACACATTGAGGACCGTAACTGTCCTTGTTGAAAATGACGAAGACCCTGATGACCTTCTTGTCAATGATGATTCAGAGCCAGTGTTGTTAATGAAGAAAAATCAATCTATTGACAATGTTGAAACTTTGAAGTAGCTGCTCCCGGATCAGAAAGCCAGGTAGTAGGGCGTTTTATTTTTTTGACATGTCAAAATAAAGTCAAAATTTGTCAAAATTGACTCGTTAGGTCAAAATTTTTGACCTAACTTCACCCATCCAGAGTTAACGTCAAAATAGCCGAGTGGCTACTTATTCAGAACTCCTACTGACATCGTGACTTCTTCTCTAGCGTCAGGTCACAGTGAGGTTACCTACATGGCACTCACAACGCGCTCATGACCTCGGCCAAGACATTCTTCCGACAAGGCGAGCATCATGATTCATGACATGACTTTCAGTTAGATGTCGCTGATCGTGAGGTTCCCCGCTATGCCGACATATTGCTTCACCGGTTTTAGGTAGTTACATGTTAGTTAGTGAAAGCTTCAGAGCGAATCATAGGTTTACTAGGCTAGGCTATTTTGAGTGGCGTAGAAATACGAATAGGTCAACGCACACATGCTAATATGCTGAGTGTTTTGGTGTGTATGGTTAATTCCTTCAGGCGCTTTGAATCGGACGCTATCTCCATTGCAAAGGCGATTTATCCCTTCGTGGCGCCACGATCTTGTACCTCAAGCCCGCTAGTTTCTTTATTTGAATTTACGGTTGTTTCATTTCCTGTTTACGACATAGTGTGAACCGTTCTATAGCGGCGCTGCCTAGTCTGGCAGGAACTCTCCAACACCAGGGTCAGTATGTGTTATTAAAATAAATTGGACTGCACATCATTAAATCCGTAGCGATTGAAATGTCAGCTATAGCCTAGATCGTCTGCTGCCTTTTCTGGTGTGCTGAAATTTGTAGCGCAACAATAAACACCTCACAATTTCGTTAGATCAAAATTCCAAAGTTTTTGGTCAAAATTTGTCAAAATCCTAATTTGTTAGGTCAAAATTCACTGTTTTTTAGGTAAAAAAAAACGACTCCCTAGTGATCAGCCATTCTGGAGAGATCGTGCATCTTGTTTGCATGAGAAATTTAGTTTTGCGTGATGCTGAAAATATGGACGAGGGTGACAATAGCATTGACATTACTGATGAAGAGGATGACCTGCTAAGTGCTAAGCAATACTATTGCTATGAAAGACTGAAAATGTCCTCTCTGAAAGAAACCTTGTTGAACATTGCTCTGGAGTCATGAGCCATATCCAGATTCACTCCAGGGCGAATAGCCACAGCCAAGCGAGGACCACGAGGATTCATTCTCTTCTGTTCTGGATGTCTGTTCGAAGTCAGCTCGTTGAAGAATAGTGTTTATTTTATCGTTGGCCTAGTCGAATGTGGTATTGTGTTTCAACAGCGTAATAAAAGAAATCATGAATGCAACAGAAGAAATTGGCGATGGGGATTGGTTATGTGATTGTGCAATGTGCATTTTAGAATGTGGTGCTAGAGCACACTTTCTGCAGGACAGAGTTGTGATATATTGACTCAAGGTAGGACTACGTGTGTGTTATTGTGGAATTGTGAGAAGTAAAAAGCTTGTGACACTAATGCGGAGTGTGTCTCGTATCAGCCAGACAGGAGGCCCTCCACTCGATCACAAATGGTACATACTAATACTGGCAGCAGTCAACTTTTTGAAGGACTACTGGTTTGACTGCACAAAGGCATTCATCAACATTATAGCACAAGATGACGCAATGTAAAGCTCGAGGTCTGTTGAAACTGCAGGTTGGCCCAAAACATAAAAGACATTATATGGCCCCATACGTCAATACTGGAATGAGCGAGCAGTTCTAACAGTCCATGGTGATATTTTGCTCGAAGATGATGGCTCGAGATACCGCAAAGTTTGAGAGAAAATGTTTTAATGCATATCCCTTACGGTTACTTGGGTGTCACGAAAACGAGACAACTTGTTGCGCAAGCTTGTTGGAGGCCTGGCTCTTCAAGTAATTTTGGAAGAGTGGTAAGAAATTGCGAGTGCTGCACAGAACAAAGGCGTGATCGTGTATAGCCTATGTTATCAACCGAATGCCCGAAGAGACTTTAGTCCCGCATAACATCTGACTTTTTCAAATTTGAAACTTTTACTACATGCTCACTGTGGATTACTATTCTAGGGATGTGGAAGTACGGTATCCCCTGTTATTTGTAACATAAATTCTGCACAGACAATAGCGGAATTCAAGAAAGTTTTTAGTCTTTAAGGGATTTATGATGTGACTGACAATGCTCCATACGTTTTTCAACTGTTATGTAAATCCTGGAACTATGCTCATATCGCCTCATCCCCTCGATTTGCTCAGTCTAGTGGCCTGATTGAGAGGATGGTTCAGACTCTGAAACGTCTAAATATGGAGAAAACTCAAATAAAGAAACTCCTGATAATGAAAATTCTGTTGATAATAAATCATTAAAGTGCAACAAATGTTGCAAAGGGAACCATTCTCCCTCAAACTGCATAGGCGTAGATGCTGTTTATGATCATTGTCATAGACCGGGCCACATAAGACCTGCTTGGCGGTTGAAGAAACAACAATCTATAAAGACTATCTCGACCGGGGGAATTTTAAAGACAGTCATAGGCAACTGCAGAAATTGTAAGTAAGTTCAAAATTGCTAAACAATTATACCTATTTGAGGTTGACACTGGGTCAGGTGATAGTTTCATTTCATATGACCGATGGATAGAGTTGGGTAGTCCCAAACTTGACAGAAATATTGAAAAACTAAATCGGCCTCTTTTCATGACATTGCTATTCTGGATACATTTGAAACAAAGTGTCAAAATGTGGTTGATGAATGCAACAATGGAAGTAACCCTGTAAAGACTTTGAAATTTCTAGTCAGTGAATCTGATAATTGAAATTTACTGGGGTGAAATGCGACCAAGACCATGGGAATATCAGTTAATTCATTACTTTTTCAAACTAGTGTTCCATTTTATGCTTCCATAAATCATGTAAATGCAATGATGCCAGATAGTGCACTATCTCAGGTATTTCCTAATTTATTCATTATTATAAAGAAGATCACCACAGATTCAGCGTCCAGCCTTAGTTTATTGAGAATTAAAACATTCACTAGCTTTCGGAGCTCCGCTCCTTCATCAGGTGAAGATGGAAATTTATTCAAAAACACTTGGATGTTTGAAAAGCGTAGAATTCACCGCACCCGTACCTGTTGCGATTTGTGATAAGCTTGCTCAAGGCTATGATGCTGGGTAACTTAAGTAATTTGGAAACCAGTCCAATTCAATGACTGGGGGGGGGCAGTAATCCCAATGAGAAAGTCTTGCTTACCAGGAGCGTCAAGTGCATCACTTCATGTTGTGTTTATTAGTTCTCAATAAACCAAGGCTGGACGTTAAAATCTGTGGCATTGAATATAGAGGCCTTTTACTTCATCTTAACAATCTACTTCAAGAAAAAGGCTTGAAATGTCGATTAAGATAAATTTTCGTTTGCTAAGCAAGTGTGGACTATCCAGGACACAAGTTATCAGCTGATGGTGTTTCAAAAGGCCACAAAGTGGAATCTCTGTTGGAAATGCCTCTACATACTGATGCAACCAGTCAAAGATCTTTTCTGGACTCAACTCATGGTATTGTCGCTGTACTATTTCTTGTTTTCCCACTTGCCAAATCAGGCACATTTTGGCCGTTCAACAAGGTAAGGAGTGGCGATCTCCTAGTCTTCTATATAAATAAAAGAGCCTGTTTATCTATATTCTATATGAATGTCTGTCTGTCTGTGCACGAATCAACTTTTTTATTACCGAAGCTATCGTCATTAGATTTTACGGGGATGTAGGGACGGACGTTACTCGTGCGACCAGGTGGTTTTTAGTGCTTCTATCGTGTATTTCGTAAGCTATTCACAGCCCAATGCTGCTATTTCCACGTTTCGAAATTAGAGATACACATATTATATCGCTTCTGCCAACTAGCGGAACAAAGTTTTCATATGAGAAGTGACTTGAGGAGCCATTGTCCTTCATCAAGGGAGGAGTCTCAACCACGATTGAATGGAGGTCGCCTTTTTCGTGTAGTGCTTCAGCTTAGATTAGAACAGCGTCTTATGTGTTGTTGGTAATATCGTAATGTAGTTGAACTGCGCGCTGATCTGACTCCAAACTGCGTGTTCGAAACACCCCACGATAAACGCCACGTCTGTGACGTAGCCTACGCTTCTATAGATCTCTTCACACGGCGATCTGTCCATAGACCTACTGTTCTTGCACGAGTCTTAGTCGAGACAGGATCGATGCCGAATTGATGATTATATTGAACCAACATTCCAAACTGATATGTTGACAATACAGCAATCCTTCAGTAAATCACTTCGATAACAAGTTCGTACGATAAAATAATATTATTATTAGCGATGAGGCCCGCCGAATAGATAAGTCAAATGATGTAGCGGCTACATTGTAGCCTATCATCTATCCAGATACCGAATGTCGGAATAAAAGTCTCCCGATTTCGAATTCAAAACGTGGCGCCAAATGCTCACGTGGTTCGACCACGGGAAAAAACAACCCCATTTCTTTGATGTCTTCCAAAATTACGTCAGCAAATTATATCCGCATGCCTTGGCTTGCGGTCGGTGTAGCGGTAGGCCTATATACTGTTGTTTTATGATCGGAACAGCAGCACGGTATTTTGGTACCCGCTAGGTCAATTATCGATTCCGTATGAAATATGAGCTACATAATTAGGCTATAGGCCTAACTCGCTAATGGGTAATACTATCAGGGAATTTGGGGATAGTTCGATGTCCTAGATACGACGGTTGATGTCGCGTCGCCTATAGCCTACATTCACAAATGTATACGC
The DNA here is from genome assembly GCA_030412335.1 of Botrylloides violaceus. Lineage (NCBI taxonomy): Eukaryota > Metazoa > Chordata > Ascidiacea > Stolidobranchia > Styelidae > Botrylloides > Botrylloides violaceus. The sequence continues at coordinate 173,776 of JASFYC010000324.1, forward strand.
GACACACTCTGCGAGACAACAATGGCGAGGGCCGAAGAAGTAAATAGGCTAAAAGCCAAAAACGAAAGAACAACCGCCGGGATGCGCAGACGATTGAAAAGCGGGGCGCCAAGCGACAAAGCACTCTTCAGTCTGTCGAATCTCGCACCAAAATTACATTCGTCCTTGTAAAGTCTCTTCCGAAAAGCAGCAGGACAATAAAACACTGAAGAGGCCCGAACCCTTAAGTTTTAGAGGATGTCCAAATTTCTTGGGTCAGTCAGACGTGTAGCCCAGGCCATGTCCTAATATAGGTTACCTTTGCTGAAAGACAATCGTGGTTATCCGATCAAAAATGAGCTGATCCATCAAGCATATAAAACCCACGGTTTTTGGTTAGCATTGGTTTCATTCAACCTTTCCCAAGCAAATTTGAAAAGTACAGGGAACCGCGCAATTAGTTGCGTCATCCTCATCATCCGACATTACGTTAAGAAAATGGCGCGTATAAGAAGGATTGTCGATTTCAAAATTTCGTTATTTCGGGCGTTGCCTTTTCTTTACTGTCTGGATTCATTCAAGCATAACGAGCACCGTTTTTTTCTAAGAGATATATAAACAAACTCGAATGTTATAAAGTAACTAGTACACGACGGTGCCCTTACAGATTATGATTTTACTGTACTTCGATTTTTTACCGAATGGACCAGTTTTTGAGGAGAAATTTCCCCAATTATATTTTTAAAGTTAGCTATACGTGGATGTGACGTCACTCAACGGCTTGTCTGTAGCAGGTCACGTGACAACTGGTCATGCCGCAAGCGGTGGAATCTGCGATCTTTTATCAAAAAGCGTACGAGCTCGCCGCTATGTCGCAAGAGAGTGCAGAATCTCTTGGGGTCGCTAGAGATGGATTGGAAGAGCAAAATACATCTGATTTGGCTGCAGATGGCGCAGTCGATAAGTCAAAAGATGTAGAAGAAGTGGACGCAGTCTCTCAAGAATCAGGGCAGGTCGCCGAAGCCGCAGTTACCAGGAACACCGCGAGTGAAGTTGGCGAACCCGTTGTTCCGATCGCTGATACCGGTACGCCAGATTCTGCTGCAGCCATAGTTCAATATGCCACAAAGAATGATGGCGATCAACAAGCAGATGAAGACGGGGACGCAACGACCACAGTCCAGTTTATTGCTGTATCAGCTGAGGAGCATCAGCGTATGGTTACCTCAGGAGAATTACCAACGTCTGTTCAAGGCGCCGACGTGAATATGCAAATTCCAGGTGCAGAGGCACAGCAAGTCCGACTTATAGCTATAGACAATAATGGACTCCCAGTCACCGAAACAGCAATTTTGCAAGCAGCTGCTGAACAAGCAGGAATTGTATTCATCACCAAAAATGAAAACAATCAAGACGTTCAAATTAGCATTGATGAGGCTATGAAATTATCAGAAGGCGGAAGTGGGTCTCAGCATTTGATTACGGCAACCACGGCGGCTGCGCTACTAGAGCAGCAAAACAAGGAGGCTATCGTTAAAGATGATGGCGGGGATTCTGATGATGAGAACGAAGGTCCTAGCTCAAAGCCATCATTGCATATTAGAGTTTACAGCCAAAAGGATATGTCACAGGGGGATGAAGGTATTCAAATGGTTTCCGAATCATCTGGTTCTACATTAGTGGCAATGAATATCCCTGATGAGTATTCTAGTGCTGCACTGATGACAAGTCAAGGAATGGAGATCGCAGATGAGAGCGTGTACGAATTTCAAGAACCACCGACTGGAAAAGATGCTGATGACGAGAGTGGTAAAATTTCAATCATGGATTCATCAGTGTTTAAGAAAGGTGGTCCTCGAAGAATGGTCGACAAGTCGAGAGATAGAAGAAAAATTTATCAATGCAAAGAATGTTCATTTTACAGTCATCGTCATAGTAACTTGATCCGTCACATCAAAATCCACACTGATGAAAGACCGTACCAATGCCACATTTGCGAAAGAGCGTTTCGCACAAATACATTGTTACGGAATCATATCAACACCCACACAGGCACCAAGCCGTACAAATGTGCAGAGGAAGGCTGTGTTATGGCTTTCGTTACTAGTGGTGAGCTGACACGACATGTTCGTTATCGTCACACACACGAAAAACCTTTCAAATGCACACTGTGTGATTATGCAAGTGTGGAAATTAGTAAGCTGCGGCGGCATTTCCGCTCGCACACAGGTGAGCGTCCGTACAGCTGTGATGAATGCGGAAAAGCGTTTGCCGATAGTTTCCACTTGAAACGACACAGAATGTCACATACAGGAGAGAAGCCCTTCGAATGTCCAGAATGTCATCAAAGGTTCACACAAAGAGGAAGCGTTAAGATGCATATCATGCAACAACATTTGAAAACCGCACCAAAGTTTGCTTGTGAAATCTGCCATACATTGCTGGGTAGAAAAAGTGATCTGAACGTGCATATGCGTAAGCAGCATGCCTATTTAGACACACCGATTCATTGTCGGTATTGTAAAGAACTGTTTCACGACCGCTGGAATTTGATGAGGCATCAAAAGACTCATAAAAGTTATGCGGCGCGCCAAGGTCAAAATGGAAAAGAGTCGAAGAAGAGACCGTGGGAAATAGATGACGAGGAAGAGGATGCTGTTCAAGCAAAATTGCCGTCAATCCTTGGTGCAGGTTCTGTAGACACATTGAGGACCGTAACCGTCCTTGTTGAAAATGACGAAGACCCTGACGAAGATGAAAATGCTGCTGTCCTTATTCAAGGTGTAGAGTCGCAAGATTTGACACCAGTTGCAATAGATGACCTTCTTGTCAATGATGATTCAGAGCCGGTATTGTTAATGAAGAAAAAACCATCCATTGACGACGATGAATCTTTGCAAATGGTTGCTTCCGGATCAGAAAACCAGGTGAAAACCGTAATCAGCCAGTCTGGCGAGATCGTGCATCTTGTTGGCATGGGAAATTTAGTTTCGGGTGATGCTGAAAATATGGACGAGGGTGACAATAACCTTCAAATTGCTGATGGAGAGGATGACTTGCTAGGCATTTCTATTGCTGCAAAAGAATGAAAATATGCTCTTTGAAAGACACTTTGTTGGACATTAAACAGTTTCGTATTAAGTATCAGAAATGATATACATGTATATATACAGTATGTGTTTTCAGTACCTCCTTTCTCCAATGAAACTTTGGAAGTTGATAGGGATTCAAATCTTTCTTTCGATAAGACATGATAGGCTTTGCCACATTAGCTAAGTGGTTAACTTTGGATGATCTGTGCAAATCAGCATTCATAAATGGTTGAATGTATCTTTAAAAATGGCCATTGGAGTTGGGAGTCGTGTTGTTGTTTATGATGACACAAAGGGTTTTTCAGTATCAAGAAGTTTGCCACAGTGTTCTCTGATGTCATAATGATTATATTTGTCAGACCTTGTAGCTTAAGCTTCGTTATTATTCATTTTTGTTGACCCTTGTGGGAATTAACCTGGTTGTTACACTTTACACTACACAATAATGTATGCATTAATGTGAAGTTGTGGCAATTGATTTCTTGTTCTGAGGCTTTGTAATTAAAAGGAGACTGGGAACGGTAAATGTTCAGTCGCACTCGTTCACTTGAAACTTCAACACTTGCTATTGCAGCATGAGAATCTTGTAAATATTGCGCAATAGTTCGGTGCGTTAATGATTAAATCTGGATTATTTGGTGTTTGATGTTTATTGAGAAGATTGTGCAGCTCTAGCAGTGAACTGTCGATGTGTGCTATATGCGGCATGCTCATGCCTCGCGTGAAGCAGTTGCCTATGCGGTTCAGACAGACTAACGTGGTATATAGCTAGCCATAGTCTACTGGGTGCAGTATGATGTAACGACTTTCAGGAAAGGGTCTTTGATGAGAATAAACATTTGTTGTCCATATTCTTTGTAGTGTATGCATATGGTATTATATTAATCATGCTGCATTTGGTGGGAACTCTATGTTTTTGGACGATATCTATTGTCCTAGCGTTCGTGCTAGGAAGAGTCGGAGACCTCACCCAAGGTTTGTGCATTAGCTGTAGATAAATCTAGACTTGCTTGCTCCAAAGTTGTTTTATAGGGATTTTGTGCATCCTTGTCCTCGGCGTATTGCTCGTATGCGTGCTTATGTATATACCACGTGGGAGATTGGATGCTAAAGGAAAAGCTGTATTGGTCACTGGCTGCGACACAGGTTTTGGTTTACTTGCTGCCAAACAGCTTGATGCTTTGGGAATGCATGTATTTGCAGGTGGGCTGTATTTAGTTGTACAAGTTTCAATAAGTCATTGTTAAGAAAAGTGCACCAGTAGTCTACTTTCATTCTGCTGCTTTCATTGGAAGAATTGTAAAGACATTCACAGCTGCATTCCTTTCAGTCTGTCTTGGACTCTAGTTTTATTTGACCCATCTTATCTATTTTTGGCAGCAGCCTAATCCCTTTGCTGCAGCCCCCAAAGCCCAACATATTCTGTACAATTCAATACAAATAATAAATTCAATACAATTCAAAAAGTCATCTGTCATCTGTCAGAAAATAGGATAATTCCAGACTAACACACAATTAGAGAAGATGAATGTAGGCCTAGTCATGGCCTGCATCTACCGTGCCGTTGAAAAGGGAATAAATGCTACGCCTTAGTCATGCGCATGTTCCTCTGCTCTTGATTTGATATATAAGCTGCAGAGTTGCTTGGAAACTTTTACTGTACCATCCAACACTGCACTTCAGAACTCCTGCATTCAAGTCCCAAGGTGAAACCTGCTGTACTGTACCTCGATTTGTCTAGTTCATTTGTGAACGGTAGTTATAATGATTTGTAATATTGCAGGGTGCTATTTGAAAGATAAGGGAGGTGATGGGGCTAAACACTTGGAGAAAACTTGCTCTAAACGTTTGAAAGTTATTCAACTTGATGTGACTAATGATCAAAGTATTAAAGATGCAGTGAAGTTTATTGGCGAAAATCTACCGAAAGGACAAAAGGGTATGCATTTGACTCAGCCAAAAGCCTGAGTACGTGGTGCTGCTGCTGCAGACAGCCAAATCGTGTGTGTTGTAGGTGCAGTGGCCGTAAGTCATATGAATCAAGTCATAGAGGGAATTTATGCTGTGGCGGCTGTCTTTGACCCAGCCACCTCACCCCATCGATGATAAGCATTATTAAGGCTATGCAATGAATCCTTGACCTAGACCTAGAATGGGCAAATTTTAGCCTCGCGGGCTGCATTGGGTTCCGACATATGACAAAGGAGCAAAGGCATGATAGAATGCCTCGGTAACCCCAGCTTTATTCGTTGAAGAAAATATCCACATTGGATATGGACGAAAGATGTGCTTTTATTTGAAATCAATGTTCTTGGTACTTGGTAAATATCTTGTTATTTGCTAAATGACATTAGAATTCTATGTCAAAATGCAAAGATGCCAGCTATGCATTCGTTGGGCCAGCGTTATTTAATGATGATACTTATTCTTCAGGTCTTTGGGGCCTTATCAATAATGCAGGAACTTCAGCATTTGGTGATATTGAGTGGTCATCTATTGATTTATACAAGCATGTTGCTGATGTTAATTTATGGGGTGTTATCAGAACTACAAAAGAGTGTCTACCTCTTATCAGAAGGTATATTATACATATGGGCTTACCAGTTGTTTGGAAATTTTAAACGATCCATCTCCAGACTGGACTGTCGCCATTGCAATGGTTATCCAGCTGAGAAATGTTTGATACCATACCATTTTCCTGCCTTCGTATCTCATGGTAGGGACTCAAACCAGTTTAGTGATGAAGTCATTGGTTCCAATTCAGAAGTAGCCTGAATTGTCTGAGTGAAACCAAGGAGAAGCTTTCAAATCCAAAAGGCAAGTTGAGTAACAGAGACCTAATATCCAATTCGAGTCTTGTAACAATCTGAGTCACAGTGACATTCATGTTCAAGGAGTTCATTCTGAGTCTCTCCATCTTCACCTGATGAAGGAGCAGAGCTCCGAAAGCTTGTGAATGTTTTATTTCTCAATAAACTTGGGCTGGACGTTAAATCTGTGGTGATCTTCTTTACAATATCATTATTTTAGAAATCTGACTCGCAAGATGAGAAAGCCATTTTGCTCGAAAACGCACAACTTGCAGCCTTGTGGGTTTTCTAGTTGTAGAAAGGTGAAATGCCACTGTGCTTTTCCAAGCGGGAAATTATCTATGAATGATGTCGGACAAGTCAAGCCATTCACCCCGAGCGATATCAGTCAAGTCAAGTTATCCTGAAAATGAGACTTGGGTTGTCACTCACCCAGCGAATGAAATATTTACTGTGTGGTCCGTTACTACATGGTTCATGAGTATATGGTTCTCTTTCTCGAGACAATGATTCAAATGATTTATGATTTCAATTTTAGAGCAAAGGGTCGGATTGTGAATATGGCAAGTGGAATATCACGGATAGCTGCTCCATCTCGATCAGTGTACTGTACTACCAAATTCGGAGTCCAGGGATTTTCTGATTGCTTGCGATATGAAATGCGTCAATGGGGTGTCAAGGTAACATATTGTAATTTTAGTTAGGCTATTCTATTCTCTCAATCGGGGGCCAATTTCAAGTCGCACTTGATCATTTTATGCTCAATTCAAGGCGACGATGACCACAACGACTGGTTATGCCGTTATTTGTTTTGTAAATTTCTAATCTCCTAACCTCTACCTGTATCTTCGCTAGGTTTCTATTATTGAACCTGGGAATTACATTGCCGGAACAAATATTTTTACAGAAGAGTTGGTTGCGAGCTTGGCTGACGACATGTGGGCAAAAATGAGCGATGTCGTGAAGAAAGATTACGGGCGTGAGTACTTTGATGCAAAGGTAATACATAAGTAATTTCATCCGCCTGACTCCCTACACTTGTAATCATACTACCTACCGTGCTTTTTCCCAGACCCAACACCCGTCTTCCTTTACCCCTCCATTTTAGGGTAGCCAGCAAAACTACAATGGAACAGTTTACTTTCACAATTAAAATTGTCCAATTCAGTCCATATCAGAGTAAAGTACCCATGATAAGAATCTATAGCATGTTGCAATTGCTGCGTGTTGCCACCAAGACACATTGAGTACCGTATCACTTGTGCCCAAGAAAATGAAGTCTATGGATTAAACTTCATGTGATTTGGAAGTGGATATTTTTGCCAGATGCCCTTTCACCATGATAGTATATCTGCTAACAGTACTGCGGCAGCTAAGGCCACAATGTGAGCATCTGAGCATGCAGACTGGACAACACGGTGCCAGACTTAACCACATTTCATCTCCTCTCTATCCTATCCCTATAGCACTTATCTGCTAATCTGCAGATAACTGTTTTCCGTCTTAGATTTGGCCCAGATGTGATTCAGCAGCATTTATCGCGCTCACCCAGCAAGCACGCTTGCTAGAGACTTGAAAGACGGGATCATTCATAACTAGTTATTGACCCGTTGACGGGATGGTTCACTGGCTCAATTTGTCCTCCATTGCAACTTCTGAGATTTCCTATACCAGAGCTGTGAGCCTTCCAATAGGGGCCGTAGAGCCACAGTTCTGTTACAAAACTTTCGCTATCACGTTTCTATTGATGGAATGGAGTTTTTTAGACTGCATTATTGATTACGTGTCAGCTTATTAATCTGTGGACTTCCAATATAGGTTAAAGAAATGGCCGGTTACTGCAATGCTGGAACCACAGACTTGACTCCAGTCACAAACGCATATGAGGATGCACTGTTATCTGAACATCCATACATTCGGTACAACCCAATGAGTCTGTATTGGATAATCAGACTATTTATAATGACTCATTTACCTACCATCGTCGGTGACTAGTAAGTGAACTGGTATTAGTGTGATATCCTAATGAGAATCCTTTTTTTACTCTCATTGCAGTATTTACATCAATCGAGGTGCAACTGCGATTAAAAGACTGAAACAAGACTGATTTCAAGAGCTGTTGTTGATACCAAACGCCACCAGAAGCAGTTTTTTTCCGAATTCTAAGCGCTTTATGGTAGTTCTGTATTATTATGGAGGAGCTTGTTTATTTTAAACTCAAATCAGTGTTTCTTTCATCGACAGTCGAACCTAATTTCATGTGGTGCGTTACTCATTGGTGCCTTAATCATAATATCAGCTTCACAAGCTATAGGTCGTTTATCACTTGTGACTTGTCAGACAACCCTCTTTTCAACAAAGTTCAACTCATGTCTTTTGAATCATAGTTCTATATTGCTCATCAGTTATCGCTGTTCTCAATGTCAGTACGCGTGAAAATTGCAGTCGCAGCTTTCCTGGGAGATGACCAGTGCAATGCTTCGTTGGGGGATGCGTGACCTAGCCTGATATAGTGAATGCGAGCATGATATGCATTCAACGCAGTTACCATATATGCATCACCATGTTTTTTTCAATTTTTTATATGGAATTCATGGCGTTTTCAACTACTAAGGTCATCAGATACATGGATATAATAGTCAATAGTAACAGAAATAGTAGGAGCCAGTAATTGCTGGGATTAGGGACAATAAAACACAGGAATGGGGGTCTATAACGTTGTCCCGGATTCTGTAACATAATCGCAAGCAAAAGGGGCTAGCTCGGAAAGGGTGAGAATTCAACATTGGCGTTGCTGCAGGCTCTAATCAGTATTTGTCTAAGGTGGGCATTAGAAAATGTGGGTCTGTCTCGGCGCATTTGCACATCCATCCCACTGCCTTAAGTCACCACCGCCATAAAAACAATACCAACACTTTTCCTTCACACATTTTATTCCAATCAAACATCTGTGAACTTGGTCAAGACATCTTGAGTCACAGTGAAAAAACACCAAAGAGAACAGGGAAATCCTGCACAGATGGTAGTAGAATAGACAATGCATAGTCTCATAACCTTTAGTGACTTGCACAGGTTACGCAACAGTAATTCTGTTATTGCAAACAAACCGGAAAGGAAAAAAGATAACAGCAAGACCTCAGAATGAAGATATGAGCAGTTTAACAGACGTCGCTACCATCACTAATGCATGCTTTGAGCTATATTCAATTATGTTCAATTAGGGCAAGAATACATGACTCCACCTTTACTTCCTCACTCCCGGTGCGTCGCATCTGGCATGGACGCGTCTCAATTGACTGAAAATGGGGGGCGGGATGCTTTAGGTCATCCCTTCTCAAATGGGGTCTCGTGCCCGTTGAGGCATGCAGGTGTTGTTTGGAGGTGCAACTGCAAACAACAGACTATGTCATCCATCCTTGTATGCTACACAACCCACCCAATGGCGTGGGTGGTCTGAAGGACCTGGATGAGGGCACAAAGCAGTGGCTGCCTTGACGTTTAGTCAAAAGAAGCCAAGATTTTCAATGAGTGGAAGGAGCTTTCAAATTATTTGAACGAACACGGGATTGATGAAATTTTACAAAAATATGTATGGCATCTTCGAAACTGCCATAACAATGCAACCCCGCCATAAAAAAATGAAACAATTTATAATCCCATCACCAAACTAGTAAACGAAATAGTACCGCACAGCTGAAGTTGACACCTGGACAGTGTGTACTGGACACAGGACAGTTTCTTGGGCCCCGTCAGTATTCACCAACAGAATTTCCTGTCTTTGAGGTGGAGAAAATTAACATGTCCAAGATCAGGGCCATTCTTGGCGGGAGAAGCCGCGGGTTGTCCCAGGGTCCCTAAATGCACAATTATTCGACAAAGCTCCATCAAACTTTGACTAAAAATTTATTTGTGTCCTGGACCAAAGTTTCTCTCAACCGTCCGTCCTATCTATAACCAAGCATACTGTATGTATACGGGTCATATCATGAATCCGATTTGATGTTGAGTATGGCGTTGTGTATCTTAACAGCAGGGCCTAACTTGATTCTCAATATCGATAAGATTTCAGATTGCGTGAGCATCAACAATGCTCGCCCATCCATTTCTTCTCGTTGAAATAACTTTCCATATTTTGACTCGTTTGTTACTTCTTCCACAAACTTGCCAACTTCTTCAACCGTCCATCTTGAGACGATATCAATGTTCCGTAGCACTGAACCTGTAGCATCTGAAAAACAAGTTGCAAACTTCGATTTTTGCGTAACAACCAACTTCGTTCATTCCACGCAACTCTGAGGAAGGTACTTGAGAGTCAGATGCACTCTTTGCAAGGTGTTAGATGAACTACATTAGAGAAATAAAATCTTGTCTTCCGGGAAGTCTAACTTATGTGTCAGGAGTCCTGAAGCATATTGAATCTCTTGTTGTGTATGTCAATATTGCCCGTTGCATCGATTACTACGGGCTGATATTTTACATCACCTTGACAGAAGCCAAAGCATCAGAGTCGTCACGTCTAGAGTGCAGGGAAACTTACTTACACAAATGTAAGATGTTATGTCATGGCCCAGATTTAAACTTTGAGAGCTACTTTGACATTGGGAAAAGAAAGGTCACCGTATAATTTTGTCCATATTTGATTTTTGCTGCATTTACACAGACTCACATGATATACACACACACTACTGGTGCATATGTATATCATGCGAACACGATGTGCATATGCAGGACAGACAAGGAGACGCTGAAGGACCTAGAGGGCTATTGAGGTCAAGCGTCCCCATCCTCATTATTATCAACGCGATGGCCGTAGCGAGGAAAATACCGATACCATTTTTAACACCTTTGGTATGATGCAGTCTTGGGTTTCAAACCCGAGACCCACCGGTTTCGTGGCCGACGACCTTAAACATTACAAGACTGTGTGGTGTGTTCTCATTGATTTAAAAAACAAATCTATTTGCGGTAGTTTTTGTATGGAAAGCACTTACTTTCCCATTTATATGCAAAACCACTTATCCGACTATGGACAAGTGGCTGAATTAGTTATTGAATCTTGTTAAGTAGAAGTAGTCTACTCTGTGGCAAAAGTATTTCAGAAAAATATAGTAAGTCACCACAGCTTTAACGGGCATCAACGACGCTAAATCTGCGATGACTATATCTATTACTATTTCTATTTCGATCGTCGGCCATCGGCTCCACTAGTTTTCGTACAGTAGCACAAAAATATTATACATAATGTACCATTAGGCTCTGTATTTTCACAAGAATCTCTGTATCTGTGTCGAGTTCTTTTAGCTTCAATATGTCCAGGTTTTTCCACAGTGGTATTTCGTTTTCGCTTTGGGGCTATAACGTAACAAAATGTAAGAACAATCAGTTGAACCTTGTGCCAAATGAAACCACGCTTAGTGATATTCAGATTGAGAACGCGAGAGCCTATCTCATGACAAATCACTAGCCAAATCATAATTTCAAGGCTCCCCATATGTTGTCTGATTCAAACCATTATGCATGGGCATTACGGATACGTTATCTGTCACTTTCGAATTGCAGATCAACCCCGACTACTCATTTTGCATCTAGATCTAATATAGTGGCAAGATGATTCGTATCACCAGATATCGAGCGAAAATCTCCCATCCCTGCTCGTAGATCAATACATGCAGCACAGCTCATTATCATCTAGTTCTCAACCTCTTGATACTTACGTCTTCCAACTTTCGGGTTGTTTCGTGGTACTTGCTCGACGTCACATAGCTCATTTGCTGCGTTCAAGACGACTCGTTTGTATTTCACAACTGACAAACGGTTCTGTTTAAAAACAAACAAATCAAATGGCAAACCAAGTCAGCCTCAGAATATCAAGTATACGGCCATATACTGAAGGAGAGTATGCTGATTAGGTTGCATGCTTTTTTTTCATTTTTTTTTTTTTAATTGTCGGTTACCAAAATGGAAGGGCACCATAGATCGAATAGGGTGTCTGATGAAGCAGTAAATGGCGTACCTTGATATGTTCTTTGGTTAAATTCTGCGGCGAATATGGACATCCAAATTCACTGTAATGATTGTGAAATTTTGCACCTTTTATATGTCCAATGCCAGAGCATCCCGGAATAGGACATCCTGAAGCTTGCCTGCAAGATCAAAATTGCTAATAATGACCAGTCATGACCGTAACACTGCAGTGCCCAAACTACTCACTTTGCATGATATGATTTGTCATGCATTGAAATAGGTGCTTCCAATGGATGACCTGTTCTATTGCACCAACCAATTGGATGAAGGTCAACATCTTCCAAGAATGTCCAGAAATCATACATGTCGCTCCATCCATCGAAATGGATCTAAGTAACCAAGATTAATATGAAAATCAGTTGAGCCGATGGCAGATGATCCGAATAGTGGGTCCGATAAAGGAACCACCCTAAATCACTTTAGGCAGGAGACATGGTAAGTCACCACAGAGAGTTGGCTGTATTGAAGAGAAGCCTTTTTTTATGAGTTTTGACTAGACTGAAGGAGTCAATTAAAGTGAATAAAACAACACACGACTTGACTCGCCAGTGACAGTAGCTAGTCGACTAAAGACTCGGCATTATAATTTCTGTAAGTCTTAAATCGGGACAGTAATAAATTTGCCTTATCGAATACAATAAATCTCTCAGAAATAAAGTATTGTCACGTTGACTTGAGACTTAGAATCAGTCACTTGGTCTCAAAAATGTTCTGCAGATACATGCCGTACAGTCATGGGTAAAAAATAAAGTGGCTCGCTAAGTCCCTAACCAAGCCTGTGTAAATGGGAAATGTTGCAGCAGAAGATACGTTCAATATGCACCGATAGTGTGCGTGTATATTATGAAAGTCTGTGTAAATGCATCAAAAAGAATAAAAATAAACTGTCCTTATCCTTATTCAGTTACCTTCACTTGGAATCCTTTTATCTCCGCAATTGTTGCCACCCTGATAAGAATTTTATTTCTTGGATCAACAGCTTCTAATTTCATTCCTTCTATGAAACCATGATCTTGCTTATCAGAAAATGCACCGAAATCTACCGCCTGCGACATTGTTGTTTCTAAAAACTTGCCCCACTGAAATCTTGCCAATTCGTTCCAACCTGTAAAAGACATATTCCCATACTCATAACAGGATAGAAACTAACTATGAGAAACTTCTCAACACATTGGGCAGAATACAAGACATCCTACGTGAACTTTATACGGATATATTATATCAAATCAATATGCATTCATCATTTGCATAAATTGTATTCAACGTGTATGTGTATTGCCTACCCATTTGCATTTGCAGAAAACCAGGTATAAGGCTATTAGTACTCTGCACGGTTAGTTTGAGGAAGTCTTAAGGAGGATGACATTTCTGCTTCAAAGCCTTCAGAACTTTAAAGCACCAGGTTTCAATTCCCTACCACTATCCAAAAGAGACTTTATCTGTTGGTTACCAGCTTGAGTTGAATACCTGCTTGTCCCATCCTATGGACAAAACTGCAGGACAAGCACACTGCAGTAAAAGTCAGTGTGGGAGTTACACATTGGGCATGCACGCACATATCAGTGGATATCCCACACTGACAAAGGAATTAAAATGAACACTCCACACTGTGTTTGACAGGGCGTAAAAGAATTTACATGAAGACTACAAAAGCGTGAACTGACCTCTTGGCACAGTGAGAGGAACATTATGATCCTTGCACCATTCAACTCTGTGAATCAATTGTGATGAGGCACTGCACCAGAAATCAAACTGTTTGCTCCATCCATCAAAGCCAATCAGCAGTTGATCTCCAATAATATCGTTGATACTGGCAACACAAACAAGGTTCGGGTTGTGTTTGTCTACAGCTTCCAATTTCTGTCCGATCTTGAACTTGTGTGTTGGCTCCTGTGTGAATAACATACAAAATTAAAGTACAACTGTGATAACATCATCCAAAAAGCCGTCTAAATGCCCCGGCAGACTACGATACATTTTTCTTGATTCAAAATTGGAAGCTAGGAACACAGCTGCCACGGAACTGACACAAGTTTTAATATGGTGGACAGCTTACAGCTATGAAATTTATGTTTTCCATAGCAAGTGGCGGTGTATATGTAGCTATTTTTCTATTCTTATATTATGCTATAGTACAAAGGTGGGCATGGGTACAGTGTGGTAAACACTTGTAACTTTTAGATTTCGGTTACATTCAGATCGGGTTGAATAGGGGTGACCCTGGGATGTCAGAATCATTTGAATCCTATCACATATCTTCAAGGTCGGTGGACTGCAATCTGATCGGTCATTTCATTTGAGTATAATACGTTCCTCTATGCCAAGCTCCCAGCGTTACAGGGATGGCAAAATGCAGTTCAGAACATCTTCTTGCCTAGTCTGCATGTTAAATCACAGCGTACATATGTAGATTGTAGGCTACAGTCTGTAAATCACGGGCAAATGGAAACGGTTTCCCCACCAAGCCTGAGAAGTGAGTAATTGGGAAGGATTGCAGCAAAAGAGCTGTACAACGGAATCCTACGCATTTCAAATGACGGTGCATCCTATAAACAGAGGTGCAAAAGGGAAGTGAAGAAGGTGCAAAAGGGAAGTGAAGAAGATCGAAATGTGAGCAAATTTACATGCCTAAATTTACAGTACACAGCACGACACAGCTAAACAATGTGCCGACTTTAAATTAGATGACAAGCCAGAAATATTTATTTTCATCAACGTTTCTTAATTATATAATAATTAGTTTACCTTGTTCTTTGAGTGGAAAAAATGATCTTTCGGAGCAGGAAAAAAATTCTTTTCAAACGATACTTCACTCCAGTCAAAACTTTGTGCATGATTCCCTTTGGGGTGTTGCAGTGTTCTGTTGGTGTCTTTACAAAATCCGCAAGGAAAGATTAACGGGCAATCCGCATTGCGCCAAAAATCGTACGTTTCCGAATGTCCGTAGAAACTCAATCGCACACGGTATCCCTGAACCTGAGAAAAGACATCAAAATGGTGAAATTCTGATTTCAAAGTGCCATATCAGGGGTGCCCATTTCATCAATCGCAGGGCATTGTGGCTAGATCGCATTGAATTGAAATATAAAAGCTGGTGCAGGCCTTTCATCATCATAGAAAAATGAACAGGTACATCATACATCGCATTAAAGATAGTAAGGAGAAGGGGTGCTTGACCCGGATAGCCTTCCTCTTGGGTGTCTCCTTGTCCAGCCTGCATATGCACATCAAGCATGTATGATAAACAAATGCACCGGTAGGGCGTGTGCGTATTATGTGTAGTGTAAAAGCAGCTAAAGAACCAAAGACGAATATAAACTACACCAATATTCTTATCTAAGTCAAGCATCATGGTGTGCAGACTCAAATTGAGTAGAGTTTTGTAAATCCTTTGACACAATAAAATTGCCCAAGCATTACTACGTCCTTATTCTTATCGAAGTCAAGCATTCTCAAATTTAGTACTAGTAGACTTTTGCAAATCTTTAGACACAATAAACATGCTCAAGCAGTAGAATTTACCTCAGAAACGAACAGCGGGCATATCAAAGCTTCATTTTCAGGATCGACACCTTCTAAAGACATTCCCACTTGAAATGGATTACTTTCTGGAAAAGCATCTTTCCCAGTCATATATTCGAACGTGTTTACGGGTACTGCAACCACTCCTTCTTGCTCCAAGTACGATGACCAAGAGAACTGTCCTCTGGTCACTAAAAACAATATCATCAATTCAACATTACGACACATGTATTATACTACTACTACTCAATGGTGTGACCAAGTCAATGGCTCTGAGTCACAAGTCATGTCCAGTCATTGAGACCAAAGAAGAGTCTTTCAACATTTTTAATATTCGAGTCACAAGTCATGTTGAGTCGCCAAGGTCTTCAAGTCCAAGCCTTTCAAAACTTGGAGGAAAACGACAACGAGTCCTGGCACCCAATTGGATTAATGGTTTGTCGGAACCAGTAGACCTATACTGTGATTGGTGACAGATTCACTAGTTAATAGAATGAATTAATGAAAAGAGATGAGGATAAACATCAAACTGATTACGGACTTGATATATGACTCGCAAAAATTTTATGCCGAGTCTGAGTCAAGTCCCCACATTCATTCACAAGTCTTCTGTAAGGTTGAGTCATTCATTGACAATGAGTAGCTTAGGTCGAGAAAGTTGTCCTTAAATGTGACTCAACACTTGAATCAGGCCACTGTCATCACCACAAGTCCACAACATTGTCTTCTAGAGGTCTGTTGATTGAGGCAAGTCTTAACCGTGTACCGGTACCTACCTCTAGTTTCAGACATAAATCTTTGTTTTGCGTATTCTTTCGTAGCAGACTCAGCATCACGGTTTTCATTCACAGATGGACTCCAACGTATTTTTATCTTCAAATCATTTTTTCCACCAGATTCATGATCATGAACTACAGTCAATATATCGTCTGGTTGAGGAAGATAACGGTCATCAGATCTTCCTCTTCCTCCACTTTTCCTTTTCCCAACTGCAAATCAATCCCAATTTAAAAATATGTGCCGAGTGCTATGTGGTGTAATGGTAGGTTGACTGCCATGAAACCGGGTGTGTCCTAGGCTCAAATCCCCAGACCTCATCATATATACCAAGGATGTTTAAAAAAAATTTTGATAAAAATGGTATCTGTAGCTTCCTCGCTAGACGGCCAGCGGATTGAGGATAGTGCGGTTTGCGCTTGGCTTGACTTCGATAGCCTGCCGGCTCCTTTTCCGCCTCCTTACCTAGCCTGCTTATACACATGAAGCTTGCAGAAACAGTTGGAAGGCCAGAAGGTCAAGGCCATGGTTTGAATGCACGAATGTTACACAGATAGCATCTCCCGGCGAATGGGTCACTGTCTCGCCGTTCAATTACTGTGCATGTCCATCCCAATAGTCTGACAAAAGGCGATCACGCTGTGGCAGGTATCAGCACCGGATTCCAGTGATCATACTTCCACCAGCTATTGGCGCGGCGATACATAAAAGCCACATCGGGCATTTTTGTGTTGGCCACGTCATTAAAAAATCGTATACAGACGTTTCTGCCGCAACAACAACAACAAAACACACCTCCTTGTAGCAGCACTAACAGCTTGACACGCCCACAATACATGCGCCGATGCCCTTGACTGCTTCTACAAGTGAACGTGAGTCTAACAGTTGACTAGTAACTTAAACAACCTCCGGCGACTGACTATAAATTTGTATGTAGTGATTACCGGTAATAACTATCTATAAAACGCATGGCTGACTGAAGTCGGCACTAATCACTGATTAGTAGTTAGTATCTATAAAAGGCACCATTAATGTCTACTACCGGTACAAATTTTAACACGGTTTCGCCCATCACGTCTCAAGTTATAAGTTACTGGTAAAAAAAACGTTGGCCTTAAATATAACAGAGAAAAATGTATTTCTACCATGCTTATATTTAACAAACTGCTTCAGTCAGTCTACTCATGCTCAATGGCTGTTTCAAATCGCCAGCGATTCAAGGGGAACTACCTTCTTCATAACATGTTGTTGCTAACAAACCTTCCTACAGATTTTGACAGTTGCATGAGATTTGTGGGTCTTGTATGTCTATAAAGACTATTGCCATAGACTGATCGAGCAAAAAGAATTAGACTGCACAGGACACTGCAGAGTGGACCAATGATGAGAACACGTTAAGGAGTCAGAAATGAATTTTCTGACACTGGCAATTTCAAACAGCCGTAGAACAAGTGTACCAAATCTGTTTGTGCAATCGAACTCCTGCCAAGATTTTTCTATGTATATCATCATTTGGGCAATTCTCAAATGCTTCTGAAAATTTAACAAATGTGAATAAGCACATATTAAATTCATTTGGCAAGACTTGGCCGGTTCTTAGTCATACTTAGGCAGATAGAACCGAGCATCTGGACTTGCTTATTAACCACAACCTATCTAAACAAACATTGAACAAAGTGGGTGCAGCGAACTCCTGTTTGACTATTTGCTGTTTGGAATTTAAACAGTTTACAAACATATACCTTTTCCTCTTTTGCTGACCGCTAGGTGATTTGTTCGCCTTTTAAAAGCAGCGTGTCTTCCTAAACACTGTCGGCTACAGAATCGGTTTCCAAGATTAGCTGGAAGACCACAAATTTCACACGTAGGTACAGAACATTTCTCAAGTTCCCCAGATATACTTGTAGAATTGTAGTCTAGAGAAAACAACCAGTGTTGGAAAAATCAAAGTAAAAGTGCCGGATGGCTGACGATCGCTTGTGATAGATAGATAGAGTGTGTCACCATGGACTCAGCAACATACAGTAATAGTGTTAATAATCCAATACTTTTGGTTAGATATTTAAAACTGCAGTTACGCTCTCTGAAATTTAAATAAGGTAAGGTGATCTCTAGTTTGCCAACATTCTAGGAGCCATTGTGGAAACGACCACTGCTCGAGTTTAATCTTATTTTATCACCTTCTGAATTTGGAACTTTGAGTGGCTCGTCGTCTTTTGAATGTTCTACTTCATATAGTGATTCACTCGGATCTTCCTTCAAAACTGGATCGCTCACACCCAACTCTTCTGTTTTCTCAACTTCTTCTGTTTTTTCTTGGGTAAAAGGGTTGTTGGTGATTTGTAATTCATTCTGGAAAAGTTGCTATATTAAAATGAGGATTGCAAAAATTACGATAAATTTGATCCTGCTGCCAAAATACAGTACACCAGTATGCTTGACTACAAGCATTTAGACCAAAATGTTCCTGGAAAATTGCCCATAATTCCGTTTTCCACTACTAAGGTCATTTACGCCAGGTCAATGCTTACGGTATACGTATCAATACTTCCAGTTTATAGACCGGATCACTATTACAATCCCAGCTCTCCGCACTTTCTCGATATCGACTGCCAAGCAGTGAAGGAACGGACACAAATTTTAAAGTCTTCGATTTGGCTCAGTCGGGAATCGAACCCAGCAAACTGAACACATATAAGCTGAATTTTTGTTCAAATGTCACTGTGGTTTGATGCGATTCAATTGGAGCCTTGCTCCCACTCGCTTATTTTAAAAATTCTAGAATTATCGATTAAAAAACCCCAGATAAACCGAGATTAAAAAGGTCGTCAAAATCAGCCAATATATTATCACGAAGAGTGAAGTACAACCAACACGCTGCAAGAACTATTCAATGACGTAAATTTCACTTCTCGCTGTCCCCAAAGATCGAATAGTGCTTACTTAACCTTAAATGCCTAAAAGTCGCTTCAGAGTGAGTTGAAAAAATTTAACCTTGTAGATTACAGTGGGTCAAGGGGTATATCCTTACGAAAGAATACGTTTGTGTATTTTTAGACTTTCGACGGAAAAACCAAACAGTGCGAGCCTTCACTTGTGGATGAGCAATTGAGCACCGGCTGCTGATTCTGCGCAAGTCTCAGCTCCAGGCAAAGATGCAATTGTACTGGTACTTATTACATGGCAAAACTACTGCTTAAGAAATTTAATTCGTGGTGTTATGATTACATTAGGACATGAAGATTGGATAACGACAATATCAATAAAACCAAAGCCACAAAACAATTGAATTCAAGAACTATTTGAGGCAGAAAATGGCTGTCTTGACGTGATTTGTACCGAAATGGGGGACGCTACTGTAAAACAAATCAAAAAGTGTGGATATTTTCATGGTTTTAAAAACTGCTGGACAATGATAAATAACGCAGGACTCTGGTCAGGGTCATGTTAGTTTGACAACATGCACCACTATTTCATCATCATCAACATTCAAAAGACAAGGGCGACTATTCTGTATCAGTCGTTGCAGGGCAGCCTTGGTCTATATACTTACTTCATTTATATCTGGGGAGCTACTTTCTACAACAGTTTCGGACATCTCTTGACCATCTAGAAAGCTAGCAGTGGGTGATAGTTCCATTTGTGCATCTGGTAGAGAACACTTCTTTGTCAAGTCTTCCACAACATCAGGTGTCGCTTGAGCTCCTGCTGATAGGTCTTCTTCTTCCTCTTCTTTACCATTGCTGTCTTTAGCAGTTTCTTTGCAAGGCAGATCAACATCATCCATCAGCACTATGTAACCGTGAGAGTCAATGCGGAACTAAAATATCAAATCAGGTGTCAGTATAATAAAAACTAATGAAAAAATCAAGAATGTATTGACCATAGGCCTAAAGGTTATCAGATTAAGGCAACTAAACACTAGACACCATAAGGTAGTGTGGACAGTGGTGCACTGGATCTCCGTTCTTATCCCCACTGCATGATGACTTTGTGATGTATGAGCAACTGCCGTCGACCACGAATTTAATGGTCAAATCGTTTGAGCCCAGGCATTAAAAATGTTGGTCATAGATTCCCTGCTAGATGGCTGATGCAAGGGTGTGTGGAGGAGGGAGACAACTGGCTTCAATAGCCAAATGACCACTTCACCATCTCCTGTCCAGCCTATGCACACATTGTATGCATGATATACATATGCACAATAAGTAGTAAGTGTGTGTGCATTTGGCCAACATCGATGTGCATCTTCTCTGTGGATATGCAGCAAAAGAAAGATGATATTATCAAGTAATAATTAAACGATCAATATAATGCATGTGCTCTGCAACTGCATTGGTGCATAGGTGTATGATGAAGAAACAAACAATAGGCCAACAATAGCCCCAGGTCAGTCCCAAAGCCTAAGCGAACAGGGTCGGTTGAGGCAGAGGGTCGCCTTAAGATCTTGTGTTTAAAAAATAAAACAGAATCATTCTGAATCAGCTGTAACCACCAAAGCCAAAGGGCTGGGTTCGAATCAAGGTTGCTGCCCATCAAAGACATCAAAATTGGTATCCGCAGTTTCCCTGATAGGTGACAGTATTATGCGGTTAGGGTGGAGGGGTTGTGCTTGCTTAGAGCAGCGTCAGCTCATATCACTGCCTCCTTGTCCGCAGGGCTAATAAAACAGAACCTCCACCCTCTTCTGTCCACCCAACGATCGATGGAAATGCTGGAAATATACCAAGAGTGACAAGTGATTTACAGTACCGGTACCTTAAAATCACTCCCCACTAAAGTTCCTACACCATCATTCCAATCAAGGCTATCACACAGTACGCCATCATTTGTTCCTTCATCACATACGGCCATGTCATCAATGTTGTTTTCCATATCGTTTCCTTGAACCGAACACTGGTCTTCGCCGTCAGATGTGTTGGCTGCGTCATTATCATCTTCACTCTGTAATACAGTTGTCTTAATAACAAGCATAATATGGTCTGGATAGATTATATTAACATACTTTCAGAACAATGCCACATGACAACAAATATCCAGATTTATAACGGTGTGCTGCATACTCTAGCCTAGACTCGACCTCCATAACGACACCACGGAAAGTACCGTCACCATCTTGGTGCCTACCCATTTTGGCCTCTGCGCCTACGAAGCAAAGCTGAAGACTATGTAATTAGGTTGTGTACGACCAGCCAATGACAAGGTTAGGATTATTTGGCCTTTAGCCTATTTGTGTGTTGCTATCTACCTGTCTGTATATTGTAACACTGTTTGCTGAATGCCAGTGAGCAGCATTTAACTACCGGTATGTGGCGCTGACAACATAGGCCTACTTGAATAGACACGAGTGTCTCTCTGTCTAAATTTAAAACGGTGCTTCAATAGCCCTTTGTTTTTGCAACTTATGCAAAACTCGCGAACATTATGCACTACCGATAACTTCCTCGTTCTATAGCAATGTCATCTACGTAGGCCTAAGTACCATCGAACGCGCACAATTCAATCAAACAAACCTTTTCTTTTTCCGTCCACATTGGTGAAACTGCTCTACGTTCTACAGAATAGAAGCTCTCTAGCTTTGGAGAATTATATTTCAAGTCCATCTTCACGCAGCGCCTCTTTCAAGCAATCCGGACGCTTTCCAAAGCAAAGTTTTTTCTCATATGTAAATGTTTTGTTTTGTCCAAAACCAGCTGAAGCGTGTAAGTAGCGTGAGCTATTTAAATCTTGTAAGCTCTCAGATTGTCAGATATAGTAGTAATTAATCTGATTTTTCTTACTATCCTAGATTAGAAAAAAAGGGCAATTAAACGAATTAAGTACGCGACTGAAGTGTACGAAACCGTCCTGCAAGCAACGCTGACTCGTCCGAATGAGGATATCGAATCTTTCATAAATGTAATAGCGAACGGGGCCTTTTTCTCTTTGTCTCGACGCTCGCTTTTAAAATACAATCTCGGTACGGTATCCACGGCGAAGAAAGAATCATATAACTGGTGATTGATAAGGACCCTATGTCTGATCAAGATTTCACTGCAAACTCATTCAGTCACAACTTTAAGCACTGTAGGCAGTCTAACACATTTCGAAGGACAAATTTATGTCAAGCACACTAATTGCAACACCAAAAACTCTAGATAGGCCTATAGGCTATATATGCATGATCTGATCCAAGCATGAACCGCCTTGTCTTTTCTGATATCTAAGGACGCTAGATGCGGTTTTAACGTTTTAAGTGGCGGTTTTATGCATGCGTGTCATGTTGTCATGATGTATTATTGTTTATACTATAGAGAATGCATTGCGCGATAAACCCCTCAGGCAGTAAAGAGGGCTATATATTGAAAAAAGAATATTACGCACTGATATGCATCTGCCAATCAAAGCGACCAAATAGTAAAATTATAATATAGTCTACTATTTGATCGGGTTCCACTGGGAATCACATACGAATCTTAATTTGAATAATACAGGTTAATTAAAAACTGTTTTCCCAGATGTTTCGTAGAGAGGATTGCGTATCAAATAAATGTCGAATAAGCTACTATAGCCTATGAATTTTAATAATCCGCACGCTACCTACACTTTAAAAGCCTTGAAACGCACCATCAATTTAATAGCGAAAGAGAACTATAATAGAATAGTTTTGCCGATATGGGCGTAGGACGAAGTACCAGCCGCAGTTTCCCAGTAGGCTATATAAAAGTTAAATGTAATTGATACAGAGACTTATGCGATTGGCGTTAAGCAGTAGGCCTATATATATATACATACGATATTAGTAATAGAGGGCAACATACGGCCATCGACCATTCGACAACATTAAAACTGACTACTGACAAAACTAGCGTGCGCAACGTAACAAGAAATATGTGACAAACAAATATAGTTAAACAAATCAAAATTTAGAACTATCTTATAATTTAGATTTACCTACCAACGATCAATTTAGCCTGTCGCTGG
Organism: Botrylloides violaceus; assembly: GCA_030412335.1. Taxonomy (NCBI): domain Eukaryota; kingdom Metazoa; phylum Chordata; class Ascidiacea; order Stolidobranchia; family Styelidae; genus Botrylloides; species Botrylloides violaceus. The sequence goes on from JASFYC010000324.1 coordinate 196,943, forward strand.
CAACTACGGATATTCCAAACTGCGCTGACCGAGAAGTTCGCATGGCGATCCTTGCTCAATGTGGGAGTGAAATTAGACAGCATGTAATATGAGTTTTGACGATATCAACGGCATCCTGAATCGACATTTCAAAGAGAATAACTGAAACCTAAAAGGACAAAACGAGAGTGAGATAATAGAAAGAAACAATAACAACTGAATTCAATGAGAACGGAAAGAGAAAAACGAGACGAGAAGGAAATAAGAGCGTGACACGCAACGATGCTTTTGGCGACGAGGCGTTGCTAAAAGCAATAAACAGATGAAGCCATATGCTAGCCACCGTTGATTATTGTATGTATTTTAAATTGAGCCTCGATTATATGAAATGACTAATGCTATCCCCAATGTAGTAACAATTCTACAGAGAAACAAACAGAAGAACAAAATTATTTTATAATTGACCTGGGATCTGGGATGTCGTTCTGTCCCACAAATCGAACGACACATTCGCCAAATACTAGTGAAAACTCGTAGGCTTACACTTTACTAGCATAAATAACAACCCACCACTAGTGTAATACATTGTACCGTATCTGAACAAATGAATTAACCAAACAGTTTACTCTACTTCTAGCATTGACATTAGAATAAGCAACACGCTATTTCTTAAAAATTTATTCTATCTACACAACCAGGAAACTACTAACTAGTAGTGTTGGGAAATCTGAAAGCATACATAACGTCATCAACATTTTGATATTTGTTGTAAATGCACTACTAAACCATTCTAAATCGTGAATACATATTAAGTTCCAATCATACAACGCTCAAAATACTTTTCTCGTAAAATCTAGTGTGTTACACCTCCGCTTCAACGCATTTCAATGTGGTCAACATGATGTAAAACTCACAAAAAACATATTACATATATTTTCAACTTACTACAATGTCGAATTCAATTTGCTGAACAAGAATATGTATATACTATAGGTATTTTAATCAAATGGCTGTATAACCGTATTCATAAAGTCTTGTATCTGAAAAATAATATTTCATATCTTCCATGATAAGGCAAAAACAATTCCCGCAAAAACACATTCTCCGATTGGCTGTAAATTCCAATGTCCGTTCACAAGAAAACTGCTATATCGTTAGATATGAACACACTTATCGGGTACTTTACTCAATCATGCTTACTCAGGACAAGCAAAAGCTATAGCACTTGGTTCGCTGTTGCGTAGGCAGGTCACGAGTTTCTCTTGTTGAAATACTGTTGCGCAAGCAAAGAATAGCCGCCATCATCTGCTATCACAGAAATGTGTTAGTACCGAAATAGACTACATTATCACTTCTCTCATGATCACCCAACCTTTTCTTATTTATCCAACAAGAATTCAATGACACGTCGACAACGTACTAATTAAAATGATGACATCAAATCCAGAATTGCACTAGAATTGCCCTCTAAGGTAATCATTCGAACAAGGCGGGATTTCGTCTGTTAGAGTCTTATTTTATATCTTACCTAAAGGTACGGGCTCACGTTCTAGCTTATTCATTCTTTTTGCACATTTATACAAACCGAAATACGATGAAAGTACAAGTACCCACGACGTTAATCTATATATAACATGTTGCTTGTTTTCACGCAGTAGATACAGAGTGCCATGCACGATGAATACAACGCCATGCATATTGTCCGCCAATGACCACGTTAGATCTACAATATTTTGGCCGGTAGTTACAAGTGCTAGAGTCTTAGCGTATGAAAATCCCTCAGAAAGACGAGTTGCAATTGATTCTTGTGCATTTCGTACTGCCAATTTACGCAATATCATTATCCAAAGTTCCAAAGTAGGGCGCTGGGTGTACGATACATATAGGCTAATACCCCTGTTACAAGTACACGGACGATCACATTCATGTGCAAATAAATGAATAGTGTCACCAACGCCTTAGTTTATTCAGAAATAAGAAGTTCACATGCTTTTCAGAACTCTGCTCCTTCATCAGGTTACATGGGCAAAAGTATTGCACGACATAGCTATCGGTTCCAGTAATGCTATGCATTAGTGCTGCGAATTCGAAAGTATACACTGATTGCCGGAAACAACAACCAACCACGATCGAACTATGAAGGAATAGTAGGGATTGATCTAGTAGAAAATTCTCAAAGAGTTTCGACACTACCACATTATCCACTGAAATTTTTATAGCAGATGGATTATATATTACGTTGGTGTGATTTCAACTACATTGCCCCATCGTGATAAGGCTATAACTGTAATTTCAAAGTAAAGAAGTATTAAATAACAGTTGTAAATAAAAGTCGAACCCACGTGGATCGTTGTAATATTTTATTTTAACATACTTCCCTTACATATTGGTATCCTTGTAAACATATGAAGCCTAAGCACCGCCTAAATATACTTGTCTCGGTACTAGTCAGTGTATTTTTCTACCACTAGTCAAAGCAAAAGACACAAAAAATTAGCCTTCAAAGGCAGGATATACACTGAATAATGAATAGTGCTTCAGTATGCCTTTAATCGATAAAAAATGCCAATGACGGTTGCGATTCTAAGAAATCAATGCCAACCTAAACGAAATTTCACGATGAGTCAGTCGCTTAAAACAGAAAGCTGTTAACTTTACCAATGGCCTACTTCTGTTTATCAGAAACTAGGCCATGTGTTACCCTAATCGGAAAATCCCGGAATCTGCCATTACAAAATTTTGTATGTAATAATGTGGCTTTATTCCGTATGCCAAATTAACAAGGTTATTGGAGGCACCGTACGTTTGCAGCTAAAGGTGATTCCATTCCATTCCATTATCTATATCTCCCTGCATTTAGGTCTTCGAAATTTAAGTAGGAGTTCTACGAACTTGTTAAAGTTTATAGTATTCGGACAAACACGAACTTTAGGCATGAGTACCGAACACCGAGCTAGAACTGATGACGTTACAAATTCTGGTATATGCTACTGTATTGTACATGTAGTAACAGTCCCGTGCTATAGCGTAGCAGTCAGTACCCAGCTCCGGTAAAACGTGCGCGCTTCTAAACCTGGCTGATTACCATCATTCACATTAATTGATTTTGTGATGAGCCGAATAGTCACGAGATTAATTACCTTTTGCTGACTTAAGCTCTACTACACAGTCTTTGTCGCGATGCAACAACCGTGCTACTTGTTGGTGAATTCGCCAAATTTTCTGAAAAGTTATTTCGTTCCCGTAGTCGAAAACTGAGTCCGTTTACCATCCCTAGATTTCAGACTCTATTTATACATGTATTCATAGATACAAAAAGTTATATGTTCTCCAAAAAAGACAGTAGATGTTCCAGTAAGCACCACAACCACAGAATTGCTGTTGCTGCCTGAATTTGTACTCTTTCTAACTGAGTACGTTCTTCAGAAAGTGGAACTTCGTCAACTATTATTGTAAAGAGCGATTGAAAGGCCTTGGTGTCTTGTTGTCACTCTGCTCTTAATGGAATTTCTGTTTCTCTTGGTAAAAACAAATAAACCTACTGTAGCTGTGTGTTTTTCTGTCCTCTGACATAAATATTACTCTATTGCAATTCTCCCAGTCTTCATTTCTGGTCATTGGTACATCTGCATTACCTCTACACTGCGACCCAAAGAGCCTAAACAAGGGAGAAATAGATAGCCATTTTAACGTCTTTGTTACAGCACGACCGAGAATTATGCCGTCGACTTCTCCATAAATCTTCGAATCGGAAGGCGGATACTCAAATCAGGAACGATAAAACAATTAGTTAACTATTGCGCAAGGGTTGTAATCACGGATCCACACATTGCGATTTCAAAAGAGGCTGTAATGTTTTCAAACCGCAATAAATATCACGTTTTTATTCACACCTTATGGTACGGTTAGAATAATCCTCACTCGAATATGCTTTATCATTCGTATTCGTATGTGAAACTACAGTATAACTGACGATGTAGAGAGAGAGAGAGACAGAGAGAGTTCATTTGGCCGCATATCAACCACAATAAATTTTAGTAATTATGTATGATATGGTAAAACAAAACGATGTAATGATTCGACGCGTCAAGATTGACATATTCTTTGCCGGTGCTGCCCTGCTTTCGAATTACAGGAAAGAACTTTTTAACCATGGTCCACGTAGAAGTTACAAGGTCTACAGTACAGCTTATGAATAACAAACGTCATGTCTTTATGATGCTGAGGTACGATATCCAACTTTATATAGCTGATAATGAAAATATAGTCTTTAAAATAATGTCTGTTCTAAGGCAACACCTGAGTTGCGTGAATTTACTTGACTGGACGTGAAGGAGTATTTGTCTATTTGACCATTGCTTGAAGACCTCCTGAAAGACATTTCCATTTGACATGGTTGTGTGTCAAGACATTGCTAATAAAATATATTTGCAGTATGATTGTAACATGCTACATTATCTGTTTTGATTTCCGCTAGCTTGTTCATACGCATACAAGAATATCGAAAAGCAATTTCCTTCATCCATCGAAACGACATAATATCGATCGAGGTCGATCGAGGCTATAGAATCTCATACGCATATTTGTAACCTCTTCGATTTACAATTTCGATTTTTTTTAAATAGGCGGCGCTTCGATGGACTGGAGGGGCCATTACGCAACAGCTATAATTATACTTCTGCTATATTCTGAGAACTTAAGGTAGCCGCAACACCGTCTATACAAAATGCAATAGACCTTAGCAAATACTCTGCATAAATGTATATAGAAAATATTGTGATCTCTGTTAAATATTATTTTACGAAAAATAGTGTAGCCGATGGCGGACGATCCAAATACTAATAAATATAATAAGTCACCACAGATTTAACGTCCAGTACAGTTTATTGGAATATAATATTGATATACTAGCCGATAGAGGATGATCAAATAGGATAGATATAGCGGTAGCGCCACAGTTTTACCGTCATGGGAGAATTCACTGGAACTTAGTTGATAAGCTTTTGGATCTCGTATCTTTCTTCTGTATCAGTCGTCCATGTTCTTTTTCTGAGCGTTGGCCACAGCGGGTCTAACGGCTCATGGTTCAGTGGGGATTTATTTACACCAAATATACTCGCTAGACTGCTTACTACATAATTGGACATCCGACCCTGACATTTTTTTTGTTTGGGGACTTTTATGCTATTGCTATTTGATTTCATTAGCCCCTGACTTCTGCTTTTTCGGTAATTTCAGGATATTATTGTTACTTGATTCCATTAGGCCTAAGTTCTGATTTGTTGTTACTTGCATGCCGTTTTTATTTGACTTTATATAGGCCATACGTCATTTACATTTCGTGGATACTTATCTCGCATATTGATTCTGTGCGTGAAACATTTTCGATTTGGGAAATAATAAATTGAATTGAAGTGATGACCTTTTCTGTCGCAGCCCGATTCATTTGATTGTGGCTGAGGAGCTCCGACCTTCATAAGAAGAAAATGGATAACGCTCGTTGAACATTATTTACGCATTGAACTGGCGTACACGACGGACAAGACACCATAAATTGTAATAAACTACAGTTGTGCATGTGCACCCATTTGATTGAAGATAAACCTACCTGATATATTCCTTGTCCGTGGGGTGCTCATCCTCTGAGTTACAACACTAAACCACGTGATTCGAATTACGTGATTACAGGCACTGTAATCAATGCGGTAACTGATCCAGTCAATATCAAATTGTGTATTCATCCGCTAGAAAATCTTTTGCATAGTAATTTTGATAGTGTGAATTCCTTTCGGAAGACATGAAACGCAAATGCGATAAAAAGTACGCAAGCCAAGGCGCGAGCCGATACCAATCAGAGTTGAACATGTCCTATAGTTGTCTCCTCAATGTAGTGAAGAACTATTAACCTCTTGTGACACTCATGCCAACCTCAAAGAAAGCGACCTTACATTATATCACTGAGGTCACAATTTGAGTCTTATAATTTATACGCATTGATATTCTTCGATTACTTTCCATAAGAATCGAATTTGATACCTATTAGATGACTCCACATGAAAGCAGCAAGGCAGACGAAGAATGACTTTCAGATATATTCTGTCGGCAGAATTTCTTTTTCGCAGGAGGGCTTTCGTGCTAATCATTGTTGCGGATTATATGACGTCATAAATAGCATTTTATTGGTTTGGGAACGACGATATTTTGGAATTTCTATGGGCGGCGTCCAAGGCGATCGCCTTGACGTAGTCACATAATTTCTAAGGGAGAAAGTTACGCCCAAATGGCATTACTTCCGTATTTCAGATAGAGTTTCTTCAGCTACAGAAAGCAACCTGATTATCGCAATGAATATTCTCAAATGTTTTTGCAAACAACATCCATATATTTTTAATAACATATTTTACATCCCAATATGACCTTGACAGGGTCTAGACTGGTCCTCGCTTACATATAAAAACATAGTTTCACCGGAAAAGTGATGGATTCGAGATTCACGACTATTATGCCAATTTCAATGGCATGCTTTCGAGCGTCTGTACAAAATATAGCATGACATATATTGTAAGGTTATGATATGCATAGAAATTTCATGGGGTCTGACATTCTTTCCCTGATTTCGGCTATATCCAACGATCAAGGTTTTGCATACGGCACCGTTCACCGTGGCATCCCTAGTAGGCATAGGCATAGGCAATGTTAGGGCATATTTAAATGTCTCATTGAAGTATTTTGGTATATGTAATGTAATGTAATGTAATGTAATGTATCACGCCGTGTTGTTACCAGATTTCAAGATTAATATCTCTTAAACATATCCGAAAAATATGCCATCTACAGAATAAATATGCGAGGAAATTTCCCACGATAGGAATCTAAAGCTTGCCAACCAACTCCGGGATTTTCAATAATGTATCTAACGTCTTTATCTTAAGCGAATATCATGCAATTCTTCATTCCCATGTCATCCCCATGTTTGAAATGTTGATGCGATACACGAACACCTCTGATCTGCTGCTGTGTAAGATTCGAGCACAATATTCTGTCACATAGGCTTCTTCACACGAATAGCAGGCGTGAATAAATCCAGATTTTACCTAAACGGTAACACCGAAGGTGACAGATGCAGGTGCGCAATGATTCACAAGTATGCTGTTTTATAACGACTATAGGCCTATAATTGAATCAAACGAAGTGACAATTCAGCATGTACTGATAGATAACAATGTCTGCAAACGCGTTGAAACGAAAGGACGCTTTCACGGTGATATCGGTACCGTATGGTAGCCCGTAAGTAAGTGTCAATGCTAAAGTTCTATGACATTCCATTTAACCCGTTGACTCACACTTATTACATTTCAGTGACCCTATTTGGTCGAACAATATCCGCAATGAAAACACGATGACCGTACTGGGAGGTATCGAACGAAACCTTCTGAATTCACACATTGAACGGCTCCATTACATTACGCAGACGGTAAACAAGACAACGTCTTTTGACATCCATACTCGAACAGTTGAAGCATTGATTAGAAAATTGACAAACACAATATCTGGGACAGGGTTCAGAGGTTTGTGACAGTACAACCGACAATAAGGCCACATATTATTAAGCAGTATACAATTCTGTATATAATTACAAACAAGCCAGCAACTGCAGCCAGCCGTTGGATGTTGAATAATTTCACAAGCGACTTCGCATACTGCATATTTCATGCTATATATACCTATTTTGCTGGTGTATGCGACTGTAGTTTCATGGTCGAAGCTTATAAGTTAGTGGATCCGCGCTAGGTAGGCGCTGGCGTTCGGCAATAATAACATTTTGTTACTGTCACAGTAAAAGCTTGCGTTACCAGATTTCCGGAGTCGAAATCCGGACAACTCAGCAGCGGATATTATGACGTCATAATTATGCTATTCCATATCGGTCCTTTCGTAGTCATATTATACTGTATATTCCGAATTTGGCACATATTTGATTAGCCCCAGATTCCCTAAAATTTATCTTAACCCCGTGTTTTGGTCGGATCTGCTTCGTCGAGTCATAAGATTAACAAACTCCGTAGCTCAATACCATAGGTGTTAACCCTCTGAAAGCTATTGATCGCCTGAACATCTGGACATTTACAAACATTTTTGGAAGTCTGCATGGATGCTCCCTCTTTACCCGAACATCTGGTTATCTCCTGGGAAATTCTGGCCTCTGGTAATCCATAGGCTTGCTAGATCATTTTTGAATCGTGAGACCCCATACACTTTCTCCGTCGCAGTAATGGCGAGCACAGTACCGATAACAGTGCGCGTCAATAACCTTATAGAGCTTAAACGTCCCACCGATTTTTCGAGTGAGAAAATTAGCATTTGTGAAACTCCTTACATATACTGTAGGCCATCATCGATTTTTATTTGGCAATTGCATCAGCTCAGAGATAATGTAGAAACATTGACGTTTACGTTTTTCAAGGACATAAAGTCACTTGTTAGTAAGTACGCATTAGTTACATGTCTAGATATAGCGACTACAGCCTCACCATGCTATTAGTATAGGCCTACAGTGATGTAGTTGTAAGACGATAGCAGATGCAAAATCTCTTCTTAAACTTGTAATCGGGATTGAGTGTTACCCTAACTTTAGACAAACCTGATTTTGCAACTAATTGTTGCACCACCGACTTTCAACATGCATGCCACATTTTAATTTGGTTAATATTGATAAATCGATTTAAGGATTACGTGGCCTATACTGTCTGCGGTCTGGGAGATGTTAGGGGCACTCCGAGACTTTTGTTGTTTATGCTGAACATGAAAGAAGTTGTATACCACCGATCGCTGCCCACACACCAATCCTTGAATAGTCTGCTCTGATGTAGGATTTATAATCACTTCCGTGAATGTTGAGAGTAGGCCTAGTGATTAAGGTTGATTAGTAAAATCGATTAGCAAAGGATACGTGCTAGGTAGGCTCGATGGAAACCCTATTCGAATCTAATCAATCGACATAAAATGGAAATGGCTTTGAATAACGTCATTATGATGTCACAATAAAAGGTTAATGAAGTGGAACTGTCGCCAACCTCCGGGTATGTAAATGCGGAAGCTTTACACCATCGCACAATTCACACGAACCACAGACCGAAACGATAACAGTGAAAGCCACAGTTGCCATGGATCGTTGATAATCTTTGTTAGCTGTGCAAAGCAATGACAAAGTCAATTTTCAAAAACTTTTTACACGATTAGTCAGCTTGAGTAGTCATATTACTTCAAAATGCCGTAGCACCTACAGTAGCACGGTGATGCCATAGTCACGAAACTGTTTGGTGCGATTATTGCTATCATGCAACCGTTATGGGTACAGAATGATTTAACATACAGTAGGCCTAAAGCAAATTTAATATAATACAAGCTAGACAACCACGAAAAATCAAAGAATTTGGTTGTTTGTCCACCATCAACATCACTTGTTTTTGTGTAAAGACAGTGTGGTGGTGCAACAACAACAACAGACTTACGCGCCATTTCAATCTATTAATATTTCACAAATCGAAAATGTGGCATGCATGCATAATAATCAATATGCGACGAAACTACCCACGATAGGAATGCAGAGCATGTTGCGGGTTGCTTGCGACGCAGACACACATGTACCGCCTTTGCCTAAGAATATGATTATGAATGACATGAAAATGGAAACAGCATGCTAGCGCCATAACAGACTAACTTCATACAGTGTAAGGTCATACAGGGACTTATCATACACCAAACACCATATATAGAAATCGAATACCAATACACCATAACCGTAATGATATATAGAGAGGTGAGGTAGGGACGCAGGTTTGAATCATTTTTGCGCATGTCTATTATGGTAGATTTAACATGTACTCAATAAAGCACACGCACGGAATATACAAATACAACGACTCCTACAGCCAGTGTAAAAGACTCGGCATTTATCAATAGGGTTAAGTGTTATTTTATACGACGTTCAAGCTTTTCATTCTGGAAAACTCAAGTGGTATTAAAAATACATTGCTCGGAAACGATTCAACAGAAATATGTGGGGAAAATTTTAATGTCATGTTACGTCCCGAGCCGGAAAGTATGGAATTACTCACTAAGAATAAGATTTTCTCAACAACAATCCACAAATTGCAACGAAATTAACCAGCAAGAAATAACCGAGTTTCACCTCTAAGTGATTGTGTTCAAGCGTTTAGCTCACAACTAACAACCGCACCGGAGCAAACAACAATACAAATTGTAGCAGCATATACGTCCGATCAAACTTGCAAGCTATAAAGTTGCAAGCTATAAAGTTGTTTAAAGCATATGTGCGCCCTAAACTTGAATATCGCACTGAAGTCTCGAACCCTTATGTACTCAAGGACATCCAGAAAGTATAGCGTGTTCAACGGGCCTTCACCAAACGTATACCCGGACTGGGTCATTTGCCTTATGAACAGCGTTTAGCAACTCTATCCATACCTTCCCTCGAGTTACGTCGCCTGCGACGGGATATGATCACGGTCTATAAAATCGTCCACGGGCTCTCATGTATACCATTCGATTCGATTTTTTCCTGGGCCTTGTACGGTGGCACTAGGTCCAACATGTACAAGCTTCGATTACCTCGAGCCCGGCGTGACTGTCACAAGTATTCCCTTGCTGTTAGAGTCATAATGACTTGGAATTCTCTGCCTCATAGTGTTGTTGACTCGAACACTCTCTCGACCTTTAAATTCCGACTTTTACATACCGACCTGTCAAATTTTATTAAGGGGGGTATTAGCGACCGCATTCGGTCCATCCTCTTCTTACTGGCCTTTTTGATCTTTTCTCTGTCTGTCTGCTTAAATGTGCGAGCCGCTCGGCTGGTGAATAAATATACAATACAATACAATACAATAGTTAAGAGCGTGCAGTCCGGGCTGTGGACAATCATTCTGATTACTAATATGGCTGATTGCTGCTGGGCGTATGACGATGTGTTTTGTTATTATCTGCCTTGTGTTCTTGTTCGTTGGTTAGAATCACACTGGTTGAACAGTACAGAGTTTTGGTATATAATGCAAGGCTTGCTGTCATTCTGTTAGTGTGTATAGGCGTACAGTCCTCAATGAAGGATTATGTCATTTTAAATGACTCACGGTCATATGCATTACCGCTAGCACCAATTCGAACTTGTGCACCGAGTTGTAATTCACGACGTGATCAAATCAATCAATAAATAGTCTACACTCTACGCAAAGTGCTCGAATGAAATCATCCGGGAACATACCATGCTTGTGAAATATCAACGCAATTCTACAACGGTGGATCGATGATTTGAAATTACCTATCGACTCAGCGTTGTTATCGGGAACTTTCTAGTATCCAGTGCATGACGATTTTAATATCGTTAATCAGTGTGATTTGACACGACTCCGTGTCAATAACATTACATTGGACATTGTGTAACTTTAATGAGACACGGATTTATAATTTGAGTGTGTTTATGCAGCAAAATGACTTGTAAGAAGTGTGAAACGGAATAGCACATGGCCATGGCCTTTCTAGCAGTATGGGTGTTCTTGTATATGTTGTTTTGAATTTATGGCGTTATCAACCACCAAGGTCATGTACACCAGGTCAATGTTTACGGTAAATGTGTCAATACTACGGTTTATATAACGGGGATCAATATCACAACCACAACCCTGTTTCCGCTGCGTCCACCTGGATGGCCACAGCGGATTGTAGCCTACCTCGTGGGTTTGATGGCTGTGGTTTTTACGCCGGAAGAATTGGCAATTAGTAGCCAATTTATTATAAATCTAAATATCCGGTATGGACTACGAGGCCCGGTGGAACAAGCACCAATCATCAAGGCGCCACACCAATCATTGTAGAAAATTGCGTGAAAGGTCCCTCAAGGCAGATAAAATGGCTACCGCTGCCATTCACACTGATTTAGTATTTCTCAAATCGTGCAATTATTACATTGGGGACACTAAAAGTGCATTCTTAACGCACCATTACAGCAGTTGAATTCATCGTGCTCATTCTGACAATATACTTCTGCAAAAACCGGAAAGTGTACTTTTAGGACTCGTCGTCAAATTACTTCGCTGAAAGAATCGGACTAACGATGTGGAATGAAATAACTCCAAAGATTACAAAATCGTGTTTCACTTTAAACTCCATCCATTATATATGCAAAATGATCTTGAATCAGCCTGAATCCGTTAAATTGTAGGCTATCACATGCGCTGTTCCACATAACACTTATGAAAGGTCAGTGATGGTTCGAATATATCATTCGTATCCTATACTGCGGTCATATCTAGAGGTCATTCAAATTCATGACGCAGGTATTGAACTCAAGTCAGCTTTATAAACAGCAGCGCAGTGTCAATCAGTACAAATCTGGTAAATCATGACCTTTTAGTCATAGTAACCCTGTATTTATCCACAACTACCCAAAATAGAGCGTAATTAGAGGATATGTAGGCCTACCTCCGGCATACTTTGTATGAACGTAATCGGTTACCATATTATGGTAATAGTCCGAGCCCTCTGAATCATGCTCGAATCAAAAATACTGTTACTTAGGCCTAGTTACTGTTCACTTTGCGGCCAAGCGAGTCTGAACCATTGTAGATTTAGGCCTACAAATTGACTCAGCACAACTAGAGCTAAACATCACCAACCGAAGTCCGGAATGTAACATTCGGAAGTCTGTGGCTGTAATGATTTCTGTTTATTAAAGCTCTATACAGGCATTTCGATTGTCTTGATTAGTTCAGTGGCATCAACTAAAGTAATCAACTCAGACGAGGCGACGCGGGTGCCATAATCAACGGTTCAAACCCGGGGGGTTTACACACCGACTAGCTGTTACAGTAGTCGAGTGCCGTAAGGGCTGTCAGAGGCAAGCAATTAATTTCATAGGAAGGTCAGCGAAGTCGCCGACTGTAATCCGAAACTTGTAAGGGTTGCAACTTTATTCAGGCTTAGAAGAGGCAGATGTGCGGTACGGTAGCCTACTCTGTGTGATGTCTACATTGCAACACACAGCATGCTCTACTGTAGGTTAATATCGTTGGTACGTTCCCTGCATGTTGATTCTGTGCATGTCACATAGTTCCACTCATCGTGAGCTATATGGAGATACAAAACCCAGTTGTTACTGTACGATGTTCTAACCAGGCTCGGACTTGGGAAATCTTAACAATTATGTAGCCTTGGGCTTGCCTCAACCTCGTGTCCCCCATTCTTCATTTCCAATCGTTTAGGAACAGAATGGTGTCCATAACTCAAGTTTATTTGCGGGATAATCAGGACCCTGGATATACCGGAAAGCTCATCGAAGGAGAAACGTCGTAGCCCGTTTATGCTATTTTGTAAATCTGTGGTAGGATGGGAAGATCTGAAGAAGGAATAGATATAAACTCGCAAGAGGTGCGTGACGTGTGCCTTTTGATTTGTTGTAAAGGCAGAAAACATGTTAGATTGTTGGTGCTAGTCGAACGATGACCGATAGGTTGCAACTTACAAAGAAATCGACCAAATGACGGTGTGTGACTTTTCACTAAAAGGATTAACATCTTACTCTAGTAGGCTGACTTGCGCAATGTTGCTTCAGCTAGTGACTTCGAGAGGGTAATAATTACAAGTTGTTGTTGTTTTGAAATTATGGCGTTTTGTATTGTATTGTATTGTATATTTATTCACCAGCCGAGCGGCTCGCACATTTCAGCCCAAGAGTGGCAGACAGTCAGAGAAAAGATCAAAAAGGCCAGTAAGAAGGGGATGGACCGAATGCGGCCGCTAATACCCCCCCCCTTTTTTTAATTACTAAGAGCACATACACCGGGACAATGCTTAGTACACATGCGATACCTCCGGTTTATTTAGCCCGGATCACTATCACGACTCTAACCCCTCCGCACTCGCCCGATATTTACTCCAAAGCAGACAAGGAACAGTTGCCAATTTTTAAGTCGTAGATTTGACTAATAAGTATCCTTGGGGATGAAGATTGTGATATTGATTAGGAAGTCATTAAGCAAAGCGCATTATAACTCTGTATATATAAGCCGAGTGAGTCGTAACACTACAGATATTTAACGAAGACATTACTGTAAATTCTTATCTCCACAAGTCATGTAGGCCTACTGTATATGTGCTGAGAGTCGTATATGGAATTTGTCCACTTATGTAACAGACCTGTTCAATACACCCACATCCATATGCACATTGTCTGTGGCGAACAAGGTCAACGGGTGCGATAAGTGCCACTTTCATATTAAAAATGAATTTGGTACTATGAACTTGAGAAGCTATCTTACTTGAGAATATAATTGGCAGACAGACTATATTTCAGCTCAGCATATAACCGGTTGGGTCGCAGTGATACAACCACGTGTACAAATTGCAGGTACAGTCAAAAGCTTCTGGATCGCAAACTCAAAATCCATAAGGGCGGTGTGCATATTGTCTCTAAAAATACTCGGGGGGCTCTGCGTTCATGTTGATTGATAGTTTCATTGAGAGGGTTTCACCAGCTTTCCACGTTCCATCAACCACGTTTCGAAAATCTTGAAATATATTTGATTGGACATTTGTACCGCTCATCTGACCGCGTTTTTTGACAGTCCGCCTTCTGATTGGGCAGTACATGGTTCGATTCATGACCGAGTCAAACCAAAGAATTTTTAAATGGTGTCCGTTCCGCTTCTGCAATCAGTTTGTGATGATGATCTTAGGTGTAATCCGGAAGTACTGATACTGTGTACTAAGCATTTACCTGGCGTGGCCAAAGCAGTCAAAACTCACATGAATCCAAAACAATAGCAACGAAGTGCGTAGATCTGAGACTATGCGATCACACACTTATCGTGTATTTTGTATATCTAATGATCTTTCGACAAATGTTGCAATCATCCTATCAATATTAGTCGATTGTTGCGCACAAGCGTTGTAAGCCGCTCTAAATTTCCCCTTCCTGAAAAAGTGTGTGTTAACCGGACTATACGCTACGTCTATTCTGTGACCTCCTCCTTAAGGTTTACAATATCGCTTGTTGAAATTTGAGGAACAAAAGCCGGAACACGAACAATAATAATTCAATAGAGTTTTATATCACAATATAAAGTTGATACAATAGTTTCAGTTGCTATGATCGCTAAAAGTCATTGCGGATTATGAATCGTTTTCGGTACACAGAGCAGTTCAATAACGTAACGGACAGAAAAATATCGATTTATTTGCAATACCAATCTTTATTGCCCCTGAATGATACTACATTCAAGGCTACTCAAATATCATTGAAAACCTTTTTCGTCTACCTCTAGTCAGGATTGGCGTTAGAATGAAGTGAAAAATTACAGAGCAGGAATATTGAATATAAAGCAATTGGTATGTCACATATGAAGTGTAAACAATTTATGTAACCGTTACGTAAGGAATTAAACATACTAAGTTCAGACAAAGTACTGTAACACGAAATGGTCTTGTTCTTTCGTTTGGCGTGTTGTTATTTCTTCGCACTAGACGTCAGGGCAGCCATATCGCAGCCACTGTTCGTTGGCATCATCTAGGTTTTTCAGACCAATCAATCCATTGGGTGGACTGTACATTGCACAGGAATGGATGACATGCCCTGCGGATTTGTGCCTATGCACTGCACTAGCATGCCGCATTGGGGGCGAGACCCTGTTTGTGAAGGGACAATTTGAATCATCCCACTCCTGTTCTGAGTCAGTTGAGAGTCTTGAGACGCGTCCACGCTATACGCGGCAGATTGAAGACTGATTCGTACCGTCAATGGTGGCAGTGAACAGTGAGGGTAGCGTCAAATTAACGCACGGGTGCACAGTGACAAAAGACACACATGAAAAGGGGAAGGAACAGGAATAGCATATGATAAATAGGATAAGAATAGGATATAGACTTTTGTTTCGATCTAATCTTGTGTGAGGCACTTATTCTCTTGATTATTGGTGTGAATAGCAACAAGGTCTTTTTATTCGTTGTTATTTACCACCGTAAATGTCTTGGCTTATGGTCTTATACACCAGTATTAAAATGAAGTATCCTTAAACATATCAATGAATGGATGGATGGATGGATGGATGGATGGATGGATGGATGGATGGATGGATGGATGGATAAAATGATATCGGCGGTAAACAGAAAATGGAGCAGAGTAATCGCAATATAAATTCCAAGCTGAGTGGTTGCTCGTCGGAGCAATGGAATATAAACCATTTCACGCGGCATGCATGTAAATAAATACGCGGTTAATTGATTACGCCACACAATGCGGAATTTACACAAGATAATCAACCAATGGAATAAGAAAATACACAACACTGTGGCCGCTGGTTGTGCTCGCTTCAAGGTTCAATCCGCAACCTCTAACAACAAAACACGCGGGACAGGTTTCTGCTACTGCTATGCAGGTCCGGTGATGCTTATTTGCTGTGTTGTGGTCGTTTTACGAGTAGCCTGCTAAGGTATTTCCCGAATAACTAGAACATCTAGAAATACCTGAGTCAACTCGTGCACTTGGGCAGATATTATAAGGTTTTGCTTCGGAACAATTGGCGACGGTGAAGTGCTAAGTCAAATATTCTGCAGCCGTGTGAGTATATATAAGCCATTACTTTCGTACATATTTGGCTATTTATAGTTTTGGTTTTAAAATCATAGGCTTTACACTTATCATGCCAGTGTAGGTACACCTATACAGATGCAATGGAATAGAAAAAACATACACAGAACACAGACACTGTTTCTTTGGTCTGTGGTTGACTACGATCGACCGCAATGAGAACTTGAGTCAGAAAAACTTTCGCCTTACAAATTTGACTGGAATAGAAAAACCATACACAGACATTGTTTCTTTGTGCTATGACTGGCTACGATCGTCTGCAGTGTCGCGTCGCATATACGAGAATTTGAGTCAGAAGTAAGAACTTTCGCCTTGCAAATCTCAATGGAATAGAAAAACCATCCTCAGATATCGTTTCTTTGATCGGCGATGGCTATGATCGACCGCAGAAATGACAACTTTCGCCTTGCAAATTTCATTTCATAGACTTCATTGTTATTGGAACGGTTGTCAATGGTATTTTCTTTTCAATTGTGTATATGGTCCTCTTAAGTCACAACCGCAAAGTCGCAATTATGTAATGCCATTCGACAGGTTTCAATACTGTCGAATTCTATCAAATGTGGAAGGGATTATTGAGTGCCATTTTCAAATCCTCTGATGCCATTCTGTAGGGGATCATTTACGTCAATCTGTCTAAATAGAGACAGAGAGAAGCGAAGATCTACGTAAAACACAAACAGAAGATGTTTAGATTAGCACATTAGAGATACATTCCACGAATTGTAAAGAGTTTGTGTATCGATTGCTGATTCCAGCGGAATTGGATAAGATTATAATCCGTATGCGATTGGAAATCCAACCTTTATGCGGTAGGCGTCATTGAAAAATCTTTTATAATTAAAAAAATGGAATTCTAGGACTATAGGCATACAGTAATTCGCTCCCGAACATACCTTGAGAACTGAGTATAGGCTACGTACCATCCCTACTCCATAACCATATTTTCACGAATGCATGATCCGCCGATACAATCGCAACAGGTTACAAGCTACATGTATCATGTATGTGTATGAGAAATATATTCCAAAATAATGGACTGGACGTTAAATCCATCCATGACGTATACTTCAGCAGGTCATGATCCATCTATGGGTGTGCAGCTTTAATTTACGTTTAGCGCTTTCGATCATATAGTTTGCCGAATATATCCGCTCCTCATTCGACCCGATCATCACGTGACACGTGACATCGCTTGCCGAAACTAAAATCGTGGTCTGCGTTTCCGCCGTAGGTATTTTTTCAACACCTGATAAAAAATGTATGAACATCGTATTCACAGCATGTCCAAGGCCGGCGTATGTCCCCTCGCATTCGTTTACTAGAAGTTACTGCATTGAATACATCAGCACATTCTTGCCACTTGCTGTTTGGAAACCATTAACATATAATACTGACGGTTCTATTTTGAGAAATATATGATTCTCGAATATGTATTTCGAAATCCTAGAATGCGTGCTTTGAAATATATATAATAGTTGTTATGACGATTTATTTTTGCCATCGCGCAAGATGATTCTAGAAGAACACCAATGGCCGATGAGAGATCAAATTAAATATTGGAAATTTATTCTGAGAAGCGAAAGAAGTTGCTTATTTGTTTCTTTTCGAGTAAACTTTCCGATTTCGTCATGCCTTGAATGTTTTAACTCGATAATTGTTGTGGTGCTAATGATCTAACACCAAAATACGATTCGGGAATTTTCACAGCACTCGCAGCCAGTGGGAGGATCGTATTCGAAATGGTAGTTGTGAAAATTACCCGAGTCTGTAATCGAAAGATTCCTATTACTTTGCAGTGATTGGAATTTTGATTTTGTTGGGATTCCCTGAGTTGCTATGGTTGCGTGTATGGGTAGTAGTTGAAATGTTGGTGCTAAGCTACCAATGTCCGCGCGTTGTTGCCGAAATGGTTTGATTGTCCACTGTTTGATCGTGAGGGATAATGGTGTTTGGTTTTCCGACAGAGTCAAACCAAACACTTTAATATTGGCATTCGTTATTTCTCTGCTTGGCAGTGAGTGGGGAGTGCGGACTGTAGTTTGACGGTGATCTAGGCTATAACCCGGAAATATTAACGTGTAGGCATTAACCTCGCGTATGACCTGAGCAGTTGAAAACACGATAAATTCGAAATGAAAACAACAATAGCAAGTCAGTGACATTTCCTCATTACAGATGAGGTGAATAATTAAATTCAATAAGATACTGCTTTTTGAATTCTGTAATGAGAGGTAACCTATTCGATATAACGTGACGCCAATGCAGGAGAAGCCACGTCAAGCTCGCCTAAGTAGCATTCCTGTGTGTAAGCTACAATCCAGAGTGTTTTGTATGACATTATTTGGCTATTGTCTATATGAAATGATCTCCATCAGGCTAGTAATTTCGAAGAATCCTCTTTTCTTGTCTATTCGATATTGACGTTATTGAGTGGGCACAGCTGATTGAAACATTTAGGCTGTAGCCGACTAATTAGCTCAACAGAATACATGATATCAGCGACTGCGTGTTTAGACAATGTCTTTGTGGTTTTGTAACGTCATTACACGTAATCACTGGCGCGTTTGCGTCAGGAATTAGTTCGACGCATATGGGAATACCTGTTAACCTATGAGGGCTTTTTAAAGAGGCGTTAAAAATATAGATGACTTATAATGTCATAGCAGAGAAACAAAATACTTCTGGAAGCAAATACTTTTGAAAGCATGCTAAGCAGTAACATAGCTTTTTTAGCCTGATGGGTCTAGGTTTTTCAAATGTCTCTTTACACTCATTCAGAGTTCGGACATCCACCCTCTTACCAAGCATTGAACCTGGTTATTCTGTGACCTGTCCTTATCGATAAATATTTCATGTGATCCGTCTAGAAGGTCACGATTCGTGCGTCACTGTCGATAAATTACGCCAGCAGAGAGAACTCCTTGAGCCAAAGTAGTTTTAACCGATATAGATGACCTTAAGAGATTTTGTTATTGTAGATAGACCATAGGCGTAGACCGTAATGTAGCCGAGCCAACAAGAAGAATAAAGTTTATGACCAACAACAGAAAAATGTACTGCCTTTTCAGGCGATCAAAATTTCTAGTCAGAGTAAAGTATATGTACACACCGGGGTATATTGGGCATACGGTTTCTTACCATGATACATCTATAATATTTCAAAGCCGACTATGTCAGTGAATTACTAGACCATTAGATCACTTCGCTATTGTCTTGAACCAGACTTGCCCACATTTACCTGAAAATCTTCTCAACTTTTAAACGTGTTTTGTGTGACAGGTGCTATCGTATAGATCACATACCGCCCTCCTACGCGTATATGGTATAATAAACCTTGTAGTTGTGTTGGATTTAGGGCATTTTCAATTGTTAAAGTATTATAAGCCAGGTTAATGCTTAGTACTTGTGTCAATACTTCCGGTTTATATCCCGGATCACTATCGCAACTATACAACCTTCCACACCTCCCAGATACCGCATGTCTAGCATACATGCTTATAGCCTATAGGCTCTTTATCTGAGTTATCTATACCAACCTAAGGTTATTGCACGCGGTTGTGGGTCCCGATTGCGCTTTTCAAGTAGGCTGGCGTTTGAACGCCTAAAATGTTCTGTTCCTTTTAATAAATAACTTATTAACTTGTGCATTGAATTGGGTTGTGTAAATATGTGAGTAAAATGAATCATTCATGGAATAAAGTACCGTTGACTTTGTTCTCGGGACTTTTAAACATCGATTACGTGATTGGAAATATATATTAGATGATACGGGTGCAATTCGTTATCTATTCCGGCTGCCGAATGTACCCTTTAAAGGAAAGAAGGCTGTTTGGCTAGAGAAGGAATTGGAACGATTATATGCGGGTCTATTTATAACGTTAAGTCTTGGTTTCTCCCGAGTTTAACTATAGGCTATAGAAGCTGTATAAATTTCATAAAGAAGATCCTATGAATGTTTTGACTCTCAATAAACCAAGGCTGGACGTCAAATATGCGGTGATCTTTATGATATCTATTGATCGTCCGCCATCGGCTCCACTATATTCTTCTGTATATATTTGTAACTTATAATTTTTCGCCATAAATTAGTGGAACCGATGGCAGACGATCCGATCTAGAAAAATGTCTAAAAACGCTACAACTTTAACGCCCAACCTAAGCTTAGTCAGAAATAAGTTCACAGGTTTTCAGAGCTCTCCTCTTTAGGCTAAATTAATTGTGGTTTTATATTTTTGCTGTTAGTTTTGCATAAGAGTATTATTGTCAACGCAAATTGAATTCCCAGCCTTTTTTACGGCAATATGTTTACAATGTTATTGAACCGTGCGCCTTCATCAGCTTTATTAATGTCATAGTGTTTTTGCACAAACTGTTTGAGAAACATGATCGCGTACCGTGTCAAAACTCACTTGTTCCAAGGCTATAGAATGAATAGTTATGGCATGACTTCAGGAAGGAAATGAAACAGAGTCGGTGAGTCATAATTTAGATGGAATCACCATATCACTGGTAACAATAAAATCGTATTCTAATGGCCAGTGAATTCGGGTCTGTATATCTAAATTTAACCGTTACAAACACAGTAAAATTATCCCATCTCTCCAGTAATAAACCTTCAACTACAATCTGGTTTCATAGTAATCGTAAACTATTACAAAACGTAGCGAAAATGTTACAGCAGTTCATTTCCCCTTCATTTATTTAGATAGGCCCGCATTGATTTCATCTTCTGCAGTTCTAAAGTGTTATAATTAGAATTTAGATAGAGATTGAGAAGATATATATGTATGTATAGCAACTGGCGTGTTCTAAGCTCACATTGTAGCTTATATCGTTAAGAAGATTCACCGCTGATTTAACGTCCAGCCTTGGTTTATTGAGAATTATAACATTAACAAGCTTTCGCAGTTCCACTCCTTCATCACTTGGAGATATATTTTTCATAACACTAGGGTTGCGAGTTGCGAGTCGTTTGAAGCGCTGGCATGCAGTCAAAATATGTATGGTTCAAGTGTCAAATACGATTTAGTGTTTCTCATCGAAACTCCTTCGCCAACCCGGTTGGAGATGTCAAATGAGGAAGATTTCTCACAAAACATGACGGTTTAGGTACGCCGAACAAAATCTGGAGCGGGTCAATTTCATTTTTGATTATGCGTATACGCTGGGTTAAGTAGATAAATATCAGCCCATACTGCAACCGGTACCGTATAGGATATGTATGAAAATGTAATATGACAAGAGTTGCCAATCATAGCCATATTTACCCTACTTGTTTGACTTCCCGGTGGGAGAAAATGGAAATGATTTAAAGACGATGAATAACTAATATGAACAACCGTTTAGCGTCACATGGGATTCTTGCCCGTCTCCAAGAGGCTGCTATCGATCCAGTGCACCTGGCGATATACAACACATGACTAAAACTGTCCAGCGAGCATCTGGTCAGTCGATTTCATTTTCTGCAATTGGAATACTTTCAGATAACGCCATACCTTAGCAGTATGACCATACCAGGACATATATATAGAAGTCAAGTAGGCAATGACAATACTATGACATTTTGAACCAATGCAAACACGTTTTATGTCTTTCGAAATTGGACCTATAACGAGTGGTATCATTTATTCCAACGTCACTTGATGAAGGAGCAGAGCTCCGATAGCCTGTGAATTAGGTTTTTACAAGAAATAGCAAGAAGATTCCACACAGATTTAACGTCCATCCTTCATTTATTGAGAATTATGACATTCACGCACGCTTTCGGAGCTCCGCTCCTTCACCTATTTACGATATCTATTGATAGTCCGCCATCGGTTGAACTATATTCTATAACAAATGCGGCGAGACCTTAATTTCGTAGTTATCTATTGAATTAATCTTCCGCCATCTGGGTGCTCTTGTTTGCTGGCGTGGGAAACGCAGCGTGCTATATGTATTCCCACTCTGGTTATCGTCCTCGTCATGTTTTGATGGTGGTTACAACCAACATTCAACTTGCGAAAGATTAATAAAATCGAATTAATTACTACTTGCGTAAATTGCAGTCAGTCGCAGAGACATGATTACGATCCCGAAATCATATCGACGGACATATTAATTAAAAGTGTGTAACAAGTTGTGAAAGCTATTAGTGGCATCTTTAAAAGCATCATAATCCAAGTGAAGGGAAGATTCTCGATTTTTTGCAAATTTGCTGATACATGAGAATTTGCTAGCCATGGATGGTCTCAAGCTCTAACAAATTGGAAAGGTTGCGATTGGAAGAGCATTTTGCTTACAATCAATGCCAAATCAAGAGTGGTCCGATCCGCTGTAACCAACCACAAACGGAGGAGGACCGCATCTGCAAATACTCTTGTGGCGAAGTGTGGTAAAGCCACAGCAACACATGCTCCCATCCACTCACGGAACTTCTATATAACCATGAGCTATATGATTAGGTAAAATGCCTATAGGCTTACAATCGTCTCATTCCCTAAACAGTTTAAGCCTACAGCATATTTGGACATTCAGCCCCAAATTCTGCTTGTTCTAATTAGATTTCATTCGGCCCGTAGCTTCTGCTTTTTTGGCGATTTTGCAACCATGATCTCTCGTGATCGACGGTGCCAACAACAACAGCAGCATGGGAGTTTTATTTTATTTTTCGATATTCAGTTTCCCACGCAGTGGTAGTAGGTAATCTAGGTATTCTACGTGTAACGCTCTTTACCGTGTCTATAACCAGAGATAACACAGTAAACTAGTGTAGGTACAGCGTAGGGTACTGCAAATATCATAGGATGATTTTTTTTAGTACAGATATAACGCACTTGTCCCAACCGGCTTTGATCTGCCGCGTCTGTCGTGGACGCATCTTAATCGTCTTAGAACAGGAGTAGGGTGCTTTAAGTCGTCCCGTCACAAGTGAGGTCTGGGGCGCCCAGTGCGGCATGCGAGTGTCGTGCGGAAAAGCAAACTGCAGATCATGTCATCCATTTGTATGCAATGTATAAGCCACTCAATGGAGTGAGTAATATGAAGAACATGGACGAGGCCACCACGCAGTGGCTGCTGTGCAGCTGCCCGGACGTCTAGTCCGAGGAAAGAGGTTGATAAGACAAACGAAAGAAGATCGCACTTGTGCGTTTTGAGTTGTGCTCAACAAACGGGTCTGACGCATGTTTTATTTATGTCGTCTTTATGTATGTTTCGAACTGTTTGCTCAGCAGTTCGTTCTAATTAAAGTGATGTTTTTCTCGCGTCAGTTAGCAAATATAATTGCAAACTTCCTGTCACGGTTTTGCCATCTTGCCAAATCGATATTTGTCCTTCTGTTGACCATTGAGCTGCACTTTAAATGGTTCCTATCAAATTGTCACTAGCGGTTGGAATATATATAGTATAATAGGCTATATACAGCCTTTTATACAAGCACTTGTTGTGCTTCCAGGCTAGTTGTAGAAAACGGGTGGCATATATCGTGATGATGCATATGAGTAAAAGATTGACCAAATAAATGTACAGTGGGATGCAATATTTCAGTATATTTAGCGCACAGGCCTGTAGTATTTAAGTAATTAATCCATTCCTTTGCGGTTGTTCGGCAGATACTGTACAACACCAGCAGACGGCGAACAGTATATTGCAGTCGCCATAAACAGTACCAACGTACAGTATACGAAAAGACTTAACCAGCCTGGTCCGACAAATTATCTGTCGATGCGTTAGGCAATTAAGCGTTTTGTACATAATGTGAAAGCAACATGGCTACAGTTGATAGTTTCTCAAATGTCGTAAAGTGGCTTTCAGAGTCCGTTCACCGGGTCAAACGCATCTATATATGACCAGTGTGCATATCATTCTTTGTTTAAGCCACCGACATAGCCTCTCACTCACAAAAGGCTTATTGAAGGACAACCATGAAAGGATATATTGATTTCATCTACGCCTACGACATGAACAATGTAACGCTGTATGGAATATCAATGTTATAACACAGTCTACTTCCACCATGACGTTTTCGAAACCCACTTTCTGTTACCATAACGTTCACTCTACATAGGTCTGCCACACGAGAAAAATTTCAAAACATAGCAATACACAGAAAACTCAACTCAACTTTTTGAGAGACGCATTCTGAGTCGCTTCCAAAATGAAACACAATACATCAAAATTTGAATCGAAATCCATCGATTTTCATCTCGTGAAATTACAAAGTCATCGTGATAAAGGGCCTTTATTTCCTAAAAGAGCGCGTGGTCTAGGCTTTCTCACAGTGCAAACAGACTGCTTGAACAAATACTTAATAAAGGTCCATTTGAGGCTACTTCAGACCAAGAACATTCTAAAGATACACAACACATGACAGTGTAGGATTTTTGACGTAAGACACATTCGTCAAGTTCCAGTCAAACTTGTGCTTTTCAATTAAAATCTTAAATCAAATTTTTCAACATTACGTTGGTCAAGGCAACAAAGATGAGTCTGTGGATAAACGTTACGTCCTGGTTTTTTTGTGCCCGCGTAGTGCGCGTACCTATACCCGGTAACTATACCCGCAAATCTTGAATTCGACCCGACACTCTCTCATTACGTCCGACGTCAAGCCAGGTCAGGTCACTTCGGGTCAAAGAATGTTTGCGGTAAGAGGGTGCATTCAAATCGACACGTCTTGAAGGCTCTCGATAGCCGAAGGACCAAGGGTATGATGGTATATGTTCACCCAAATCCGACCAAGAGTTAAATCCAATTCATTACAAAATATAGTCATGTGATATTACGAGGATGACATCATATTGGCAGCAAAGTATTCGCACACTACACTTTGCATACAAATCCTGGTTCGAAGTCCTCATTTTGATGACTGCATATCAAATCATGGGCCCTGCGTTACTAGGAACTTGGTTACTGCGAAGTCACGCATTGCTTCATCTAACGGCGCTTGTGGAAGTCTGCATTTTCAAAGCCAAGTCGAAAGCGATATGTTCATAGCTTATCATATCCCAATGAAATCGATGACTCTACTACCGGTTTATATGGAAATAAGGTTTTGTTAATAAACCAAACCGAATATAGGCTATTTATCACACCACTGCGAATCCCGCCTTAATGTCGGCATAAATCAAAAAGGACATATTGCCGCTAGCATTTCGAAATAACGTCCTATTACCTTCAAAACATTTGGGCCTGCTGATACCATTGCATCTTTCCAACGTTGCGCCAAATTCCTTAAAATGGGCCAGTTTTTGTGATGTCAGATATATTTATTTATCTGTCTTCATCCAACTCCAGATTTTTGATTGATTTGATTTTGATTGATCAATAACTCCCACAGGTTGTCGTACTATATATTTTAATTTTGATTTTATCGATATACATTTACACCAAATCATGGCGGGCTTTCATTGATGCACGCATGAACGCTCTGAAACACAGCAAATAGACTGTCACGAATTGCAAGAGACTTTTGAGGCCTACACACAAGAAACAGAATTCGCCAGTCAGTCCATCATTCAGTCAGCAAAGATTAATATCATCACAGATTAAAAAAATAGATAGCGAAATGAAGATTCACAACTGATTTATAACGTCAAGCCTTGGTTTAGTAAGACACAAATGTCATTATAACTGAACGTGGGGACGCGGCCTCATGAAATCGTCTCTCGGCAAATGTATGATATTAGCCCGATCATATTCAGACGATTAAATCTGCAGTTGATTCAATACCTGCAGTGTGATAAAGTCGCAATAATGCGACCAATAGGAAAATTGATTGGGTAATCCATCGAAGCCGGAAATGCATTTGATTACCATAAAAGATAAAAGCATGGGAAAATTGGCAGTGGTTGTCTTACACCTTCCAGGCTGGAAGTTCCAGCGTCAACTGATAAAAGAGCAGAACTACGAAAGCTTGTGAATTACAGCAGGCTTATATTCCAATAAACTAGACTGGACGTTGTATGTGTGGTGACTTATTTAGCCCACAAAAAGTTTTGTTACTCGCGCTCTGGCTGTTTGAAATCCTTAGCGGTTTGGATGAGCATTATATATATACAACCATCAACAACAGTAACTGGGAATCCACCTTTCTCACGTTTTATTGGACAGTACAATGCTTCGTGTGAGTTCGCATAGTCTCATTCCCTGCGTTTCTTATTGCCGTAGGCCAATAACTCACTTTGCTAACGCACAACACAAAAAAGTGCTCTCCAAATCTCGAGATTGGCGGGGATATTTGCTGCCAATAACAGGTTGGATAACGAATCCCCATTTCTCGAATCGGGGGCAATTTCAAAGAAAAGTATACTACGGAGCCGATGGTAGACGATCAAAATAGTAATAGAAGGAGCGGATCTCCGAAATCTTGTGAAAAATATTCTATTAAACTGGACTGGACGTTAAATCTCTGGTGACTAATTATATTCATTACTATTTGGATCGTCCGCCATCGGCTCCACTATTTTTTATATCTATTACCAAAGAAAAATACAGAAACTTATTGCTAAATACAATCGTCGTGTATTTTCTTCTTTCCATGATTGATTATCTTGTTTTAATCCTGCATTGTGTAGTGTAATCAATTAATCGTATTATTATTTCCTTGCGTGCCGTACTGGTTTATATACCGTTGCTTCCACGCAGCTTGGACTCAGTCTTAACCTATCAAGTTTCTGTGGTACTACATCTTAGTATCGTTTGGTACGTACACAATAGAAGACTTGTAGTACCTACCATTCGGGTAATTCATGATATTGGTGTCAAAACCGCAACAATAAACGTCTGTCAATATTTTCGATATGCTAAAAACGACACTAGTGTATAGACGGCGGTCCCATGAATATAGAATACGTCACTAGTTTCAACGGTGTATATTTTTTATATGCCTAAATTAGCCTATATTAGGCTATAGACAGCTGCCTTAAGTGTGGTGCCATGAATATACAATACTCCGCAAGTCGCGACGGTGTAAATTTGTGAGTGAGTTCTCCATTTCCATCCACTATCATTAATAATGCCAGTCCCTGTCTTACCACCCTTTTCTACAGTACTTTCACTGACGCGAGTGCAAAGCAATTCAGATAAATATTTACAGAGAACGATTTGCTCATACCACACCCGTCTCTCAGTTAAGTTAGAACGGATGCGTTTTGATGTCGCGCGAAACAACTCGTTCGTAAAAAAAACACAGAGAAAATCAACTCGAAGTGGGTGCCACCAGAAAATATGTGATCGTACAGGAAAACGCGTTCTAGAAAAACAACATCAACTTGCACTATATTTAACTGCAGCATCGTCCAGCAGGAAAGCGGAAGTTGTAATCAGCTAGCCCTATTAACATCGACATGATTTGCTGTTCGCATACCTCTTCTATCGAACGATGAACACATGAAATGTCTGAATTAATAGGCCTACACTTCATCTCACAACTTGTATTTACCTTTATCATTATTTAATAAATAAAAGGATGAAGATGATAACATTAATAAGGCTTCCAATTTCTGGGGTCACGGAGGGAGATGGGGGTGTTAGGCTTGAGCTACCTTACTGAAATAATGCATGCGTTCAAGGACCACCAAGTGTCAGACAAACAGATTGATAGTGTAAGGCCTGTTCAGTCTTTCACTCTGACTCAGAATTACGTATTACTTAACGTAGCATACTAAATAGAACATGCTGGGACAAGACATAAGGAGTGTATGGGCCGATAGGGTGGTTATCGTAACACGATGCGAGATGACGTTATACTGTAAAGTACTGTGTCGACCAGCCCATAAATCAGTCGTGGATCACGCCATGTTGCTGGATGATGAACAGGAACGAATTATGGCCGCTGCAATTGATGTACATCCGCATAAGGGCACATATCAAGTAATTAACACCGGTGGTTTGTTATTAATCCGACCATGAACGCGGCAGATCAGTAGTGCGAAGTGGGATGATAAGCTTCCTTCCTGCAATGGGTTATTTTTCGCTGACAACAGGCATATCATGCAAAAACTATAATTGTGTTTGATGCCAGCAAACCTGTCTATTACATATTAGCTATTAGCTATATATAATCTTCTTTCATCGACGGGTCCGAAGTCTTTGTTGAAGTAAATCTTATGACAGTCATCTGGAGTCAAGGTACAGGCATGTTCCTCATGTCCATATTTCGGCAAACTTTCAAAAAACTACTTACAGTATACTTCCCGTTCGAGACGTTTTATTATTCCTAGATGAAGCAGTATCATTATTATTCATAGCACAGACGTATCGATCTGTTATTGCTTTGCATGAATACATTGTACTTCAAGAATGTCAGTGATGATGAATTCAGAGATGTATTTTTTTCAACCTTGATTGCGTGTCATTCATTTAATCCTCGGGGAGATCTTGAAGTTTGAACGATGTTCATAATGTTTTTACTCGTGACACAGAATGTAAATCATACTTGGTGTGATTGCAGATCAATCAATTCGGTTGAGATAAATCTTATAGAATATGACTTTATCGACTGTTTACGGCGTACCAATTTGACATTTAGAGGCTTACGAGTGAACATCTTTAGCTTCTAAAGCGAACAACAACGATCTGGTACATCTATTTTAGCGTGCTGCAGGGTCTGTATCGTGCAGAGCACAATTTCAAGTTCTGCCTAAACCCGCATGTTCGCCCGGCTCACACAAAGCTTATCGCTTGTAGACAAATTTCGTGTGCTTCGCCTTTCTCAACAACTACAACAACACGAATTTAGTTCTTAGAACAATAGTCAATGCGGGATTGTCATCAGTCATCAGACTCATCGCATAATAGGTGATGCTCAGTGTGTCTGCGTGGCATCACGACGAACAATCTGTATTCCTATCGTGGGTACTTCCCCGCGTATTGATGCTGTGCATGCCACAATTTCAATGTTGAAAATATTAATAAATTGGTATATGGAATCTGTCGCATTAACTTTCCCCACGCAACGCTTCATTTCAATCGCTATTGGAACTTAGTCACTGTTAGCCAGGGCGAGCTAGATCAATAGAGTCCAGCACAAAATTGCCAACGGATGAAGCTGCTGGAGGGTTGCTCCAAAAGTCTGTAAACCAAGTTTTACAATAGGTGAGATCAGACGGTAGATGTGTGGTGACATATTTTGCCGTGTTTTGTCCTTGCGGCATACGCTGGAGTCTTTACGTGTAATAATTTGTCAAATCACGTGTTCTCACGTGGCCTATGAAGCAATCATTGAAAATATGGCGTAATTTATTTCGCGTTGTTGATTCAACCAAACCGAGTTTACGACAATTACAGAATTTATTACTTGCTAACCTCAACGTATACCACGCTTTAAATGCCACGTTGTGAACTCCATTTGCATAATGATTGTAGGGCTACTGACTGTAATAACAAAACAAAGGATAAAGGCTCATTCTTAGAAGTTTAGGTAGTGGCAGGTCAACGATTTTCACCATGGTCCCTGTTCTTACGGAAGTCTAAACCAGCCCACAAAAATAAAAAGCAAACTGCATGACTGTGCGAGCGGTCGAGATGAATTTTCGGAGGCATGATTTCAACACAGAGTGTAAGGAAAGCATTTCGTTTATGTATGGTTACGTAGGCTACCGTAATTTCTATTTAGGTACGGGCGGGTATTAGGATATTGATTGAAAACCAGTCGCTGAAATTGTACATTAATTAATAAACTAATACTTTTCCTCGCAGTAGCAAATATTATGACGATATTTTAAAGTAAATCAAAGTTTAAACACTCGCCTGTTTATTAAAATGCGATATTATCATTACACACCAGTGAAAAAAATTGGAAGGGTTTGAAGCCAATTGGGGTTTCATATACGGTTGGGAGTTTGGCATGAAAATGTAATGTTACGTTATTAAGCTTTATTACCGAAACAGAAGAGAATATTAGAGTCAGCTCGGAATTTCAATTTGCGTCATCACGGCCTAGTAAACCATCATGCTTCAATATAATCCGCGTAACTACGCATTAGGCGACCTTATGCGATTACATATACGATTGAGCGACAATTGGATCAAACTTTTGGGAAACTATTTTTGGTTAATCAGGAAAAGATTGGTATATTTTAAATTGCAATGGTCAATATTATTCACTGAGATGATCTGCTTTGAAATATTTATATCATTTGGAAAGCTATCTTCTACATCTAAGCATGACCTACTAAAACGCGGTCTTATACCATGGTCTAAGTGAACTTGTGCTCAATATACCCGAACTAAGGACTTAGGGTTCCCGTGAAGGCTATATCCTGCAGCATAGTGTATGCCAAATACTTGACTTAACTTAACTTTCTGGTGCCATCCACGGTCGCCTAATAACTCATAGCGCATTGCACGCACTCTCATGATTTAATTCCTTCAATATTTCTAACTCTTGCGTTCAGTTGGTCGAGTGGTTTAGACTTTCCGTCTTCTGATCGGGAGGTTGCGGGTTACATTCCCGACCGAGTCAAATCCAAGACTTTAAAATTGGTATCCGTTTCTTCCTTGCTTGCCAGTCGGTATCGGGAAAGTGCGGAGAGTCGTGGTTGTAATAGTGATCCGGGCTATAAACTGCAAGTATTGACACGTATACCGTAAGCATTGACCTGGCGTAAATGACCGTAGTAGTTGAAAACGCCATAAATTTCAATTGAACAAACAAACAAAAGGCGAAATTCATGACTCTGAACTATAACGCATAAAATTCGTGGGATCTTCAACCCTGGGTAGTATGTTTTTATTTTTTTACGCGGAGGTGGTATAGCCTACACTGTGTGTTTGTAGCAACACGCAGCATGGTTTAGATTCCTGGGTAACTTTCCTCGTATATTGATTCTGTTCATGCTACGTTATCGTGTAGCACTATTGAATATGCTACAAACACAGTCCCTAGATTTTTAGCATTAAACTTATTGGACTCTCAAATGACTTGTGCAATGCATTATCTGTCGTGGGTTGTTTGACTGTCCGCCTTCTGGTTGGGAGGTTCGGGGTTCGATTGCCGACTGCGTCAAACCAAAGACATTTCAAAATTAATACCCGATCTGATGTTTTGCAGTCAGTATCGGTGAGTGCAGCCGGAAATATTGACACGTGTCTAGCGTCAGCATTGACCTTGCTTTACATGACCTGCAGTAGTTGAAAAACGCCTTAAATCGAAGAGGAAGGTAAAAACCTTCGGAGAAATATACGTAATTTCCTAGGCTGACACGAACAAGTATACTTGCGTTGGCGATTCTTAAATATTTAACCTGCGGGACACACGGGATTAGAAAAACACATGGGATTCAAAACTGTTAGAATCCCAAGTGTGAGTATTGCGACGAGGGTGCATGGGTCATTCGTGTACGTCGTTGTTGTTTTTATATTTCGTGACCAACTGTAGAATAACAAGTCACCCTATTCGGTCATGAATGAAAATTAACCGGTTCGCCAATAAATCCGCACGGGTTTATTTGCCGAACGAGTCAAACCGAAGACTTGACAATTGGTATTCGCTTCGACGGTTGACTTTGTCAGTATCGGCGTAAGTTGGTGTGGTTGAGATAGCGAACCCGGGCTATAAAACGGAAATATCGAGATTGCATACATGAGCTAGTTACAGTAAAATCGCCATAAACTCAAAAGAAACAACCCCTATGAGTGCTGAAAGACCTATTAGAACACATCTGGTATAACTGCAACGTTTACAGCCCCTTTCTATCCAGCAGTTTTTATGTTTTAACGATTTCTCTTTTGCAGAAAGACATTAAATGCAGTAAATTGAGCTCGTGAAAGTATTACTAGGGATGCAAAAGAGCCCGAAAATAGATTTTTCAATTAGTTTTAAGGCACGCCGGCACGCACTACTGACTACTAACCCGCCAAAGAGTTTAGAAGTACAACCCGCCTGACAAGCCTTGGAGAATGAATTAGAGAGCGTGTTTAGGAATACCTCCTTATATAAATAGAATGAATAAACGTATTCTTGACAATACAGTTTTTGAACCACGACAAAATGGTGCATTCCTTTCCAGTAATAAACTGGATATTAAATTCAAACACACCCTTCATGTAGTCGAAAAAGAAAAATGCGGATCATTAGGCTACTTAATTGCGATATTTCTGTACAAAATTTGCTACAAATTGTAGTTTTGGTTAGACAATCTAAACAACATCGGGTACAACTTGGTTTTGAGGAGCTAGCACATAGATCGGATCACTTATTTTTTCAAAATATTATAAATTCTAAAGCGGAGCTCCGAAAGCCTGTGAATGTTATAACTCTCAAGGGTGGACGTTACATATGTGGTGAATCTTCTTTACAATATCAAAATTATTTGTGCAATATCCTTCACCCCACTCCAAATTATCAATACCAAAAATATAACCCTGTGACGTAACCTAAGTGGGGCTTTATTGAACTGAGACACATAAACACAACAGTGAGAAAACGCTAACAGAAAGAACCCATAGAGTTACAGTAGGTACGGTCAGTACAACGGCAACGTTCACAATGCAGAGAATCAGAACAATACGACAAAGGAAACCTCCCACACATGAAGCACTCTATCAATTAATTGGCACGGGTATAATGATTACAATTACTGTGCGTTACACGGCATCGTAGAAACGTACAGAACGTAGACCAATAGTTCACCCTGTATTATCATCACCATTGCCGTCAGCTGATTTCAACAAGACGCTAAACTTTAGCCCTTGTTCCGAGCTGAGGATCTCGAAGGTATCCTTTTGAAATGATTGTACAAAGATAATGACGCCATCCACCATGACGTAATGCCATCCAGTGAATTAGACAGAGTGATGGAGATTACCGTGAATAACATCATCAGTCTCGCCTATTGCCACAAATTATAATCAAATTGTCGTGGTCGTTGTTGTTTGATATTCTTGGAATTTCGACTTATCGTGAAAATCGATTTGTACATCATTCCACCTACACGCCGGTAGACTTCAGTACGGGACCGTTATTTCTTTGTTCGTCATGGACTTTTAAAGAATTGAGGTCGAAATTGACAATTTATCCTACAATGAAATACAACTCACGAACTAATATTATGGACTTTCACACGTGTTTGAGGGTTACTACCGTGATCTATCATATTAATTACGTTTCCAAGGGTCATCAAAACCCTAAGTTGATGTCATCGATACAACTCTCTAGACTCAAGACGATTTATATCACGTTTGGAAATATTCATATTCCACTGAATTCTTCTTGTTATATCCTAACCAGTTGTACTGTTGAATTGAGTGTAGGTACTTTTCCAATACGGGGCACTGT
The DNA here is from genome assembly GCA_030412335.1 of Botrylloides violaceus. Lineage (NCBI taxonomy): Eukaryota > Metazoa > Chordata > Ascidiacea > Stolidobranchia > Styelidae > Botrylloides > Botrylloides violaceus. The sequence goes on from JASFYC010000324.1 coordinate 230,845, forward strand.
AACTTTATTTAGCCTAGGAAGGGAAGGTCTCTCAGTATAGTTTTGAGCCTATGGTGGCTAACAAATTTCAACCCAACGCAGCACCTTTTCGACTTGCTTCCATGCCGGTCTATGAGTGAATAAAGCAAGTGGTTCTCAAACACTAGCCTTCAACGCCGCAAAGAATCGGCATCACGCATGACTGACTCGGTATAGATCAAAATCTTAGGTCTATTGTAGGAGTTTACAACGACCTAATGACGAGTTGTGTAGTCGATCATACTTTCGCCTACCATGGAAAAAGGATGAATAATTACATGCAGCGCTTTTGACTGTGTCTTACAAAAGCGCGTTGTTTTGTGTTTCTTGTAACAAAGTGATTTAAACAAATCTGTGAAGTCTGTCAGCGTCACGTAGGCTACGCCTGTATTTGCCTTGACTTTACAAATTGAGACATCCGATTTGACCCAGCAGTTCAGCCACCTCTGGTCAATGGACTTTAATGGTCTCATCTTACTTTTCGTCGAAGGTACCTCCTCTTGGATGTTATCCTCGATGTCCCATTGGAAGCAGCGAATCAACAGCGCTATCTGCCGTGCAACGTTCAGTACGCGTACGACACGACACAAGATCACGTGATCTGGTACGTCACATGAAATATCTCAGATTTCACGCAAAATGCTACGTCACGGGGAACACGTCACATTTTACGCGTTGGAAGGTACAGGCCAATAATTTAGTTATTTGAGTCCTTCGTACGGCGTTTACTGTGTGGACTATTTATTGACTTGTTATCCTTATATCACATGCGTAACAGCATGGGCAAATGCGTGTCATATGATGATACAGCTATAGGCTCACAGGTGTTACAGAAAAATATTAACATTGCTGAAGCAAAATCTTGCCCCAAGCGCAATATTGCTTGTGTTGTGTCCTATCAGATAGTCAACAAAAGGACAGATAATGTCACAGGCTTCAGGAAATTCAGGGGCAAAGTGCTCCCGTGCTCCTTAATGGGGTTCAACTTGACTCCAACAGCTGAACGTCCAATACTAGTGTGTGCCGGAGAACATGCAGGCTTGTAGGCCTATGCATATCTATACCATTGTACCTACGAACGGATTAATTCGGATCTTGGAGGTTATTAGATGGCGGCGGCACACATAGGCCTACTAAAGTGGCAACGCATAATTTCATGCGCCGCGACTATAGCAACACCAGTAGGCCTACTCATATCCCCACAGCCTCACAGATAGAGTATGTTCATTTTTATGATTTGGTAGTCGTGATAATCAGACGTCCCATATGAAAGAGCTGAACAGGGGAATCACCGTTTTGAATACATTACAACCACTTCTGTTGATGAATTGATTATGATCGACTGGTGAGAGCAGGCTCTAGGCAAAATAAATGTCTGCTCACATGCTTAGTCGTGCCTTCAACGCGATCATTATTAATTAATTGAGTAAGATCGCCTTGCATTATTTCCATCTAACAACAAATATCTTCCTGTCTACATTAAAAGATAATCGCGACTAGGGACAGTGTGTTCTATCGCTGAGCCACGTGAGCCAGCATGTTGATCTTTTGAGGTTTTAGTTAGTACTTAGTTGTAGGGTTTCCTGCAGCTGGATGAAACGTTAGTTGTTACAGGGATAAATTATTTCTCAAAACAACAGGTATGGGCTACTATCGTGTGAACAAGAAGCTGTGAGTATCGGCCTAAGTAGATAGCTTGATAAGCAAATACGCATCTATAGAGCATAGGACAATCATTAAGCCAATCCAAACAACTATGATATCAACTGCAAGCACTGGGCTGTCATTATGTAGCTTACTATGAGCCGTATATCGTAGGGAGCGCATAGGGTATCGTACCTTTCCTGTTCCCAGGCGCGTACTATACGTAGACCTACTTATACGTAATGAGAATACCCGTGGAAGTAATCATGATCAGCACATTTGATGACGTCCTAAATTTACCCACAGTCCTCTCGAGTTTTACTAATAAAGAACTACACTTATATTAATGATTTGTTCACTGACGGCATTTGGTCTTATAATATTTCGACGTGAAGCGAATCTGTGACTAGAGAACAAATTCTTGCTACATTTTTATAATGCAGTCTCTGATTCAAATAGCCGTTCAGTTGTTAAACGATGTAGCGAGCTCCGTTCAGTGATGCGCGTCTGATCCTTGAACACGTGTTCGTATTACAACCCTCAAGACTTGCTGCATCGCTGCCTTGAATTACCCATTCTCCCATTCTAAGAAGTTTAGGATTGCGTCAATAGGCCTACTTTCAAATTATGGTTAGCGCCTCCATTTCTTGTCCTTCTGATAGTTTAGATGGAAATACAGTTTCCAGACATCGCTGCTATCGACAAAGCGAAGCAGCAATGCTGAACCACACGATCAAGAAAATGGTGGTCCTGTGAACTATCTAGATTCTAGACTATAGTTGTCGATTCCATTCCGAGACTAAAATTATTAGAATCCGTCCGTGATAGCAAAGCCAGCCCCTTGTCTTCTCGTAACGAGAAGAATTTGTTTTGCTCCTATCACAGACATAAGCAATTATCATGGCTGACTATTCTCGCCTGTGCTGCCTTAGAAATTCCGAATTCAAGTCCATTGCCTACCTTATCGGCCTACTAACCAGTTTGTCCTTGGTTTAGCTCTACATGTTTGTAGTGTCGGTAATCATTGTATGCACGTTGATTGTTGATTACCTTTTGTGAATGCACCAACCTACGACTGCGGCGGCCAACGTGAGTTGAGCTGAAGAAGCGGTGCGGTGTGGGCGACTGTGAGCGATTTAGAGATTTTAAATACATTTTACCATTACAATTTTACCACCAATGATACATGTCAGGGCCAATTGTTCCGCGTCATGATACTATCTACCTAAGGAGCGGAGCTCCGAAAGCTTTCGAATGTTATAATTTTCGATAAACCAAGGCTGGATGTTAAATCTGTGGCGAATCTTCTGCCTTCTGCCTTCTACCTACACGTCCTAAAAGATAGACTTCACGATTCTGAAATGATATAATGTTCGACGTTTTAATTTCCATGCCCATGTTTTTCCATGCCATGTAATTGATCAGTAAGAAGAGACAGAAGAAATCTTCATACAAGTTCACCGGGCATTATTACTAGTTAAATCCAAACCGGGATGGAACAGAAATAGAATAGAAAGCAGTTCTCTTCCACGTTTCGGAATCTTCACATTTTCCCAATCGCAACGCCTATACGATACGGTAGCCTGTAGCGGAAGGTGCGTAAGGTCCTATAGCCTTGATGCTCAGAAAGTTGATATTCGACCAACGATTACACGACTGTACGCACGTCTACGATAAGCTGCCTCGATAAAAGGCGTTCTAAGAAACAACCAAGGTGTGGCAAAACTTTCACTGCCGGCTAGGGTGTAAGCCACAACGCTACCGGGAATCTCACATTTTATATCAGTAAAATGGCAATCAGTGTTATGTCCGTATGTCCGCATATGAAGCACTTTGTGATGGTAGCCAATACAAAATGTACGATCGGCCGAAAACGTTTGGTGAAATATGGGAAGCACATCGGGCCTACAACGTAGCTGGGGAAATACGTTCGATATTCCCTTGATCGATAGCTAACGATTTGTAGAGTTCATAAGTTTATACGCAGTCTCTATTCTTTAACCCCATGGTTCACCAAGGGCGAACTAACCGCCGTACACATCGTAGCGGGCCGCAGGATATATCCTCTTTGTAAACCAATCAATTCTCAATAAACCAAGGCTGGCTGTAGCGAATCTTCTATACAAGATTGTAAATAATCATGATAATTATGACATCATATATGCGTAAAATAGTGGAGCCAATGACGAACGATCCAAATAGTAATAATAGATATACGTCCAGTCCTGTTCATTGGAATATAATTCGCAGGCTTTCATAATTTCATAATAACGCCTTATTGCTACAGCTTTGGACAGTTTGTTACAGCCTGCCCTATATATACACCCTACGTTTTAGGCTGCAATACACATGACTTGACGAGTATTGATGTGTATTGTATAAGACCTTTAGTGATAAATGCTGTAGGTAGGGTAAGTGACAGATCAAAACAAGGATAGGGCGCTGTGAAATGTGGATAACTCGGAGGGTTCTTTGAAGTTTCAACTAAACCAAGGGCAGTCATGACCTGGAATGTCCAGGGGGGTAAACTTTACGTCGAATTCGCAAATTACTGTAGGCTACTATACAGTAGCTAAGAAGACCCAGTGCGTTGCTGTCAAGTTGGTTGCTGTGCATGTGATTGCAATTTAGGAATACGGAACAAAGCTGTTGATTAATTCACACAAATGGCTTTATAGTCCACTTCACGCACGCCTGATTCGAGAGATAAGCCTGTCCGTCACCCTATTCTCTCGCAATTATTAGAGTTGCCTGTTTGGTAATGCGCATAACGTAGTCACCTATGAGTACACATCATACTACGGAAGAGAGTGCTATAGTTACCTGAAGTGGCGAGATTAGTAGGGCGGGGCGCACTGATGCTATTTGAAATAGAAGAACGCCATGGTAACAACGCAGAATAGTAGACATGCGTCAAAGCTACAAACGTCAAAGCGTCGAAATCATGGCGATGATATGAGATGGTGGAATAGCAAGCGTAGGCCCTCCGGAACTACAGAATTGCTATTGTCTACACTACATCGCTGTTTAGAGTTAGAACTCAGTAGCATGGAGAAAAAAATAGGGAGATAATCGTGTTCTTTGTCATTTGGACGTGTTCCCACTACCCATCCCCGAATTCCTTTTGTCGGTGGTCACAGCGGGGTCGAACCGCACATGATTCGCGAGTGATTTTACGCCAGATGGCCTTCCTTTCATGTCACAACTCGTCCTAATTGCCATAGTTGAGCATGGTGATGAACTGGCAAATGCGAATATGCAGCAACTAACCAGAGATTGTATTCCTGTCCGTTTTTTCGTTTACCGCGCGAATAGATTTAAAAATATTCGCGTTGGAAAAGTTGCAAGAGTATTGAAAAGCGCGCATGCGCATTGAACGTCTTCGTCGTTTGGTTGAGAATTCTCTCGCGGGAACAGTCGTGGTCAGAGGCTTTGCGAATCGGTTGGGTGTGACATAGTAGTGTTTATTGGAGGTTTTCGTTGTTTTTTGGAAGTTATTTCGTGAAAATAATTTAATGATACTGAATTTAAGGTACTAAAAAAGGAATTTGCACGAAAAGGTTGTATATCACGTTCCTATTTCTGAAGTTTAAAGGTAGCTTTCGGTGTAGCTTTTCTTGAGGCATTGGTAATTTCAAACCTGTTTCGTCGACGCCATTTCTCTCGCAATAGAATGAGACAAGCGCGCGTCTCGTGTCGCTTCCTCTTTTGAAGTAGTGATATTATCATTTTATTTCTTTATTGAGAGGTGTGCGCGAAATCAGTGTGGCGTGAAGACAAAACGTTTGGGAGAAAGCTATGGTGGTAAAACGTGTGCTATGGATAGCGTTTAGGGTAGTAGTTGAGAACGTAGCAGCGCAAAAAGCAACGATTATATCGACTGACTTGAAACATTCGCAGAACTATGGAAGAACAACTTCACTACACTGTACTATATCAACTGTAGGCTACTAGCCAACGCATAGGCTAATATAATGGACCTCTCAAAATCATCGTTCAAACAAGCCACACTAGCGAAGTCATTACAGAGTGCTAACGGCTCAGATACCACAAATGTAAGCTTACAAAATCTCTACAAAATTTGAATCTACTTCACTTGGTCAAATTATTATATACCCTATTCGATAGACAAACAACGGCAAGATCCATGCAGATTTGGGCATAGCTCAAAGTAGGTCTACGGCTGACGTCACGTCCAAAGGTGCCTCGATCGATGGATTAATATGGGAAAACGGAATTGGAACGCTAGCTGGAATTGATAACATTCAGGTAGGCATATAACTCAATTACCTCATTACATACTTTTTGTTACGTAGCATAACCCGTTTACAGTTTCGAAAGGATGCATCTGGCGAGATTCAATTAGTAACGCTAAAGATTCCAGGAATCGAAGCCATGGACCAAGGCATACCTGGGACTGCCGTGCAGGTAATTTCGTTTCGAAACAATAGTAGGCAACAATCATTATTCTGTCGTTTACCATTTAAGCAGAAACAAAGTGAAGCGGGTAATAAACGCAGTGTTGACATGGCAGGTAAGCAATCAAGCACTTAATCTTATGCCTGTAAGGGTGGCTGAAGCTTGTTAATTGAAATCGCAGACGTGGCAACAGAGCCCAATCAAAAAGTACCTCGAAAGAACGAGGCGTGTACTTCTGCATGCGCAACAGCGGAACACGAAGCAGATATCAGGAACGGGAATATTCGACGTAACTTACCCGTCAGAGTGAAAAAGGATCCTTCCAGATTTCAAGCTCGCCAAGGTATATATCAAGGTACCGTTTTGTGGTTTTTATGGTTGTTCTTGTCTAGATGTTATGCAGTATATGTGCAGATGCGCTACCGTACCGTAACGTTAACGTCCATTCTCAAATGCTTCTACACGTCATGTGCTACCGGTAATCAGGTTAATATAATAATATAATAAATAGCCCACACACCATTTCTATGTTACTCTTCATTCATCGAAAAATATATTGGAGATAATAGCGGACGATCAACGGAATATCAATATCATCAAGATATTCATATGCTTTTACACGAGGAAGACACCGCCCTGGGCTCTGCAAGGAGATTTCGAAGTACTGTTGTGCTGTACAGTAGCCTATACATAATCTCTCCTAAATCAAGGTGGATTTTAAGAGTGATGTGACCTTGGAATTAGATTTCGACCTTCGTAATTTTATCCCACAGAACGTCTGGATTTGAGTGCCGATAGGCGTACCAATCCCTCAGCATCTGGTAGCAATATCCAGTGTGGGCATAAGTCCAAACATGGTTTACTCAATCCCGTACCAACCCCTCAGCATCTGGTTACCCATATCCAGTGCTGACACTCGGCATTAGTCCCGACATGGCTTACTAAATTTGCTAGACGGCATGGTCCGAATACATGAGAAAGTTTATAGCACACCAAATTACGGTGCGGAATTCCGTCGGATGTTACGTATCTGGCGGCTGTAACCCGAGGGATGAATAAACCCAAACTGGACGTTCGATCTTTGGTGAAATTTCACAACGATACCGGTACTTGATAAATTGATATCACACGCGGACTTGTTATTGGTTCTTCGGAAATCGACGGGATATGATGCGTGTACCTGTCGAAGCATCAGAAACAATATATTTTAGCAGATTTGCCAGTTGAAAATCTTGAAGATAGCAACGCCCGCCCGAAGGAATTAAAAATACGAATTCGTCTTCCGACCCCGCCATCTGCTGATGCTGCCACTGACGCTGCCACGCGGAAGAGGAAGTCTAACAACGACTACAGTCCAATTGGTATGACAGATGCTTTTGTACTATGAGTGATAATGCAGTTGGTACAAATCCCGTGTATGAGAATACTGTTTACAAGTTTATCGTGATGATAGACATTAATCTTGATACAGTGTTATCGGCTGACCTTCGATAACAGGAACCATACGCTAAATGGCGAGAATCGTATAACTTATTTTTAAAGCGATTGGCCATCCTTAGACGCCATGCTGAAATCGCATCGCGACTATACGACCTCACGACGTCCGCGTCCGTTGATTGGACGCACCGTCGCGTTTCTATTGTTATCAAAGTTGATATGCCTTTATGCCTTAGCTTAGTAATGTATCCCCTGCAAGCTGCAAGGGGAGTGACACCATTCTTTATATGCAGGCGTGGTCTGTATGGACACGTAATTTTCACCCTACACAAATGCTATAAGCTTAACTTTTGATGTAGTGAAGTGACGCCATATAGTATATCACCAATCTTTATATGAACGCCTAGGCATGTAGTCTGTATGGAAACCAAACAGTTACCCTGCCGAAATGTCACCTACCCTGCTAATTTTGATGTAGTGAAATGACGCCATGGTATACCTTCAATCGTCATGTGCAGACCTAACCTATTCTGTAAGGACACCAAATAGTTTACCTGCACAGATGTTATAAACCCCATTAGGGTTTCGATGTAGACAATAGGCATAGCCTACATATACTCATTCGTAATCTTTCCTAGGCGACAGAAGAGGTGGAATGTTCAGTTGGTCTGATTATGAACTTGATGGTGCAATTCTCGCTCCTGCACTAGCTTTTGTAAATCTGACGGGGAAAAATCCGTACCCAGGAAAGAACCAATTCAAGCTTGGAATGGCTTTGGAAGGAATCGATCCCGTGCATCAATCATTAATATGCCCTCTCTCAGTGACAGCTGTAAGTAGTACAGGCTCCTTCGAAGTTTTATATTTGTCTGCTACCCACGATTCCTAACCCATCATAGTGCGGTATATATATATAGAGAGAACTTTATTTTGTCAACTAGGAAAGTATTAAGTACAAGGTACATGAAATCATAATATTTGTATCCGGTATAGGGTTTAAGTCCAGCTGGAGATGATAGGGGATTGCCAGAACTGCGCAGGTCTCCAATCTTCCTCAATAGAGGAGTTACTAAGGTTATGACTGAAGGATGCAATTTATAGACTGCGCAGGAGGGAGCGACGTAGGCACGACCGGAACCCCCCGGGGATTCTGGCGATCCCTGATTATCTACGGGTTATGTTTTCGACGGTGCGTGTCATCTCGCCTCTCGCTGCACTGCATGTCTGATCATATCCCGCTATTCTTGTTCCTAGAGATTTCTCTCGCTCCACCTGGTCCCCTGTCTTCCCATTTTCTGCAGCCCCCTCCCCCCAGGGCCGCGGCACTTCTACAAGTGTTTCCCAATATATCTAGTAGCTAGTCTCATCTAAAAATCAAGCTATAAGCGTGGCTATTTTCGCAAAAGGTCAAAGGCTTTCGAATCCGTCTGCATTTTTGTGGTTATTTGGAGAACTACGACTTCTGGACAAATGCCGACAGTCCGTTGATATTTCCGTGTGGGTTTTGCGAAAAGACAGGCAGGAAGCTGGAGCCACCGAAGGGTACGACAAATAAATAGAGATTTATATTGTGCATAGTGTCGGTCATACTTATATCCTGTATGTGTGCCTTGATTGAGTGATTTATTGCACCATCCTGACTGTGCCAGCTAACCGGAGAGTCAGTTGAGCTAAAGAACCAGCATGGTGCAGACGACAGTGACGAAATTTTACCATTGCATAATGAAGTCATTCTGAAAATGAAGCATTTATATTGAACCAGGTTTGCAATCAGACAATTTTCAATGGGACAAATACATGAGGAAGTCCAGACTGTACGCTGCTCCTGATGTGATTTTTTCGGTCATTAGTGAGGTAAGCTCATGTTCAAGTACCTGCAGATAGGCCTACAGCTAACATGACTACTTGACTCCTGGTATTGGTGATGAATCAACAAGATGCAGCATAATCCCAATGTATTAAAGAGCAAAGACGGCCGGTCAGACCTTGTTTACGTCCTTAGGTATCTTTATAACCATTTACAGTCGCTGACATTGTACTGTACAATTACTAATATCTACTGTAGGCCAATATTTTGTTTGTGGATCTTATGATGATCAGATGTACTTGAACAGGTCATTATCGCTATGGCAATTTCGAGGTATGCACGAATACGTCACGAATTGGCGCTCTTCGCGGTTCCGACGTATTGCGGGTGCCAAATATCAAAGCAAGTTGTTACGTCACGAGGTTATTGTGCAGGGATTGCGCAGCTCGTGCTCGGTGAACACGTGTTTTCGAAGCCGATTCTCCAGGTCACATGGTCATCGCATGTTATTGCGACATTTCACCGGGCATTTCTGTTCCTGTCACGAAGTCGCTACCTTATGCATCTTGTCAAGCCAAATGATAAGGCCTATATCAACGCACACGAACACCATCGCGATTGCACCCTTTTGCTCCATCCGTACCCTTGGATATAGGTCCATTGCAAATTGTAATAGATATAGTAAGTTACCACAGACTTAACGTCCAGTCCAGTTCATTGGAATATAATTCACAGGTTTTCGGAGCTCCGTGCTCTGTGGTGAATTATTATTAATATTTGGATCGTCCTCCATCGGCTCCACTAATTTTCGTATTGCAAATTGTGCGTACATATCACTACTGGGTGGGATTCAGTTTTGTGGTTCGTCTGCTCTGTAATATATTTGTCCAATTTAGGAGAAAGACTGCACATTCAAACCAGAAGAAAAGTTAGAAGCTGTCGACAAGCACAATCCTGATTTGATATGCGCCGCGACAGTGGCTGACGTCATCGGGGAGAATATACTGATTCATTTTGATGGCTGGACGCACGACTTTGATTATTGGTGTACGTCGTCATCAAGGCTTATCCATCCGGTTGGTTGGTGTCAAAAAGTCGGGAAAATTCTCACCCCGCCTGAAGGTAATGACTTGAATTACTGCTTCTGATCTTAATAACGATCTTCTGATTCGTTATGCCGTCTGCCTTGGTTTCATGAGATCTTATATGTAGCAACCCGCGATGATCCGATGAAATATCTTCTTTAGATTGGTTATATATAAGTGTTCCAACCTAACCTCCTACTTTCGGCATCTCAAATCAGCTTGTTATAGCGGATCACTCTCCACCATAAACTCATAGCCTATATCAAGTGTTCTAAGGATTTGCATCCTTCGCAAAACTATATATAATATACCGCTCCGTTGGCCGAGTGGCTTGACTGTTCGCCTTTTTATCTGATCGGGAAGTTCCGACTTCGATTCCCGATCAAGCCAAACCAAAGACCTGAAATTTTGTACCCGTTTCGACTCTGCTTGGCGGTCAGTATCAGAAGAGTGCGGATGGTTGTGGTTCTGATTGTGACCCGGGCTGTAAACAGGAAGTATCGATACACCTACTCCTATACTAACCGTACTACTACTAAATTTAGTAGACTATGACCTGACCTATATGACCTTAGTAGCCGAAAACGCCATAAATCCAAAACAACAGATATTTTTCGAGTTCGGACTAAAACTGTTAAACTACTCCGTAGTGGAATCCTTATTATACCAGAGGAGGGATTTCTCCCTTCTGCGTAGCATCAATTATGACGGTGCGCTGAATTGCAATTTCCTCAAATTGGCTCGTCCCGACTATAAGTATTTTTGGAATTTTGACTAACGACGCGAAGCATTCCGCGGTGCAAGGAGGCATTTCTCCTTTCTATGAGCATCGATTATGACGACACACAGAATTTTACCTCTTTCGTGATGAGTATGGCGTTTTTTTGACCTAACGAAATTACGCTGAGCTTATTGTTGCATTACAAATTTCAACACACCGGAAAACGTCAGCAGAGGATGCAGGCTATGACAGATAGTTGCATCGTTACAGATTTAATTATATGCTGTATGAATATTTGGGAAAAAACGTACATGTTCAGAAACTCAGATGTAAAACAAGGTAGCTACTGTCCAATGCATGGTAGGCATATCTCCGACAGCTAAACTATCTGGAACTACAAGCTATTGTAATATACAGTCAGGTAATTCTGGGGACAAAGTCCTGTCCTTGCAAAGACGTTTTCCGAGAAGTGAGAATGAAAGTTCTACAGAGGAAGACATTGGCTGGCAGCACTGTCTGTATCTTGGCATACAGGACAGGTGTTAGGGGCTGAGTCTTTACAGATTTTCAACTGAAGGTAACCACAGCGTGACCTGACGCTAGAGCAGACGTCACGGGTCAGTAGGAGTTCTGAATAAGTAGCCAACTCGGCAATTTCTATAAAATTCCGGAGGAAAGTGTTAGGTCAAAAATTTTGCTTTGGTCAAAAATGTTGACCCAACAAGTCAATTTTGACAAATTTTGACTATATTTTGACATGTCAAAAAATAACAACGCCCTAGTGATGCGTTTGAAATTTCTCCATGACGTAATTTGCAGGATATCCACACATGAATTTCTCTTGGGACACTTACTTACGAGAGTGCAGCACTGTAGCTGCGAAAGAAAGTTCATTCACTGGAAGTTCCCCTCGCCATGGATTGAAACCGGGTAGGAAATGAACTATTTTTCCCCTACAAAAGATTTACCTTAGGCCGAGGTGGTACTAGAGTGTCTGCGGCGCAACATGCTTTAGATTCCTATCGCATGGGTACTTAGCTCGCATATTCACTTTACGGATGTCACGTTTTCCATTTGTGACATAAATGAATCTTAAATACATGAGTAAATTGACTCAATCATTTCATTGTGTGGCTATGGTTTGGTTTCACCGGATTATCGGTAAGGAGTTGATATGATGTTTGACTCGTGATTCATTTTCTTAGGGATGAAATTGGAGGCCGTTGACATACGAAACCCCATACTTATACGAGTAGCTACTATTGTGTCTATTGATGAATACAGAATGAAGGTATGGATAGAAATTGTTACACCACCTCAAAATCATGAATGTATGAAATAGCAGAAAACCCTTATAGACCAGTGGGTTTTAGAGATCGGCCGATATTGTTTTTTTCGAGACCGATACGATAATTGGCCTTTCGCATGACTAATGGCTGATATCGATAATTGAAAAATCATGAATATTTTATTGTGGCCGATATCCCATATCGACTTGCGTATTTTTGCGATTCCGATAGTCACAAAAATACGAGGATAATTATAATCGGTCGACCCCTATTCTCAACCACCGGTCCGTGAACTGGCGTTGGCTTAAAAAAGATTTACCGGTCTACGAGGTCTCTTACCGAAGCAGAAAGGTTAGATGTACCTGCCGGGCCAGCATGCTTCGACTTTGCAATGTGTATCTGATCTGGGCCAATTCAGCATACCGTTTAGGATCATTTTGTCATAGGCTGTTGCATTTAGAAGCATGCAATGACCCGATAAGATTGTGGCTTTAATTGTAATTTCACTAATGATGTCTTTCAATGCTGTTCCGTGGAAACATGTATAAGAAATTCCCGGGCCTGCCATGCAGCAAAAACGCTAAGAACCATTGCTATAATCAGTTCGCTATCTTTACACCTCGCTGTGCCACCTTAGCTTACGAGAACTCGAGAAGACTGGCATGAAATTTCGTGCTATCAATGTTTTCTCAGATTCATTTTGATGGTTGGAGCAAAATCTATGATTTCACTGTCGACCTGGAATCTCCTGACATTCACCCACCAGGATGGTGTGAGAAAGCCGAATATTCTCTTCAACCACCAGCGACCGAAGATGATAAAACGGGACGCAAGTAATAATATGCCTACGATTTTGGCTTGCTTCGAAGAACAAATTAGTTATATAATGTGCTTAGTGCTTCTCAACAGCTGTAGTCAAGCAACGGCACATATTATTTGATGAACAATCACGTGCCCCGGCACAGCAGTTACAATTGCATTTCGCTTGCTGAATTTCCCGCTACGTTCACGTCATATCGGGCCTTCCAGTCACTGCCTTGTCGAATTGATGTTGTGATGCTTAAGTCTGTGTAGCGGTGACGGATCGACGCACACACACACACACACACACACGCACACGCACACGCGCACACGCACACGCACGCACGCGCACACTCACTCCCGAGCATTTCTGCGCAAATGCGTTAGATCTGAAACATGACAGTTACCATTCCTGTAACGTTCAGTGCGATTCTTCCTTGAAAGTATTGTGCCTGTACAGCATTCGACACAGCTCCGATAATACGTTTTCCCCGGTTGGCAACATTTATACAATTTCATACACTGATAGTTTGGAGGTACTTGATGAGGGATGCATTCGCGTATATCCTTTGATCGTATTCGTAATAAAGTAGAAGTTTCCTCGCAAGATGCAGCTCACAGTTACTCACGCGAGTGTCGGAAATAGGATGCGCAGAATCCTACTCCCTTACGCATCGTTCGTATACGCTGAGAACGAGTCAACCCTAATGTATAGGCTAGATAAGAAGTAATGTCTTTGTTGGTGAAATTGTTTTGTAATAAGTTACGTGAACAGGATTATGTGTTGGCAGTCAAAGCGGATGTCCAGTTCGCGGGTGCAATGGAGTTGGTCATATACGAGGGTCTAAATTTGCCGGACATCACAGTGAGTTTGGATGTCCATATTCTCAGCAAAACTATCAAAAGTTCAAAAATTATCTTCTGGTAAGTTTGAAGCAGGGCCGATAACGTAAATGAAGATATATAATGTGGTGTCAACGTTTCAGGACCGCTTGTCAAAGTCGAGAACGTCAACAAGCATACAAGAAGCTAACGGATATAAAAGGTATAGTATTCTGCCATAACTCTTGCACGACTACACCAAACGAGGTAGCAGTTCAGAGGAAAATCCAATAGAATAGACCCTAGGTGATATAACCTTTTGTACCCCAAGCAACCAGTTGGAATAGCACAATGCAATTTGGCCATTTGCCAAAGCGTCGGATTCTCGGACATCATGAATTGATATACCGGTATATCGATGTATCGATCGAACTTTAAGCATCTGAACGGTTATGGTGGCTAAGTTTTCTCGCATACATCAGAGTAGATGTGACGTCATACTTTTCATCGTTTGTATAAGTGACGGAATGAAGCACGCTGAGACGTACAACGTTAGCCTTTAGTGACGCTGGGGTTAAAACTTGAATTAAAAGATAGTCGAAATTCCACAACTCCACAAATCGTTAGCTTCCGATCAAGTGACTCAGGAATTGCGGAGGGGGCAGATTCCCTCTGAGTATGTGCACCCCCCTGGTTGCGGGCGTTCTGGTCAGTAATTCATATTAATTAGACTTCAAATTCCAACCTCAGCGGCTCCGACGGTGACTCTAACGACAATACACGGGGTTCGAAACTGCGCCGAACTAGAAAAACTTTGCTCGAAGGTAAGCATTTCAAATCCAAGTTGAACTTTTCATTCTTATATATTGTGGTTGTATTGCAGCTCAACGCATGTCGCCGTCAAACTCTTTTGGCAAAAAATCACCTACGCCACCCATTGTGCAAAATAAAAAGACGATAATTTCCAGCCACCAATTGTCGGATCTTATTGATGGTAAGTGTTATAACTTATAACCAATTGACGTATAAGATAATTAATTAGCTTATATATTAACGCTGTGAAGTGAAAATTGTGAGACATCTGCCCTTCGATACAGATCATGGGAAAAGCCACTACACACCACGGGAACATTCGGTATTCATTTCAGCGTTGTCGTCATACCCAAACTACGACCTGCCACTGTGCTGGGATCAGCAGTCTAAAATTTTACCAAGTATGAATGCAAATTTTTGTATTTGTGTTTTGTGTGAGATTTACCCTGTGGCCACTCGGCGTTTAATTTCGGATGGGGGCACAAATTCTTCTTGATTTCGTGACGTCACCACTTATTGAAATTCGCTCCATGGTGATGAAATCGGGGTAAAGTCCCGATCGCATCGGTGAAAGGCCGCCCTGCAGTGTACACCTTTCTTACATAAACGCGCTGAGAGTGGTGAGACATGTAAGGCCTCTGTCTCTCTATATATCCAGTTGATTCGCATTCGGCGTCAGCGCTTGAAATTAATGCGGTATCGTAAGATATGAGTCACCCCCCTATTGGGCTGTTGGTAACGGTGATTTGATGTGGACATACAAAAGGGGTCTACTGAGAAAATGTGGCGGCTTGAAAACCGGGTTCTCTCAGCAACGAGAGACTATAATGGTCTACGAGTCGTGGGCTGACATTTCGTCGACAGTCCTGAATCAACGCGCGGCGTGCAACATTCGCCGGAGGAAGATCATGCTGTAAAGATAGGCTATGCCGTGTCCGGTAGGCAGCGCTTCTGTATGTCCGCCGGAATAATAGTGGAGGACCTTGCTGCAGATCTTCTTAATAAAACACGCCAGGCAATGACATGCGTAGATTTTAGCCTACTGTATAAAATCGACTGCCCAAACCGCTGAACAACAGAATAAAATATATAGGTCTAGGCGTTACCTTCGGTAGGGCAATGATAGACAACACTTCTGGTCTTCTGTGCATTGACAAGAATCAGGCTATCAGGGGAGAATTACCTTCGACAGTCAATAATTGGTTTGGCAATAATACAATTAGGTGTCTCAACGAAATCGCTGCTCGCTATACACGGCATACAGCATAGTCCTACATTGTGGGAGCTAGCTAACGTATTCCAACATGAATCGATGTACCTTTAGATGTCAGAGGACTAAGGGTGAAGGAAGTGGCGAAATGGACGATACCGCAGGTGTGTACGTTTGTTACTGACTTGACCGGAAGAGTCGAATATGGAAAAGTTCTGGCCGCAGAAGAAATTGACGGGGAAGCATTCCTATTGCTGACGCAATCCGATATTGCCAAAGTATTGAACATAAAACTGGGACCGGCATTAAAAATCTACAACGCACTGCTACTTGTAAAGGCTGCTGACCATTTGCCGGTTTAAAAGGCATATTTTATTGCGTCGCATAGATAGCCTATAGAATATGCCTTTTTATTAGGTTTATTTTTTCTATTAAATTGTGCTGTTTCTAGCTCATTGTGATCGTTAGGTCTACCAGTTACATACGGCTCGGCAATGCACCAGTCTTCAACTAGGAACCCACGACATGTGCAGGGGCAACGAGATGGGAAAACGCGTGTATGCTATCACAAGACGTGATCAGTCTTCGCTAGATTGGTGTCATGCGGGATTGCGACAACTCGGAAGGTTATTTGCTTGAAAAGATGAATTGTCTCAAATCAGGAAAACGTAGGTAACAGTGGTAGCATTGGTAGGTACGCTACTCCCAAAGACTCGGCACCACCGTCAGGCAGAGTGAGAGGATAGTCTAGGCCATAGGGTCAAGTACTTATCTAAGGTAAAGCGTGCAGAGTAATTTTGCTGGTGGCTGCATGTGTCCCAAAGGACGCTATGGCGGCAGACTAGAGGCTCACGCGAGTGCCCACTAGCGCCTCAGTCTTCAAAGAGCTTCAACAACGTGCCGTCGCCCTGCACGCTCATTAGCCGTGACCGACTACACATGGCTTGTGTACGTGACCCCCTTCGACCCTTACATATTTCAGGCGTTCTGGGTGAAAGAGCGCGCATCAGCCCCTGCTTCCCTCCCTATGTAGCCTACAGTATTCTATCCGTGAACCCGAACCCCGGAACCGATCATCCTCATCTCAAGTCAGAGATCGGATCGATTTCGCCATGTAAAATCACGCCACACGTAGGCCTACCAGTATACTAGTGGGTATTATATATCGTACATTACAAACCTACCTAATGCCATTGGCCCAGGCAAGACAAGAGGGACTTGAGATACCTTGTTCTGTAAGAGAAGCATGGTCTGTCGGTTTTCCGGGTATTCAAATTTCTCCGGGAAATTGGCCAGTGTTCCCGTTATCACGGCAATTGTAAAGTGTGAAGGTGATCACTTGAGTACTGAAAGGTTTGTTCATTGCTGGGCGTGTGGGTTCAAGGTCTTTGCGTTGCTAGAAGTATTCGACGGCGGTGGGCACATACTTGCCCGAAACTATTGTTTATAATGGCTGGTTTGCCTCGAAGAATCATCAAAGAAACTCAAAGACTAGTGTCAGATCCAGTTCCTGGTATTACGGCTACTCCAGATGAGTCTAACGCGCGATATTTTCACGTTCGTGTAATCGGACCGAAAGACTCGCCTTTTGAAAGTGGAGAATTTAAACTTGAATTATTCTTACCCGAGGAATATCCAATGGCTCCTCCAAAGGTACGTTTTGTCACGAGGATTTATCATCCTAATATTGATAAAGTGGGAAGGATTTGTCTTGATATTCTCAAAGACAAGTGGAGCCCGGCTTTGCAAATTAGAACCGTTTTACTTTCAATTCAAGCTTTGTTAAGTGCTCCAAATCCAGACGATCCACTTGCAAATGATGTTGCTGATGAGTGGAAAAGAGACGAAAACTCTGCCATAAGGAAAGCAAGGGAATGGACCAGAAAATATGCAACAATCCAATGAAGAAATTTAAATGTTCAGCACACTGTTTGCTACTACCCGGACGATAATTCTTGTACCGTGTCTTTGGTAAAAAATTGTTGTGTTATATTCTGTGAAACTGTCATGCAGCCTCGGCGCTCAACTGAAAGAGACAGTATAGGCGCAGTCAGAACATTCTCTTAAATATAGCCGGTCTGTGTGTGAATGGTTTTAGTCAATGTCGCACACACCGACGTCATTCATTTACAGTATGTGTTGTGTATCGAAATTCCTAGGTTATTGTAGACAGGGCAGAAATAATCGTACAGCTTTGTGACCAACCAAAAGAGCCTACTATACCAGGATCAAGTTTGTTGGTCCACCTAACCCCTCCCGGATATAGCAAATTTCGATGATTTTGTAACCAAATTAGTCTGATAATACTGCAGGCTATTTGGCTATCTTTTCTTGTAGGCTAGCCTACTCAAATGTGGTTGCACACTGGTGTGTAAACTGGTATCCCATTTTGCCATGTCGTGATCTGAAGTGCCATCTTTACAATGCATTGTTATTAGAATGAATTGTACTTTCTTTGACTGCTCTACTACGGTTGCATTGCATTTCGTCAGTCTTTTGGACACAGATTTTCGAATGCTAATACTCACCTATTATGTTATTGAAACGTTTAGCATCAATTCAATGTTGTTCTCAGCAATGTGTCGCCTGACTATTTAGATGTGAACTTGACTTGATTTGTTGTGACATCACGATCAAGCCTCAGGCAAATGTTAAATTATGCAGAAAATGAACTTTTCGTGTACCGAACCGCCGTTTGCTCAAAGAAGGAGAGAACATTAGTTATAAACCGATTGAGACCAGAGGTGTTTGTATATTCCCACCAATACACCAATGTCGCAATTACAAAACAGTTGTTACGGATATAGTGCTTTACATATATACTACTTCTATGCCCTTTTGAATATCATACTTGCTGCTGTATAAAAGTCTGATATTGTGGATATGGGTTGGTGTTTTGAATGTAATTTCTTAGTTGTCCGAGAATTTCTTTGCTGAGTTGTTGATGAATGGAGAGTTTAGAATGGTTTCTATTTATGGTATCAAAGTCAGTGAACGAAATCTCGATTTTTTTACCGCGAGGTAGACCCCATTTCATACTGTTCAGCAATGATATATTGATACTATACCATCAGTGATCATGTCGTAATTTTAGCTTTGGTATGATGATGACATATTACGACAGCACAATTATCCCCGCCTTCGACGTAGTGCTGTGCCATGGTTGGTTTATGTGATTTGAGTAAGATTTCATGATCTTTTGTTGGCATCTAATTTGTCTTATGAAGGCCTGCCCTATATATACATGTATTGTCTTACCAGGTTGACCAAGGTTTTGATCTAGGCCATAACGTATGCTATTGTGGCTAGAGATCGACTGATGTCAATTATATTTTCAAGGCTGATGCGATAATAACCGACC
Source organism: Botrylloides violaceus (assembly GCA_030412335.1). Lineage (NCBI taxonomy): Eukaryota > Metazoa > Chordata > Ascidiacea > Stolidobranchia > Styelidae > Botrylloides > Botrylloides violaceus. The sequence continues at coordinate 250,272 of JASFYC010000324.1, forward strand.
CTCTCGCATGACTGATGGCTAACTTGAAAAAAAGTCGATTGTTGGCTGATTATTGAGACCGATATGCGATATTGACTTCCTCACTTGACCAACCGCCAATTTGGATAATTGCAAAAAACACAAACATCAATAAATCGCTCGACCCCTAGTTGTCTTGTAGATCAATTTATCCTCCTAAGCCTACTCTACTGCTTGTTACTACAAAGGGATATTTATCTTAAAAAGGCCCCCTTGTCCCTAACCAACATGCATGATTCATGTTTTATTTACAATAGCTGATAATTCTATTTGTGCAAAGTTGGCATGCTGTTACTTTTTTTTTCAGCAACAATGTCTCTAGCCCTTAAGTTAAGAAGCGTAGGCTTGATCCGTCGAGTGCAATGCTTGACTTCCGCCGTATGTAGACATTACACAGAAGATTCTGCACCGTCCACAACATTTCAAGACATTAATGAAGTTATTTGGGCTGGTATTGTCGTAAAAAAGATGAAGTATACTGGTATAAGTGCAATTATACAAAGTCACAATGGACTGAAAATTCCCGTGAAATCCCAAAACAAGAATCTGAAGAAGACATTGCACAGTTTGGAAGTCGGGATGAATGTTTTAGTGAAAGGTTCTCTAGATCAAGAAAATGTTATACGACAAGTTGGTGACGAATTCAAAAGAATTAATCACAACTACATAGATGCCGAACATATTGAAATAATACAACCAGAAGAAATAGAAGCAAGAAGGAATGAGAGATATGATAGGATTCAGTCAAAACATTGAGCTTGTGATTTGAATGCTCCTGATGGATAGCGCATGGTTCTATTATGTGTGAGACGCAAAAACTGTTGCTAGCACAATCGTTCTCAAGCCTGAATGGAGTAGGACTTGGTCACCGACCGGTCCAGCATGATGATTTTCTGTGATTTGCCTCAAACCACTCTTGGGCTATGTAGGATGAATAAATCAGCATAGTATTTGTTTGCACAGTGACATCAACCATATTTGCTGCATACAGTAGTTCCTTAGTTACGCCAAGGTCAGTACCGCTGCCATCCTGTCACCTATAGAAGCCCTCGTAGTTAACTTTCTCAGTTGCTATCAAGATCTTCAAGTAAATGCGAAGGGTTACAGCTAACATTTATTTAATGACCGATTCTACATTTAGAACCTAGAAAGTGTCTGCACCAAATGAGTGTATATCCATAACCCATCAATTCAGAAACATGTCAATCCATTGAAATTGGCACCGTACAATATACATATACTTCTACTACTGATACCTGAGACTGAAAACGCATACAAAAATATTAAATAGAGTCCAGTCCAGTCAGTGGAACACGTAAAGGTTACGTTGACACCATTAAAAAAAATACGGTTGTTGCTTTGGTTGTCAGACTTTCAGTATATAACTGACAAATAAAGAGCTGGGAGTTCCTTGCCCAGCTATGCTAGAGTGACGGTCAGACATTTGATTTGTTAGCTCTTCTACTTGAAGGAACTTCCACTCCATTGACGTCATAGTCTATTTGGAATTTTTTGTTCATTTTCCGAAGATATCCAGATCTCTGACAAACTCTTTGTCCGGAAAATGTTAAATTCTACGACAGTGATATACGACAAGTGGAGGCAGATAGTAAAGTTGGTTGAGCTGACAGTCGGCATACCTTACAACTTTCTTAGTTGTAAAATTTAAGCGGTAGCCGAAAACAGTATACCGGAAACAGTATACCGTATGCAAAAATTCAATGGATCAGCAGGTGTCCTTTATGTTCATATTACATCTTTTTCTCAATCTTTCCTGAGCTTCGATACTGGCGATGGAACACAATTTGCATTTAAAAGAACACTTACGTGTTTATCAGAATTAATCAGATGATAGCATAATTTATGGTTGGTGGTAGGATCGGACGTTTCTGTGATTTGATATCATTTACAAATTCTCTGCCGTTCATGGCGTAACATGCTTGATTCATGCACGAAATCGATTCTTTTCGGATCGTAAGTAGTCCATTGTTTCCACAGGTGATGAGGTTTTAGCTCTTGATTGCAACGACTTTTCCTCCACTCTCATGAAAGGGTTGTATGTGAATTCGTCACCAATTGTTGACCACCCAACAGTGGGCAAAGACTCTGACCTTTGGTGTTTTGCCCATTCCAGCTTTCTCTTAATTGCTTCGTTATTAGGCTCTGCATGTAATGCATAGGTGAGATTGCTTATGGTATATTCGTGGCCACAATAGACTTTTGTATTTTGTGGCAGTTTTCCAAGAGATTGCACAAGAGCATGGTACATTTGGTCTGCGGTACCTTCAAAAAACTTGCCACATCCACCAATGAAGAGCGTGTCTCCAGTAAAAACAACAGGGTCTTTATCATCAGATTCTGGCTGGACAAAATAACATATGTGCCCTGTGGTATGGCATGGAGTGAAAAGGCATGTAACTGACATTGAGCCTATTTTGAACTGATCACCATTTGTAACTTTTTGGGTTAAAGCATCGATTCTGTCATCTCCTCCATATACTTTAAGGCCTTTCACTTTTGTAGTCAGGTCTTTGTTGCCGCCTGCATGATCATAATGGTGATGAGTTGTTAGAACAGTAGACAAATTGACTCCTTCATCCTTCACTGCAGCAATAACCTTGTCTGGTTCAACTGGATCTACGATGGCAGCGTCCTTTGTTTTCTCATCAATAATCAAATACATGTAGTTATCTTGTAATGCAGAGAGAACTTTTACCTTCATTGCTTCTAGATTGATGGTAATTGTCGACGAATGAAATGCAGGACGTTGTTTGGTATACACAGCTTCACTCGCAAATACCAAAGATTGTGCTTTGTGGAGAAATCGGCCTATCTGCAGCATTAATGTTAGGTCATCTGAAATAAGACCAAGACAGTAGGAAATAGACAATATCCGTATTGGGGTTCAATTTGACTCCATGAGCTGAACGTCCAATAAATGTATGACGAGAAAACTTCGTTTCCAGCATAATTATTTGTAGTTTACGGCAACAAGAACCAGCGAGTTTATCAACACGACCGTGCGGCGAGTACGTTATTAGCAAAGTGAATGAATTGATTTGCATAAACGCACCTTGTGTCTCATTATGAAGAAAGTAACGCAAACTTACCAATTGTCACGATTCGAGGAAAGAGTCAATTTAATTAGCACGCCCTGCAGTCCGTAGGCCAGGTTTGTGCAAAGCGTTTGTTTATACCGACAGAACAACTTGTATATGACCACTGAGTTTATTTACATGGTTTTAGCATTTAGGGTTGGCATGTCCTAGTCTTTGTATCTTTATTATAGGTTTTCGTCTTAAAATTTAGCATTAATCGTAAGATTCAACCACTGAACTGTATTCTGATCGCTTGCCCTAACCTCTTGCTCACTCCGCCCTCCGCCCACATCTCCAAATAACGTATACCATTCTATGCTTATACCATAGAATGTAATGATTACATTCTATGCTCATACACCCTGAACTGGTAATTTCTATGTTCTCAACATTATATGCTTGCAGTTTGGCCTTAGGTTTCAACATCTAATATAATCTTTGGTTAATGTTGGCAGATCGGGGCAGAGAAAGTTACCTTCTGTGATTCAACGAGGTCTCAAATATCAGCCATGTGCTCCTGGCAATTATAGTAACGCAATCGGCCGGATGAAAACAAACCGATACACGTGAGATTTTGTGTGCGAAAGCGGCGCGATCGTTGTATGGTGTCGATGATTTATTCTTTGGCAACGGTTGACGTTGAAGTTTTGTTAGCGCAATCTACTCTTCTGCTGAATAAAAAGAGATGGATGGCGGATCAAAATCCGTTAAGAGATTGGATAGTATCAAATTTACCTGCTACAATGCACATGAAATCAGGTACTGGTACTGCGATACCGTATCGTATTATTCATTTTTATGTCTTGATTGGTAATAAATTTATAGATTAATGAATGATCGGGCTTCTAGTGCTTGGTCATCATTGTCTAGATGGTACTTTGTCTCTTAGTACAGTTAACAGTAACACTATGTTGAAGACTCTTCTCCATTTTCCATTATAGTCTTTGTTTTTCAGAAAACTCAGCGTGAAAGAAGTCACGAACCCTCGCAGTTTGGACTCACTTTTAAACCCTACCGTAAATGGTCTATACGATCCTGTATTCGGTCCAGTAACACGTCTGGATGTATGTGAGACTTGCAGTTTATCATCGTCCAAGTGCCCTGGACATTTGGGTCACATAGAACTTCCCCTGCCAGTTTATCACCCATTGTTTGTCAAGGTAATGAATTTCGAGTTATTCTATTATGGCCACAATTTTTTGATGATCACCCAATCACTTTGCTGTAGCTGCAGCTTAGTCCATGTGTATTTTTGGATATCAATAACATACATGAAGACCGGGGAATGGGAGCAGCGGGAAACACAAAACCTTAAGAGAACAGGAACAGCGAGTGATTGGAGGATAGGATATGCAACGTTGAATTCAAACCCATCAGATTCGGAGATCGGTAGAAATCCTGGGCTGGTCGATCCTTCCTCGCAGTTTATATTATTATATCATCTCACCCATCAGCCATAGTCTTGTTAGCAACTCCTCTGGCGATCTCCGCTCTTCTTGCTAGTTGTGTGATTTCAACATCGCCTATCCTCCCTCCGCTTGCCTGCCCTTTTTTAACATAATATATATAACGTCCTTCCCTTTCTGTCGCTTCCTATAAGAAATAGCGATGTTTCCGGTACCTTCTGTTCTTCTTCAAATCTGATTTGACTCGATTGCAAATATTCTATTCAAAGTGCCCATCCCTACCGTCCCACTGTCTCAGCTTGTTGTTTCTTCCGGTTCAAGGTCTACATCTTGAAACGAAAATTGTTTTGTTACATACAAGCAGCGTGACATGAATGATTTTTCTATTTTTAGACAATATGCTTTCTTCTGAAAAGTACTTGTTTTTTCTGTCACCGTTTGATGTTGGATCATCGAAAATTAACCATAATTATGTATAAACTAAAGGCTTTGAATGAAGGACTGTATCACCTCCTTGACGAAATAGAGGCTGTTTATCAACTGGTAAGGCTATATGACAATTTTCAAGTTTATTAGAACCAGACCGTGACCTTTCATGTAGAGTGCTTAGAAGCATGTAGACATGTACACCCTCCATCCTCTATGTCTCTATAAAAGCAGCTCAAAATAGTTTTTGCATCTTCCCACGATTTGCAGTGAACCTCATGGTTGGGAAGTGTGGCTAAGCTTCTTCCGGGAAAATTGCCTGTTTTCATGCCAATTCTGATAAACCGAGGACATTATTGGTCTTGCCTCCTAGGGAACCTTGATCCATGCTGCCACAGGGTAGGGGAATCGAATTGAACCAAATCCTCGAATCAGCACCACTACAGTTTTACGCTATTGAGTGTCATGTAGACTTAATTTCAGTAATTTTTCTCAATTCTCTTCATTTCACAATGAGACCGTTTAACAGAACCTGTTGTCTCATCTATGTTCCTTCACCTGGCAACCAAATTATTCAGACACTAGGTGGTGCTACAAGCTACAGTCCCTGATTCGAAATCGCATTATTAATCAATTCATATTAGTATTTGTGATTTGATGTGCTCTCCGGTATCGGTACGTTTCAACAAGACATAAGACAGGCTGTAACAGTAAATAAAACATATCTTTTGTGATTAATACAATTTAACCTGTTTGTTATTTCTATATCAGGTAGATAAGGATGTCCCTGCCGATGTTGTGCAAACTCCGCAGGTGCAGCTTCTTGAAATACAACTCAAGAAGATGTACCAGGCAGCTGCTTCCAAACAAACGAAACCTAAGGACATAGATTTTCATTCAAAGTATGTAACCGATTTGAGAAAGGATCTCATCAAAGATTTTCAAAAGTTTCCAAAGAAGGTGAAATAAAGTATATATTTGATTTACAGTCTTTCGCTTGGTTTTATATTTTTTCTTCTGGCTTGACACCAGGGCAAGTGCACGAAAGCCTCTGCTTGGCGGCCTCGTCCAAGTTCTTCAGACCAGTGACTCCATTGTGAGGCTTATATACATTGCACATGAATGGATGACATGGTGTGCGGTTTGCTCCTCTGCACCACACACGCATGCTGCACTGAGTGCAAGACCCTACTTGTGAAGGGACGACTTGAAGCAACCCACCCCTGTTCTAAGACGATTGAGATTGATTGACAATGTCAAGCATGTATAATATACATTGCGTAATAGAAATATTTGTGTGATCTGTGAGTAACGAGTGCGGTTTTAATGAGCAGCATTTCTATTAAGGCCAAGTGTAATCTGTGTGGTTCAGCTACCACAACCATTCGAATGGAGCAAAACAAAATTTTCCGCATCGAAACTAGTCCTACCACCAATGAAACTAGTCAACACTATATGAATCCGATTGAAGTACGAGATCATTTGACACAACTCTGGAAGAACGATAGTCAGGTGATCGAAAAAGTGTTTGGAGCATTACATGATGCCAGTGTGGATGAAGTTCAAGATGAAAATACAGGTATATATGTTAGTTCTCACTGCTGAAAACATGGTTGTAAAGCTCGCTTTAGGGAAATTGCACTAGTTTTTTTGGCCATGATTTGTTAGTGAGTTTTTGTCATTATGCCCTCGCCAGCTTCGGGGTGTAATGATAGGTCGTCACTCGTCAGCAGCAAAACCGATATGTCATGGGTTTAAATCTCGAGCTGCAGCATACCAAAGATGTTTGAAGTGGTATTTGTTTCTTCCTCGTTAGGACGACTAGCGAATTGAGGGTTGGCACTTGTCTTTGATAGCGTACCTGCTTCTTTGTTGCCTCTTTGTTCAGCCTGGATATTCACATCATGCTTGTATGTGCATATATTATGCAAGAGATTGGACGATACCGATATTTTTGCCAATGCCGATTCCGATCCTCAAAAATTTGACCGATCCTCTGATACTTGTGAAACAGTTTCAGTAATAAAGCCCTTGTTTATATGACTAGTGAGAACCTGGGAAGTCTTTCATTTTAACCGGGTTTTACTTTGACCTCTTCCTACTAGGGACACTAAACGTCACTTCCGGTTGGTTACGTCCCGGATACGTTTACGCAACCGGTTTTCAACATCCAGTGGCTCCTATCCGCAAGCTTTCACCATCGCCAACTCTCCCGCTTTCTCTCCTGGGCTCACCATAGCTGTGATATAATTAGCCAAATTCATCCACCTACTCTATGATGTCACAATACCTATGATTCTGTTTTTAATTCAAATTGTGCTATTACGATTTATTCCATCTTCACCTGATGAAGGAGCGAATCTCCGAAAGCTTGTGACTGTTCTAATTCTCAATAAACTAAGGCTGGACCTTAAATCTGTGGTAATCTTCTTTACTGATCTAAGTGGTGATATATAATGCATTTGCTTTGACAAAAAAAACTAGCTGCAACATCAAAACATGTTGGCTGTACATTCTATTTTCGTTGTAGACGCAGAAGATAGTCCAAAGAGATTGACTCCGTCTGCCGTCGACGTTTTGTTTCTTACTGTTTTAGCTGTGCCAGCACCAAGGTAAGCTGATTTGAAGTTCTCAACCACTTGTGGGAAATGTTATAAGAACCGGCACCGGTATTGTGCGCTTCCCAAACCCATGTTGCGATTCGGAATCGTTGGAGTTACACTCCACACAGTTATGACGTCATGTCAATAATGATTTATATCTGTATTAAAAAGAAGCTTCGTATATTAATACTTAATAGGCCTACTTGGCTAAGTTGCATGTAGTCGTAAGGACGTAGACCACAAAAACGGCTGTTTGTGACTTCAAATCCGGACCGCCTTAAACCAGAGATGTTAAAAACGTTATTTGTGGCTTTTTCTCTCGACGGTCAGCGCATACGAGACTGTTGTACGGAAGGGGCGGCGCTTGGCCGCTTGCCTCCTTCCCTGTCTATGCCCATTGTCCAGTCTTCACGTAATACATAATATGCAGTAATGCAGATCCTACACACACAAGATTCATAGCAAAGTTTTCGTACGAAAAATTTTTCATCATGATACAGTTCACAATGCTGCCATCATTTTTGCAGATACAGACCCACCATGTCTGCTAACGGACAAACTTTTGAAAACCCACAGACGACCATCTATTCTAAGGTGAGCGTGTTTTTCAGTGACTTCGAGTAACCTGTGGCATGAATCGACTTTGACTGTATAATTTTTTTTTTTAGATAATTCTCGACAGTTTGTTACTACGAACGTTAGCTACGCGTATTAACGACAATGATAAATTAGATGAGGTTGACCTGACAGAAGGCGTATCAGCCACCGGCAAAACCAATATGTGGAAACGTGGAAATGATCCAGAGGTAATAGCCTAGTTGCAGAATTTATGGAATATGCACACTAGGCATACATTTACATGTACGTGCTGTCATGCTCACGTGCCGATTTATCATAGTATGTTCTGAGGAAATTGCTAATTGCTAACTGGGATATGAGGTGTTGGACAGAGTCACGGGCCGTGTTGCACCACCTGTCCAAGCCATCCCTGTAGTTCTGAGAGCCTCACATGAAAGCTACAAATATATACCCAATTTCATGTCTTGCCTTTGGGATCGTACATGCATTTCAAGCCACTGTCCTTTTACACAAGTACATCGAGCAGTGGTCCCTGTACAGATTTTGCCAACTCTCTGCACTGACTACTGTTTGTATTTCATGCAACGCCGATCCTGTCCTGTCCTTTTATTGCTTTGCATGAAAATGTAATGCTTGATGCTTTCTAGCTCAGTGACAAAAGCTTGTTGATGCTCGCCACAATTCCCGGTAAAACGAAAGCAGAAAAAATGCACACGTGCTGGAGCCGTTTACAACGACACATTGAAAATCTGTTTGACTCGGATTCTGCGAAACTTGCCGAGCAGGCCGCCGAGCAATGTCCAGGTATTAAACAGAAGTTGGAGAAGAAAGCAGGTACGTACTAGGCTGTTTGCGGCGGCCGTAGCAAGTACCCATATGATTTGCATGGTAGAAATTGACAACATTCAAATTTCTTTCAATGTTTTTCATCTTTTATACCTTCCTGGGACCGTGAAATTCTCGGAAAATCCAAATGGGCATTTTGCTGTTGCTGAATAATGGAACTGGGTAGAGAGTTGATTTTGGTGCCAAATGAACCAGAATCAAATAGTTCCCTTACGTGAATAAATACATTCTCTAACAAGAAGAGATTGATTGGGTCAGAAAAAAATAATAATACAATTTTCCACACTCGCTATATTATTCGAGTGCTACTGTACCAAAACTTTTAAGCATTCTATATTCACTAAGGATTTTGTAAAAATATTGGACTAGATGAAAATTACCGAGCCTTAAATCAGTGCAACTATCCATTCTCATTGCCAGGTGATAAGGTCTGACCCAAAATCTTGCGGCATGTTATGTTGAACACCTACGGCAGCAATATGTTGTGTGAATGTGTGTGTAACGAATGTCTTTCACCTTCAGGTTTATTTCGACAAAATATGATGGGCAAGAGAGTAAATTTCGCAGCCCGGTCCGTTATTTCACCGGATCCATACATCGCTACGAACGAAATTGGTTTGCCATTGTGTTTTGCCACCAACCTTACTTATCCAACGCCGGTCACGTCATGGAATTTCAAAAAGTTGAAGCAATGTGTACTCAATGGACCTAATGTGAGTGAAACTCTATTATCACTAGGGCTGGGCACTCGAATCGAATCGAATAACAAGATATTCGGACCAAAACGAATTGCAATTTGTTCTGTCTTTGAATTCTGAATACCGTACTGCAATGAATTGGACTTTTGTGCATTTTGATATTCCTTTGACAGCACTCCATGAAATCGTGGACATCACTTGGACTTAACATTTGCCTTAGTTGCGTGTCTACTTCTCCTGCAATTTAGCTCATTCAGCCAATGCTATCTTCCACAAACTGCATATATTTTACCGTTGCTAATAAATATTTCAATCAAATTTTATTAAAACGGTAATAATATCTAGAGGTCAGCCCTCAGCCGTGTCTATTTGATCTTCGAATCAATCCGATGTTTGATATCATTCGATTTTGCCCATCACTAATTATCACTAATGGATGATACAGATTTGAGGATGCCGGTTTTTGTAAACCTCGTCCTTCCCCTTGTAACTTTGCTGGAATGATCAAAGTACCTCTTCACCAGCAATCACACGAGTTTGCCAAATAATAATATCGATCAATTATATCTGCTAAGTACGACCTAATGGATCGTATTCAAAGTTCACCCCCAAAGTGACAGCTGGACTCAATTTTTTTTTCATTTCAGGTATACCCGGGAGCTACAGCCGTACAACGAGCTGATGGAACTGTGGTTAAGTTAAAAGAAAATGATCCCACACAACGACAGGCACTTGCAAAGCAATTGTACTCTCAACAAGCTGTTAGCAAGAAAAGGAAAACTAATCTGAATAGGACGCAAATTGTTTTTCGACATGTTCAGGTGAGCTGGAGTCATGATATTATGTCAGTAAAAAGACTCACCACAGACTTATTAACGTTCACTCTGTTTATTGAGAGAATTATAATTTGAAATACTCGAGTCGATGACTAGGGATGGGCATTTACCAATATTTTCATCTTTGAATACGATTCGAATAATATTTTTTAATCGAATCGAATATTGGTAGTAATTATTTGTATTTGCATCGAATAATTGCGTATTATCCGGATTGTTTTGCGCACGATTCGGGTTAAATCGCATCGAATATTTCATCAAAATGACCAACGAGCAAACCAGCTCAAGTAAGTCTTCCACGGTCGTCACAATGCAAGCGGTAGTCTGCCACATTGGCTTACCGTGTGAGATTTAGCCATTGACCGGGGAAATAAACCTCTTGCATCATCGGATTTCTGAGCCCTGCTCCTTCATGAAATGAAGCCTTGTGTAGTCTCATTGCGATGAAGGAACAATGCTCTGACAACTTGCGTCTTGCAAGGTGTCTTTCCAGTGAATTTGGCTGCATGTTAGGACTTGGGTGACACTCGTATTATCATTTGGAACCGCTTTCATTTCTTGACTTGTCTTACAGAATGGTGACGTCATGATGTTAAATCGTCAACCGACACTCCACAAAGGTTCGATGATGGCTCACAAAGTGCGTGTACTTCCCGGAGAAAAGACACTTCGTCTACATTATGCTAATTGTAAATCGTACAATGCTGATTTCGACGGTGAGTTTTTTCAGTTTGATTTATAGGTGGTATGCCATGAAATCTATAGGTTGTCATATTGGCCGTGTCGCACCAAAATCCTATTGTAATGAAGATCACCACAGATTTAACGTCCATTCTTAGTTCATCAGGATGAAGGAGCGGAACTCCCAAAGCTAGTGAATGTTCTAATTCTCAATAAACTAAGGCTGGACGTTGAATCTGGGGTGATCTATCTATTGATCGTCCGCCATCGGCTCCACTACACTCACCAAAATCCTAAAACCTCTATCCATGTTTCCTCGCTAGAAGTGCAGAGTAATAGGTTATTGTGGAACTTGCTATTTCCGGGGTTCGGAGAGGCACTAGAGGTTGAAGCAGCCTGAATTACCCGGAGCACTGTGGATTGGAACATAGTTTGGGCATCGATATTGTATAGGAAGTCATCTCTTACCAAATCACGAACGACTAGGATATAATGAAATGTCTGTTTCTTTGATCCCCCAACCTTTCTATATTACAGGTGATGAAATGAACGCGCATTTTCCGCAGAGTGAGCTCAGTCGAGCCGAAGCGTTCACTTTGATGTCGACTGACTCTCAGTATTTAACTTGCAAAGATGGAACTCCTCTCACTGGACTGATTCAAGATCACACGGTTGCTGCGATCCACATGTCTTCCAGGGACAGGTAGGAAGACTGGAGTGGGTCTAGCTTTTGTAGAGATAACATGGTGATGGATGATGGTGCCATGCATTCCGGTACATAACCTCTAGTAAAGGGATTAAAACTACGTCGTTGTCCTTCTGATAGGTTACTCACCAGAGAACAATATCATCAGTTATGCTTCAATGCTTTGACTCATATGCGAAGAAAGATAAAACTCTTACCGCCAACGATACTGAAACCAAAGAAATTGTGGACAGGAAAGCAGGTGAAGTTCTTCTTATTTTCTTGTTCGTACATGCCTTCCATTTTTGGGGAGTCTCAAGCACAATGTATTGTGCAGTGCATAATTTTTGCTTAGTTTAGCAACCCATATGCCTTACCTACCATAACCGTCTTGATGTCTTGTAACCAGTCGGTCTAGGGATTTACTTGTTAATAGGCGTAGTATGTAAAACATACATGCTACATAGGCAGGTATATTGAATCTAGAACGCCAGTAATTTCAGTATTCAGTAAACCCGTCACTCAGAGTACTAATAGTGAGAAAAACAGCTCAGTGTTGACCCTCACCAACGCTGTTTGGACGCAGTTCGCACCACTTGTCAATCACTCCATGAAAATTCATACCTTGGTCCTTGACCGCAAAAATAGCATTAATTGACCTGATTTCACGATAGGCCTGTTTCTTTGATCTGATTTGATGGCTCATTTCTTTGTGCAGGTCATCAGTACGGTACTCCTCAACATTGTTCCGGCTGGATCACCTCTTTTGAATTTACAAGGATCGTCAAAAATTCGATCATCAGATTGGCAGGTCGATGAACGTAGATGTGGTGTCGGAGGATTGGCGATGATGTGTGAATCTGTGGTTTGTTATTTTTTTGGCTTTTTAAAATAAGTTGATCTTCCAGGTAGGGGTGTACCGAATGTTGAGTCGGATTTTGGCAACAGTTCGATTGAGTACCGATCGAATGAACTATCACGCTTTAAGTTGCCTTCTGTCTGCAACTCTGCATGCCGCACCACATCTCTTTATGACGGTATCGGCATTATTTCAGAGGGAGAGCTTCCTTGACCCTATGCATGTAGTACATTTCCCAGAAAACTACCACTAGATCACAAGACACTCAAAATGTTAACAGTTTGATGACGTCACATGACTACCTGCTACGGAATACATTGGGTTGTATTCAATTAAAAGGGCAGTCTGACGAAGTTTTGTCTTACCAAATCATTCAAAGTATGGGTCACACGATATCGGCGTGCATTTTATTCGACCATATTTGAATGGTGACGCTGACTATTCAGTTTGAGCTAGGATCCAAAATAGCCGATTCGGTACATGCTTATTTGTAGGCGTTGAAAATACCGGTATAAATTTAATGCCATTTCATGTACCGTAGTACCGGTGAGCCAGGCTATTTTGTAAAACAGCCGTTTATTGAGCTCTGTTATGAGCAACGGAGCTGTGAGCTGCTCTGAGCTTCAGATAAAATACTGGTGGTTAACCATTGTCTGATTCGGTCAGTTGGTCACTTTGGCAAATAGCTGAGCTTGCGTACGTCTCAGAAGCCTGAAAAAGATTACTTATTTCGATGAAGTGCGGAGTTGCTGAAGCAACGGTCCTTCAGAGGTCTCATCTTAGCGTTTGTAGATTACTGATTTGAACCCGTCTATCATTTTTTTTGTATATTGCAAAATCTACATTTACTTGAAGGTTGTCATCCGGCAGTGTGAACTTCTTTGCGGAGTCATAGATAAAAATCATTGTGGAAATGCGCGATATGGACTGGTGCACTCGATGTTCGAACTTTACGGATGTCAGTATAGCGGTGAACTCCTTACCTGTCTCGCGAGGGTCTTTACAGCATTTCTACAGCAGTACAGAGGATTTACTCTAGGTATGACTGACTGTGTTGTTGTATCTGCATGTGTGTGTTTGTATTTTAAATTTTTTGTAACTCCAACGCTAGCTACTCTACCCAACAAAACTTCATCACCACTGCAGGGTGAAATATTTGTGATTTGCGAAAATGCCTGTCATACTTGAGTCAGGGATATGGCAGCGGTCACGTTTCTGTTGAAGCGAAGCGGAAGCGCGAAACAGTAGAGCTCGAATACATATCTGCACGTTTTTGGTATAAATTTCGGTGTTTTTATTGCATGAAGTCAAGACCGTTGTCAGTCGCTGCTTCACGCAACCAATTTTCAGATGATTTTGACATTGAAATATCGAATTGTGATAATTACGTCTGCTAACTTGGGATGTCATTTATTGTCGTCTATAATAAAATGTGTCTGACACGGTTGGCTCTCGTAATTTGTCTGCGAAACGGAAGAGAATCACGAATAACCACTTCCTGAATTCAATATGCTAGTCACGACCATTTTACTTACTTGGCAGAAGCGGTAGGCACACCAGCGATTGGGATTTAAACTCTTCCACGTCCCTGCCTGGCGGACACCTGGACAGTCCACTTGCTCACCCATTTCACTGGTGACTGATTAGTGATTGTTTCATTTTCGTCATCAGGTGTCGAAGACATTCTTGTAACTAAAGACGGCGACGAATTAAGAACTTCTGTCATTAATGAGACATTGGACGATGGTCAAGCAGATCTTGCAAATGCTCTTGACATGCGAAACTCAACAGATATACAAGGTAGTGAATGCTGTAATGTAGAGTGGAGGGGCGTACAGCTGTGACGAGACATCGTTCAGCTTTTTCATTTGGCCCATTTTCTGTTTGTGGGTTGTCAGGAGAGAATGAATGCCCCTTCTGTCCCAACCCTCCCCATTTGCCCAGACTTGGGAGCAGCCATTGCTGGAACTATGAGTTTTTGCCACCACCAGACATTCGCATACCGTGCAGAGCTTAGTACGAGCGTGTAGACTTTATCAAGGACAAGGAAGCGCTTGATATTGCCACGTTGAAGCTGCGTGAATACCTCTTTTCTATCCTTATTCTACGGTTCGATGAGGCTGGCAGAGATTAAATTGCCAACCTTGCGGGCGAGCACCAGGCTCCCAATTGACTGAGCTGTGACGGTAACTCAACCTAGCTAAGGTTTTGTCACATTTGATGCGATTTGAATTTTGAACGGGGCATGGTGACTCTTCCTGAGCCCAGGAGTATCCAAACGTATCTATTTTTAAAATATTCATTTTGGTCCCGGTTTCTGTGATCATTTGTGTAGTCCCATTGTCTAGCGGAACTTAAAAAAGAAAAAGTTGACCGTCTAATGGTGATGGACTGTGTCAATTCTCTTGAAAGTGTATGGGTTTGTGCTATAAATGCAAAATCTCCATCACCGCCATCGTCTAGCATACCAAGTACTCAATTACTCACGCATACTCAATGGTTTATTTACAGAAATCAAGTTAAGATTGGAAAAAGCTCACGCTCTCAAAGTCATGAAGACAGAAGACAAACTTGCTACAGTCGATCGAGCGATGAAGAAAGCCAGCAATAACATCAACGACCAAATCGCAAAGTACTGTACCGGTGACAGTCTTTTCAAGACATTTCCGAAAAACAATTTGCAACTCATGGTGAAAGGTGAATGATCTAGATTATAAATCCTAATCTAACGACCTATCGCTCATTAACACAATCCTTCTTTTCAGGTGGGGCAAAGGGCGGTCAAGTGAATTGCATGCAGATTTCTTGCTTGCTTGGCCAGATTGAGTTGGAAGGCAGGAGACCACCATTAATGGCGTCAGGGCGATCTGTACCCGCATTTCAGCCTTACGATATCTCTCTTCGAGCTGGCGGCTTTATAACTCAAAGGTAATTTTTTTTTGAATCGAAGAAATTCTTTTGCTTCTTCCCTCCTGAGTATCGATTGTTGTCCTTTCCATGTTGAGAACGTAACTCAAGTTTAACCAGGGGGACTCTAGTCATCACAACACTGGTTGAGTCACTTCCTTGTTGCTAACTTGACAATTCATCCCATTCTGCATATTCTATTTATATCAAGAAGATTTTGCTTGACTCGAGTCAAGTCAGCCAGAAAACGTGACTTGAGTCACAACAACATTGCTCGAGTCACCTCCTCGTCGCAAGCTTGACAATTGGTGTTATCACTCTGGAATATTGTATTTATATCAAGACGATACTGCTTGATTTGCCTGGATCAGTCAAAATATTGTATATCTAGATTTCTGACTGGTATAAGACCTCAAGAATACTTCTTTCATTGTATGGCTGGGAGAGAAGGTCTCGTCGACACTGCCGTTAAGACAAGCAGATCAGGATATTTACAGAGGTTAGTAGTGGGGCGATGTCTCGTCATACTAGGCTATTTCTTGACTGGAGTTACTTACCTACATCTCAACTTTTACAGGTGTTTGGTCAAACATCTCGAAGGTATCGTTTTATCTTATGATATGACGGTACGGGACAGTGACGGCAGTGTCATGCAGTTTATGTATGGTGAAGATGGACTTGACATATGCAAAGAACCGTATCTTAATATTAGCCAAGAAAAATTCCTCGTTGACAATTTTACGGTAATATTGCTACCGGTACCTTTTTATTCTCTCTTCAGGAGTCAGTACCGTCATCACTGGCAGACCGCAGCAGATCGAAACAGAATTTTAGACTGTGGAAATATCTCCATGAGTGGGATTTTGTAGCGGCAAAATTTAGATAGCATGAAGCACCACAGCCTTGGTGAATCTTCGTTATGATATCTATTGATTGTTTGACATCGACTCCACTATTTTCAGCGAAATTTATCCAGGTCTACTACTTTAACTCGGCTCTGAAATTTTGCAGTTCTAGTCTAGTTCGAACTCGTGTTTTTCTATTCTCCGCTCCGCACGGGCCGGTCAGACCCCACCCAATTCGCTTGCAACAGGCCATCTCCTCTATCCTAGGAAATCACCATTTATTTAGTGACTGGCGGCATCTCGCGAATACGGCGGGGGTCAGTAAATAAGGTGGTGGTTGGTAATTATCACCACCGTGGCCAAAGAGAACGTATTCCAGTTGCGAGCACTAGTTCCTGATCTAAAGCCTAATCAATGTCACATTCACATATTCCCCCTGATAAAATAATGGATTTCTTGATTCCATCACTACCTTTTTTGCTCGAAACAGGCTGAAAACCTGTTGCTCCCGTCTCTGGATGTTATCGAATCTTCGACTATCGACATGACGACAGCCGAAAAGAAGTGGAGGAAATTTTCTAGGATGGCGAAACGAAAATTGAAAACGGAGAAAAAAATTCGCAAGGAAAGAGGAGAAGTTGGGAGAAGGAACTCGCCGTTTTTAGAATACTGCTGGGAGAATCCGCAGCTGAAAAGGCAACAGGTAATGAATATATATATTTCATGATAAAACTGGTCCTTTGCTTTAATGTGAGGTGAGTCAGAAATGTTTTCAAACAGAAAGTTGTATCTTTAGCTAGCAAGTATATATACTGTAGCATAATTATATCAGTGTTTCCCAGATTTACCACATCTGACGCATAGATGAGGTACGACATTTTTTTTAAAGGAATTTATGGCGTTTACTACCCGGGCAGAAGAATAATGCCATAGATTCCAAGAGAATAAAAGAAGGGCTTCTCATTACGTTCGAGTGTATTCATTACACGGGTTCTCCCTATCAATTTTTCCCTCGCATTTCTTGGTGTTCCGCGAGGTGAGAAATGGATCGTAGGTGTTCCGCGGCTAAAAAAGATTTGGAAACGCTGATATATGCTATATATTAGGGCGCCCACGTGTTTCACTTCTTTTGAAATTGATATCGGAGGGAGTGTACAAATTATGGAAGGGCCTCCCTCATAGCATCAAGATCTCAATATTTTTGAAAATTAGTTTTTGGATTGTGTTTCGATGTCAATGTGTACCGTCCCATTTAGGTAGTCGATATCAATTTTCAAATGGGGAAAAAACATGGTATGCAGATGCACCCTAGGTTATTGACGTAAGTAGGTAGACTAGAGTGCATCATATTGCTCAGTCTGCATACTTACACTTTTCCACTGTACGTTGTGCTGTGGTCTACACTCTACAGTAGTTTCAAGTTGGATAAGGCTGTACAAGTGCATTATGTTGATTTATAGTCAGTAGTCACCTGCAAAAATAAAACACTCCCAACTGTAGCCACATGGCCAGTCACAAGCGGCCTCAGTGAATGGAAAGTGTAGTAGCATGAATGACATTTAGCATAAAAGCCACAGCCAAATCAAAAACGGCTCAATCCACTGTAGCTACTCTGTTATAAAAGAAGATTCCATATTTCCAACTTAATGTTCCAGGCAATATCTGGATGGTTATCACTAACGCGAGAAATGCAACAAAGTTTTAAAGACAAAATTGAGACATTGCAAGTCCCGCCGCCCATCAATTCGCAATTAAGACCCGACTTGTACCTGGGATCTGTGTCGGAAAATTTCAGAGACAACTTAGAGAGATACTTGCAGAGCAATCCAGCAAACCTACCAGAAGAAGAAAGCAGAAGCATATCTTTACCATCAATCGACAGGTGGGTAGATCATAGAATTTTAATATTTCTATTGTGTTTGTTGAATAATCAGTGTATTATATTCCAATAAACTGGACTGGATGTTAAATCTGTGGTGACTTATTATATTTATTACTATTTGAATCGTCCGCCATTGGCCCCACCAGTTTTTGTATCTGAATAATCAGAAATAATTATTTAGTTGCTGACTGCCCTAATCGGTTTTGATTCTTTTTATACATTTTACATGATTGCCATTGAAGTGTATGGTGCATTGTCAGATTTGTTGATTATATATTGGCTCCAACACTTCCGTAAGGACAATCATACACTGCACTATCATTTTTTTATCATCTCATGTTTTCTTGAAAACAGCTCAACTTACAAATTTATAATTTGGCATAAAACGTTTAGTATGCAAGTGTGGCTTGTCACAATCTCATTCAAAATTTTCAAACTTATCAAAGTCTTGTATTTGGACAAACACAAACTTTGGGTGTGTGTCGCTATGGAACTCTGATTCTGAACTGATGACGTCACAATACACAACAGCCCTGTTTATATGCATTTTGCACGAACACTCCACCTCTACTTTTCCACCCCTGACGCGTCCCCGACCGGCTTTGATCTGGCGTGGATGCGTCTTAATCATCTTAGAACAGGGTGGAATGCTTCAGGTCGTCCCTTCACAAATGGGGTCATGCTCCCAGTGTGGCATGTGAGTGTGGTGCGGAGGAGTTAACCCAATGGAATGGAGTGACTGGTCGGAGGAACCTAGACGAGGCTACCACAAGTGACTGCTGTGCCAGCTGCCTTGACGTTCTGGTCATAGGAAAAAGCCAAACGAAAGAAGTGCTCATAATCAGAGTCACCTTCTTTGACATTCTCAACTTTTATTTTGGTATCGCCAACTATGATACCTCTCCTGAGAACATTAATCACACAGTACGTCTGCCATAACATAAACTTACAACGTTTCTTCATGTTAAAGTAAACGTTTGGGGCATGAACATAGTGAGGATGCAATTCCAATCCTTACACAAACGAATCAGGTGAAGTTGGTTCGCGCCTTGAGCTCGACCACGGCAATTCAAATGTCTCACCCTAGCCACAGTAGCAATACATGACTAACAAAGTTTTGCAATTTATTGAGAGCATGCTCTTTTCTTTCTAGCGTCAAATCGATGATGACCCTCAAATATCAAAAGTCACTGTGTCAACCTGGCGAATCTGTTGGACTAGTTGCCGCTCAAAGTCTCGGAGAACCTTCCACTCAGATGACACTGAATACCTTTCACTTTGCCGGCAGAGGTGAAATGAACGTGACTTTAGGTATTCCAAGGTGAGTGGAAATATTTTAGTTCTTACAAACTGTATGCTAGGGATGGCACAAACCTCCGGGATTAGATTTGTATTTGTACGGTCGTGAATTTTTTTGTAAGAAGTTCCTTACCGAACCTCCCGTGCAAAAGCTGGGGACGTCACAAATACTTTTAAAGCATGAATGCACATGTAGTCAGAGTCACATGTCAGTACCTGAATGATATAGCTTGCACAAGCGCAGTTATCATAAACTGATAATGTTTCTTATTCTTTGCGCTAGTACGAAAAGTAGCAGGCAAGAACATTGCAAAGTGTTAATCCGAACCGAACAAATTAAGCTAAATTTGCTCATTAGTCAAAGTCTACCGCTGTTTTCATTCCATAGTTATTGGTTACTGTAAACTGATATATTATTATTTTGAAAAGACTTCGAGAAATTTTGATGAATGCCGCTAACAAAGTCAAGACTCCACAACTTATGGTTCCTGTGTTACCGGGTCAACAGAGAAGAGCGGAAAAACTACAAAAGAAATTCTCTAGCGTCAGACTATCTCAGGTAACATTGGAATGAGGAATGAGTGAATCTTGTAACTAATCTTACAGTGTTCCAAGATAGTGTGTCATGGTAGATCGTTCTCCTCCAGACCACTAGCTTCTTGTCCTACAGTCTTAGTGACTTCCATTTTGTTCCAAGCTGTACGTCATATTTTGTTTTAAATATCTCATGTTTCCTTAAAGAGTGTAGTGGGAAGGAGCTCTGCTCCTTCATCAGGTGAAGATGGGATGAATCGTAATTGCACAATTTGAATTGAAAGCAGAATCATAGATATTGTGACGTCATAGAATGGGTGGATAAATGAGCCAATGATATAATTGGATTTACATTATCCTGTTTCCTTGTAGCCGGCATTGTGTTGCTTAGCATTTACTGGTTGATACCGGTCCTTACTCCTTACCTGCCCGCCACTTACCCGAATACTGTGTAAGTCTCTCCTCTCTCATGTTGACATAAATTTCCATTTAAGGAATGACGTCATTGAACGCTGGTCCAAGGAGCCATAACTTAAGAACTTGCCTTTCCGCCATAGCAATATTAAGGTTGGGCTTGGGCACCACTGTACTATTGGTTCTTGTTGTGACTAGGGATAGGTGTTTCGAATCGAATATTTGGTTCGATCCGAATATTGCCTGATTCGTTCTGATCCGAATCGCTGATATCGAATCATTAATTATATCAGATGAGAGACTCCTGCTTGATTTGATTCAGATGCAAATTTATCTAAACTGAATAATTGCACAGACTTCGTTTGCCTTCTTTTTGATGAGATTCGGCCGAAATTTTGCCGTGTGAGATCCAGTAGTAGCCTATGATGCAAGGGGTCAATTTTGACTGGCAAATGGCTAAATCCCACACAGTAAGGTGATGGGCTGAAGTGTCAATCTGCTGGAGGCATTGCGACGATGGTGCAGGTCGTAAATGAGCTGTTTTTTCCGCGGTAATTTCGAGGAAGTATTCTATTCGATGTACTCCGAATCGTGCAGAAAATTATCCGGATACGCAATTATTTGATGTGAATACGTAAAATTGCTAGTCAATATTCGACTCGATCCGAAAAATTATCCGAATCGTATTCAAACATGAAAATATTCGAAAACGTACATCCCTTGTTGGTACTGCCTTCCTTGCATTAATATGTTTGATTTCATAACGCAAAAGAATGAATAAATTTGTAGCCTAAATTATTTTTTGAAGAGTTTCCATTTATAAGCAAGTCTTTTACCTGCTAGGTGGTTCATAAAATACACGTAGAAGAACGACTGGATCTAGAAGTAGAGGAAACCGGAGGGAGAACACAAAAATCAAAAATTAAAATCGAGTTATTGCCGGAAAAGCAGTTCAAGAAAGAACTTGGACTAAAAAGAAAATCGGTGCTGAATTTTATTGAAGACAGGTGAAGACTTGATTATCATCAAAACACAAACCCCAAGCAGTCCGTCGTTGCCCCCAATATCACTGTTTTTAATAATACTCACTGTTGCATCAATGCACTTTGTATGTCTCCAGTCACGCCCATTCCAAAACGACATGTTGAATAGATTCAATGAGGTTTCAGCGTCTTGTGGTAGAAGTTGGTACAGCTGCGTCAGTATTCAGGGCTGAGGCATAAACTGCTGCGATTATTTGCCCAACCCCAACTTCCCACACCACCTTCTTACAAATACAACCCCTCTCACTAACTCATCAGCAATTCAAATCGAAATTTTCTGAATCTTAGAATAATATATATATATTCCAATAAACTGGACTGAAAGTTAAATCGGTTGTGACTTATTCTATCTATTACTATTTCAATGCGGCTCAAGCCCATGGTGTAAACAATGTATATAGTAGATTTAATAATAACAAATCGAAATTTATCATCAAGCTAGCCAGAATCCACCGCTTCTCTTGTGCGACAGAACACAGTGCACCACGGGCCTCCGTATCCTGTTTGGTATTTATCCAACACTTCTTCCAACAGATTTTTGGGAAGTCTCGTATCAGTGATCGCACATCGCTTGAGACAACGACGCCGAGAAGAAATTATATTCTCACAAACAGCTGGTTCCGATGATGCAGGATCAAGAAATAAGGTAAGCAGGCTTCTGGGAACTTTCAGAGTTTCAGTAAACTTTCTAAGTTATCTGCCTGTCCTGTCTAAGTGTCTATACAACATTCACAAACTACCTCGTGATGTCTAAGACTGAGGGGTCGAGGATAAAATCTCAAATTGCATACGGTACTTCTAAGGGTGGCGATGATGAAACGCTGGATGCTCCTGACGTTGATGTCAACGAAATCACAGAGGAACAAGACGAAGATTTCGATGAAGATGATGCCAAACGGGGAAAGAATAAAGAAGATTTTGAGGAAGATGAGGAAGGTAGGGACCCGGATCTCTATATTGTGATGTGTACGGTGTTCGTAGATTAGGTTTTCAGTGTCTCTGTCTGGTTGAGAGCTCAGTTGACCCCGATGTAATTTTTAGGGACGGGTAGGCCTACTGCTAGATTATGTTGGTATTTGGACGGACACGAACTTTTGTCACAAGTCCGTTATCGAACCCCGAATCCACACTAATGACATCACAAATACTTGTACGATTGTATATATGCACACGTAGTCAGGAGTCATGTGCCAGTACCAGAGTGATATATAACGTTCCCCATTCACCGTTGGTATCGGCAATTATGATCTTGGCCAAGTGACGAAAGATATGGCCGAGAAAATTACTCGTACAGCGCATTTATCATAAACTGATGCCTAAGAAAAGTTCCCGGTACGAATAATGTCATAGTTTGATCCAAAAACGAGAAAAATCAACAAATTTGGCAAAATTTGCACCCGAGTTGAACTCGAGCACTGAGTTCATACCATCCCAAGCAATTTTGGAATTCCTGTTATCCAATCTTGAAGAAATTATCTTTTTAGATGATGAGAATATGGAGGTAGCTGTTGAAGAACAACCTGCCATACTCAACGAATCAACTGAGAATGTAGAGGAGACTGTGGCAGGTGAAAAATCCCATTGTTTACTGACTCAATTAAGCATATTTTTACATTACCATCTTCTCCCTTATGAATTTATGTTTCTGCATCTCCACACCAGGTTGAATAGAATTTTAATTGCTTATGGACCTTTGTTGATATTATGCCAGATGCCATTGCGCACTGCACAGTCTTTCCCGTTTACCTGAATGACTGTGTTCTTAAATTTTTGGCCAATACAATCACCTTCCCTGCTGGGACCGGCTGACCCGATACACCATACAGTACGGGTATGCAGACTCAGAAGATGCAGAGTTGCGGCGTGCTGCCTGCCTGTCCCTATACACCCCTATCGTGTTGGGAGTTTAGCAGAGAAGCTGTGGAGTGCCTTCACGACACTGAAGGATTGATGAAGATCCAGCAAAATTGTGTATCGGTACTTATTCTGTACGCAAACCGCCACTATATTTCTGACTCACTCAAAGCGAACACATTCCGAGTACTTGTCCTCGCAGTTTTTTCTTGTACGGTATATATATAATTGATTATTTATTATTTCCAGCTGAATCGACAGTCGACATGAAAGACGTGCAGAGTCGTATTCATAATGTCTTACAAGCTGGTATTGGCGAAATTCGGATCTTGGAATATGATTTTGACTACGAGAATAACGGCTGGTGCAAGGTGAGATTGTGCTACTGACTTTGTTATGCGGTGGATAGGTCAATAGGCTATGAGTTCGACCCGTTCGAGTCCCAACCAAAAAAAGACATTGAATTCAAAGCTTGCTTGCTATATCAAGTTGGAAAGATAGTCAGTCAGGTGACCACTTGAATTTTGTACCTAAATATTTTTGCCCCTAGCCAACCAAAATTGCGACAATATTATAAGATGATCATTTGACAGTCGATCGTTGTCAATCTGCAATCCTCGTGAACATTTCACAGCAGATACATGCAGTGTTGCTAACACACATCAGGCCGCTGGACGGTCACCGTCATGCAGTTTGTGCAGAGTAAGGACAGTTGACTTGATACCGGTAGCTTACCTGCTACTTGGTTGATCCATGTCTAGCCTGCATTCAAGTACCGTACTGGCATACATTATATGCGACACATCAAGTAATTTTCAGGCTCATGTTGCAAAATTATGAGTATGTGTGTGTGTCTTCTGCCCGTTTCGTTCAGCCGTTTTACCTTCATGGGTGGCGGCGCCAGATCTAACTGCACTCGATTGAGCCACCAACCTGAACCTCATGGGCGAGTGATGGGTCACCTAACAACCGAGCTAAGTTGTCTGTTACGTTGAGTGGGCCTTTGTGCGTGTGTGTGTGTGTTGCGTCCGCAGCAAAATACATAATCATGCAAAAAATAAATATTGCGACATTGAAATGCTGAGTTTTTCTTATTTATTTTTTTAGATTCTAATGCAACTGCCATTGACTAACGCCCACGTGAATGTCGCATCTGTAATCGAGACGGAAGCGAAGAATACATTCGTTCGTAAAGTATCAGGCATCACGAGATGTATGCTGCAAACGAACCCTGTTATTCCGGACCAAGTCAAATTCGTTACGGAAGGAATCAACTTTTACAAACTATTCGAGTATCCAGAGGTTAGTGGTCAAGATTTGGCCATCGGGTCCACTACTGTTCTTGCTTAAATAAATGAAACACTTTGTTGTTGCAGATTCTCGATTTGCCGAAGCTACAGTGTAACTGTGTTCACTCGGTTGAAAAGACGTACGGAATTGAAGCGGCAAGCCGTGTCATATCGCAAGAAGTGGCGAGGGTATTTGGTGTCTACGGTGAGATAAACCTTGAAACAATCATTTTGCACATATTGATCAGATGATGACCACCCAAAGTATATTATCGATTTTCACAACTGGGTACAACAGATTAGATCCAAAAAAAAAAATTTCAGCTATAACTGCCCAAATGCTCAATCACCTGTCCTGCTGCATCCCCTCCCCCATTTCCCTGTGGTTGAGACAGAACTGTGATTGGCGACTACTTCATTTTTGCCAGTGGTCTGGTCATACATATGCACTCTGCAGACAATGCCACGTGTACCAGTCATGCCATTGATGTCATTGATCATGCCAAATACAGACTGGTCATGTGGTCAAGGAGTTGGTTAGTTAAGCCATGTTTCGCCGTCTTGCCAGCCTACGATTCTGCCAATAATGCTGGGAGCTTGATACCCGGCTGTAGGTCTCCAATTTGGCATGGTGATGGGATCAGATCCATGAAACCTGCGGACGAGAGTCCGACTCCTGTGGATTACGCTAGCTTGCCGCCTAATTTTCATTTAATCACGTTACAGGTATTAACGTGAATCCACGACATCTTAGTCTCGTCGCCGATTACATGTGTTTCTCTGGAACTTACACTGGCTTCAACCGCAGAGGAATTGCATCATGCGCGTCACCGATACAACAGATGACCTTCGAAAGTACCCTCATGTTTTTGAAGGACACTGCTCTCGGCGGTAAGTATAGAAAGAAAATATTGTCCCATATTTTGAAATTGTGGAGTACAAATCCAGATGTAAGAGCAAAGCA
Organism: Botrylloides violaceus; assembly: GCA_030412335.1. Classification (NCBI taxonomy): domain Eukaryota; kingdom Metazoa; phylum Chordata; class Ascidiacea; order Stolidobranchia; family Styelidae; genus Botrylloides; species Botrylloides violaceus. The sequence continues at coordinate 276,038 of JASFYC010000324.1, forward strand.
GAAATCTTTTCAAAAATTCATGGGAACTTTTATACCTTAGTTGGCCAGCAGACGAGCTCATAGCAAAAACCATAGATGTTGTATTTTGATGATTCAGTTTGATTCTAAAAAAATATTCGATTTTAATTTGGAAACACAAATGATTCGATTTGCATTTCTTTACTATGTGTGTGCCTCACAGGCATACTTCTAAGTTGGATTATGATCTGAATATGTTCTATTTCTCTGCTCAGGTCGATGGGATGCGTTACAGTCACCCTCAGCTCGGCTCGCTGCTGGTGAAGTTGTGAAAAACGGTTCCGGCAGCTTTGCGATTAAAGTCAATGTCTGAAAAGAGAAAGGAGCGACGCAAGGTCGCGTCAACAGTGTGATTGGACGAAAGCAGCTCCGCCAACCTTGGCACTAAACTGGAAAAACTACCGGCTTTGATTTTTGACTTCAATCATAATTATGAACCAAACATTTTTCATGTGTAAATAAAGAAATATCTGGTGAAGCGAACTTTTGTTCTCGTTTTTGGATTTATGGCGTTTTCATACACGCCAGGGTCAACGCCTATTTAGGTTGTTTGCTTAGTTGCCGAGCAGAGAGGGAACAGATACCAATTTTCAAGCCTTTTGGTGACTCGGTTGGAAATGAAAAACACAAATTCTCTATCAGAAGGGTGTATGGGTACTGGAGGTCAAATCCACACGTACGAGACGCACCTCCAACCTGTCACTGTAAACAGAGGTTATCCTACTTTCTACACTGTACACCGTGCATGCATATACACATGACTAGTTTCTGCACTTGCCTCACCTCTACTACTGGAGACGTCGATTGTTAGTTAGCCGAATTACCGTTGCATTAGGCTGGGGAATAACAAGTGGAGCCGATGGCGGACGATCCCAATAGTAATAGACATAGTAAGTCACCACAGATTTAACGTCCAGTAATGGAATATAATACACTGGACTAAAAGCCCTGTAGCGAACACGTGACAATCATTAGATTGTTACATGCTGATTGTACTTTGCTTTGGTGCAACCAATGATCACCTTGTACCAATCCTGCATCCCTGCAGTGTTCGGGGGATTGTCGACCTGGCGTGTTTTAGTTTTTAAAGCATTCGAATTTTATCTGTCGAGCGAAGAGCAAAAGTATGTACCTGAAGTTGGTCGTCAGAGTCTTATTCTGCAGTCCGCGAACGTCGAGGACGCGGCCGAGATCACGCCATACCCCCCTCTTTTGTTCGTGGCGCACAACATTCTCCGGTGAAATGCGCCAACGCATCGCAATAGTACATCTTTCGCTAAATGGGGTAAACGTAACGTGCCGCAACCAAAAAGAAAAAAGTACGGTAACGAAAGGAAAGAACAATGTTTAATTTTGTTCATATTTGATTTTTGCTGCATTTACACAGACTCGCATGATATAGGCTTCATACACACTATTGGTGCATATGCAGGCCGGACAAGGAGTCGGAAGGCAATCGATCAGAAGCTGCTCCCTCCGCGCTATCCGTCCAGCGAGGAAGCTGCAGATACCATTTTAACATCTCTGGTATGAGGCAGCCTCGGGATTCGAAACCGAGAACTCCCGTGGCCGAATACCTACCACTACACTACACCACGCAGCCGAAACGGTTTAGTATAAGGGCCAGAATCTTCACAAATTTTATTGCAGAGATAATACGGTAGGCTAATCCATAATATATAACAAACTGTACAAGAGAATGGCCTAAGAAATAGTAAACCTCAAGGCGTCAGATCATCACGAGAACAGCTTGAAAACTTCAGCTGGAATATCTCCCGATTCCCACCCCTTCCCACCAAATATATTTTCAAGAGAAAACAACTCATTATCTTGTACAAGAAGAAGTTTATGCTCCCGAGTCACGTTTCTTTGCTGTTGACCTGCGAACTTGGGGTCTGGAGTTTGCGGTAGAGGGTCGACAATGCATTCATTTGGTGAAGATACAATGGATTCATGTTGGGGAAGAACCGATGGCTGATTGCTACAGTTGGCATCGATTTGGTGAGCATGTATTACTTGTTGAGTATGCGAGTCCATGGACGAATTGATATCTGAAAATCTTGGCTTCATGAACGTGGGCGTGTTGTTCGCTACATGATATGAGAAACTGGCCACGTTAGGAAAAGTATCATGATGCAGTCGCAATATAGTCCATCTTAGAAAATGACATAGGATTTTTCTAGGATTGATTCACATGAGAAGGGAATGAGGTGGTTGGTGTTACTCAAGGTCTTAGGATTGTAAGGTCACACTGCTGTTTTAAAAAAGACTGGGTTTTTCCAATGTCTACTTGTCTAGTTTCATTAATGCAAAGGAGAAGACGTTACATTTTAGATGTGGACAAGAAATAGAGTAGGGCAGTGTTGTATGTGTTGCAAGTCGAGTTCGAGTCGAACAATATTTTAAAAATCAAAGTCAATGAGTCAAGTCCTGGAGCTGGATGTGATGTTAAAGTGAGCCAAACGTGTCACTGATTCCATTGATGTTACCAAATCACTTATGCATGAACATGAGCCTCGAGGTCCGGGGGGACCGGATGTTATTGTTGGTCGGTGGAAAATAAACAGATTCGGAATGTACAAACTTCTGGGAGTTCATATCGTAATTACGGCTTGAGTACAAGACAGAGCGAGATATAACAATGGACTTTCAATATTTATATAAATGCAAGCATGATGTGCATGTTCAGGCTGGACCAGGAGGTGCCAAAGGAGTAGGATGACGATTGACGTCAAATCGACTTAGTTTTCCAAGAAACTTCACAACAAGAAACTGGAATAGGGTATGGCAGATAATGGATAAGAACGTGGACAATGCCCACTGGACATGGACAATGAGTTGCGCATAAAGTGCAAGATACTGATCAGTAAAACATACAAACCTATATTTTCTGATGGTAAGATTCTCCTCACTGCACTTCCACTTGCACCCATCGCATTAGCCAATTTTTTTGCTTCCAAACATATATCGTAGAGTGTTTGCCCTTTGTAGGATATCTGATGAGAAAATTTGGCTAGTCAAGTTGATACGTCAACAAACCCGGATGAGGTAAACGACCGATTTATAAGCTCGCATCCGTGTTACTTGCTTCAGACCACTTAATCCTTTCACCCATATCATCGGACTATGAAATGTGATGCCGTGAGGACCCAGGATACTGCCGTCTCCAAGGAGGGAAGCTTTGTGAATACGACCCTGAAATAAACAAGTCGTGGTTAACTATGACTGACAAATCTTTTGAAAACAAAAACACAGCTCCCACCTTCTAATCGGGATGTTTCAAGTTCGATTCCCAACCAAGTCAAACCAAAGACTTTAAAGTTGCTCCCCTTCTGCTCGACAGTCAGTAGGCCTACCGAGGGGGATGCGGGGGATTGTGGTTATGATAGTGATCCAGGCTATAAACCGGAAGTATTGACACAGGGATATCTATCTATCTGTCTAGATATCCCTGTATTGACACATGTGTACTAAGCAATGACCTGGCGTACATGACGTTATTAGAGCTGGCAAAATCGAATCGAATACCGAATAGACGTGGATGATTTAGTTATTTACCTAATTTGATAAAATATGATTGAAAATATATATTATCAACGGTCAGGAACATGCAGAGACGCAACTAGCCAAATGTGAAGTCATGTCTACGACTTCATGGCGTGCTGTCAGAGTAATAGAAAAATGCACAAAAGTCCAATTTAAAACTGTGGCACCAGAGAAAAGGAGTATTTCAAGTTAAACCTCCGCTGGCTAAGTCCACGTTGAAACGCGTATAGAGCTTTCTCAAATTGTAGTAGTATTCGAAAGAATTGCTATTCGATTCGAATATCTTGTTATGCGATTTGATTCGAAGTATTCAAGTGCCCAGCCCTAGACGGTATTAGTTGAAAACGCCATAAATATAAAACAACAACCACACACACACCTTGACTACGCATTCCATTACATCACGACCAGGCATGACAAGTTGCCTATTGATCAAGTCCATCATATTCAACAATTCGCTTGCCGACACTGTCGAAGGATGACAAAGTAGCAATGGATCTCGGGATGGATTCGGAGTGTTGAGACTCCATATTGTACATGATGGTCGAACTTCTTTACGGATGACAACCTGGTGAGATGAAAATGAATGAAATTCAAGTAACATAAAGCAAAGCTTTTGAAGATTCAAATAAACGGTCGCTGGTGCGAACTATGAACTAGCTCAACGCCTGTAGGGCTACCTCAGAAAACATGGAACAATATCACGATTGAAGAGATTCCAATGAGTTGGAAATACAAGGGGCCAAGCAGTGACTTCATAAAAGAGCATGCAAAGGCATGGATGACTTTCGATGAGCTAGAGATACACATGTGTTATCCATTGACCACAAAAATTTCATCCACCGAAGAAGTAGCCTGACTTGTAGAGAATACCAACAATCTTGAATATATGATATTCGCAGTCAGTTTCCAAATACACTAAGCGGAAGACGGGTCAAACATCAAAGCTGTGGTGATACGCATGACTGCCCCCAGTTACAGCTGTACACCTATTGGGATACATAGATTAAGAATGTCTGCATCTTTTCGACCAGGAGCCAGCCTGGTAGACAGAAACAAGCCTTTGTTTGGCCACAAACACTAGAGAAAATGAAGCTTAACCTGATCAAAGTTGGGGACCGATATAGTTTGATCCATGCAGTTATAGACACGAGAGGTCACACTCCACCCGACGGACAGTTCACGCTGTGCACTAGCAGGGTTAAAAATCTGGAAGTCCCCGGTTTGATCGAGTAAACAACCTCACCTCTGTCTGTGGCTTTGTAGTAGATGCGTTCGTATGGTCCATCATAGGCAATTGTTGTCGTGGTGCAAATCCAGACACTCCTGATATTAATGAACAGGAGTCGTCACTCTAGAAAATTTTTAGAAGTAAAGATCATTGGTTTAAAAATCTCACTAGAGTTCAATTTGCGATAATACCTCAATGCAATTGGTATTTGAGATATTTCCTGCAAGAGAAGCTTGTGATTGTACACACTCCATAGCGATCGTTTTTGTTGGCAGATTGGAAGATCTTGTGTTAAAAATGTTAATCTGATGCGGGTCAGAAACAGTATTCTCATTCTTATCATTTTCTGATACATCCATTGCTTCTTCCGGTACTGCTGCTGCAGAAATAGTTTTCAGATGCAGTCTGGTGACACATTCACCAATCGCATTTAGAGAAAGAGGTCAATAAAATACATGGGATTGTATGAACGCGGATTAGGTTCGCAATTGTACCAATATGAACTTGTGGCTACCAAACCTCTGAATCCGAACCGATGCCTTCACAAATACTTTTACTTAATGTATATTCATACTTAATCAATAGTCTCGTGCTGGTACCAGAACCTTCCCCCTTCACTGTGACTACCACCAAGTATGATCTCGGGCTAGTGATGAAAGATATAGCTTGCCTAGAAATATTATCAGCTCATTTAACATTGATAATATTTCTTCGTGCTTGTACAGAAGTTCCAGGCATGAGCATCGTAACTCATGAGGATTCGATTCCAACACAAACTGAACGAATTAGGCGAAATTCACTCTTGAGTTGAATTTGAGCACTGAGTCCGTACCATCTTTATAAAATACCACTTACATACTCACTTGTGTAGCAGATTTCTCTGAGGTTTGCTCATATGTTTCAATATTCATTACGAAAAATAGTGGAGCTGATGGCGGACGATCCAAATAGTAATAAGTATATAATAAGTATATCAAGTCACCACAGATTTAACGTCCAGTCCAGTTTATCATATTCTAATAAACCGGACTGGATGTTAAATCTGTGGGGACTTAATATATTTTTAATAGTCATTACGCCACCCGTTTGACCAGTTGGCACAGCCTGATAAATAGGATGTTGAACAAGTGTGGTAGGGAAAACATTGACCCTTTTCTTCTGTGTCGCAACTACTAAATATAAGTAGGGCGAACCCCTTATCGTGCCCAATTACTGATGTGCAAACCCCTATCCCACCTACCTGTTTGTGTATCAGATTGTATTGCAGGCTTCCCACTTATTTCAATATTCATTGCACTATCTGTTTGGCCACTTGACAGAAGCTGATTAGTAGGAGTTTGAATGTGCATGGCAGGAAAAATATACTTGGCCATTTCCTTCTGTGTTGTAGCACCTAAAAATGTTTTACATGCAAGATCAGCGTGTTAATGAATAAACACTTCACTATGTCACTATCTTACCTGGTAATGTATCAGATTTCTCTGACGTTTGTTTGCACATTTCAACATTCCCTGCACGATCTGTCTGAGCACGAACGGTCGGCAAGAACTGATTTATAGTACTCTGAACATGCTTGACAGGAACATCAAATTTGACCATTTTCTTTTGCATTGCACCTACTAGAAAATGTTTCATCTCTGTAAGTGTGCTCAAAATTGCAACTTTAGTAAGGCAGCTAACTGTTGAACTATCCACCAGGGCTGTGAAGCTGGAGCTCAGAGTCAGAGCCACGAAGTAGGCGGATTTTTGCCAGATTCGGAGCATATGAACATAAATTCTGCTGGAGTAGGAGCAGCTAGCAAGCATATCTCAATGAGTTGGAGCAAAAGCGGAACTGAGAAAACGGAACGGCTATGGACCTCGGAGGAGTTGGGGCAAGGCGTTTGCTTATATTGATAATTCACAAGGCTGGCTGGAGTAAAAAAAAACCTCAGCTGTGTTGGAGTAAAGAGCTAGAGCGGGAAATGAAACTGGCTCAGGGGCAGGAATCGGAGGAGAAAAAGTGGACTGGAGCCTGGTGCTGGAGCCCTGAGGCACTAAAATTTTGCCTTCTCCGACTCTGCTCGATAAGCGGTAACATCTCTAAACTACCCCTCTATATCTCTTACCAACACCATCTGCATACTTGATAGTACCAAATAGGGGATCTGGTAGTTCTGGAAATGGTCTAGCACCAAAATTGTGCCCGCTCCTAAGCCATGTTCTCCATGCAGTAACACATCTACACCTACAGTAGGCTAATCTCCTACCAACACCATCGGTGGACTTGTCAGTATTTTTCTTCAATATTGAATGGATTCGTGTTCTTGATACTTCTACCTTGCTGATAAAACATACAGGAATTCAAAACGTCGACATATGTACCGGTATGACAAATATAATCAATCTACCTGCACGTAGCTGAACTTGGTAACAGTGACTGGCTCTGGCTGTATTCACTGACCGACATTGTTTCATCATCCTGACTCCGTCTCTAAGACAAACATTTTGGCTAACCCGTGTTGTGATCACGAAGTAATTGGGTTTGTGGCTTCCACAAATTCGATACCTTCTTGATTTCTTCAATTTGCTGATTCAAGGATGCTTGCTGCTGTACTATTGATACAAGTCTTCGATGACATTGTGCTAAAGCTGACAACCTCCCTTTACTAATCTTCTCACCCTTTCTGTGTAGATTATGACAAATTAGATATGACGATATCGAAGTTGCACTTCATCAACTCCTGCGGGTCTGTGGAGTCGCCATTTTTATGCAATATATTTATAGTAATAAGTAGACACGAATTTAGCGTACTGCCTGTTTATTGAAAAACTTAATTCACAAGCTTTCAGAGCTCTGCTCTTTCATCAGATGCATTTATTCATAGTAGCCTACTCTTGATTCCAGGAGGCATCAGTTGGTTTATGAAAATTGAAATAGGGTTTTTATCACACAATGTCGTTTAGGCCCCTCTAAGATATTTGAGTGCATTGATGCATAGGGTTGGGTTAATCAAATAAATTGCAATTCCAATTACGGTTCGAACAAATTTTTCTACTCAAATCGAATCCCCACCTCCCTAATTTTACGTTATTTAAAGGCCATGTAAGATGTAGTCCTATCACCACTTATCACTATCAGGGGATGAGCCAGCTTTGAAAAAGGGGGGTGTACCAACTTGCAACGTCACAGGATGTCACAATTTAAAAAATCAATTTACAATTTTCAATTTTTTTCGCAGGGTGGTTTTACTGAGTTCCTGGGAAACATAGTCTTCATGAGAAATACTGTGCTCACGGGGAAACCATGTGCTCGAGGGGAACCACATGCTCGCAGGGAACACATGCTCACAAGGAACACTGTGCTCGTGGGGAACACTTTGCCCACGGGTTACGTCCCTGATCACCATAGTTTGCAAAAATGATTGAACAACAATCGTTGAGGTGCACGACTAAAGCTGCTGTGTCCTCTTGTTGCAGGCCTGGTTTGTAGCGGACTGTTAGGGTGGATGAAACGAAAAGTGAGCCCAAACTGAAAAAAATATCATCAACACAGGGAGCGATATATACTTATATAGACTCCAATTTGAAATTGCTTTCAAATCAATTCCGAATATTCTATTCTATATGCCCATTCCTAGTTATTATACAGACGCGATATTTCAAACCTTTTTTGGCCTTACTTTCTTAAACCTATCAGTACTTCTTTTTCCTTCTTATTGGCTAGTGCAATTCTTTTTATCAAGCCTTTAATAGCGTGTTCTTCTGCTTCTACACTTGAATCTGAAACAATGTTATCGTTTGATCAATTAGATTTTTGTAACCCTTTCAATGAGAAGTGGACAGCAGCCTGGTCATCAGAAAACATGACTTGTTTTGAGACACCAACTTGAGTTGTCATAACTTGTGGGTAGCATACCTAACAAATTGCATTCGTTCACAGAAAGTTTGTCTTTCAATGTCTCAATTTTCTTCTCTGCAAGCTCTATCTCAGTTGTCAACAGAGTGTATTCCATCGCATCACCCTCCACATTCCTGTGGAAATACCAAAGATTTCAGCTTTGAATAAGCATAGCCTACCGCTATGGTGACCTTCCTACCTTGTTTCCTCATGGACTTGATTCGAGGATGTATTCTCTGGCTGCTGACAAGGAATTTGCGTCTCATATGATACATTAGAGTCGATATTTTGAGAAGCAGTTTCTAGTCGAGCTTCACCCTCGCATGTAGTAGTTGCTTGAGACAGGCTTGTTAGTTGGTGATTCTGCATTTCGAACACAGGCTGATAAAAAAAAAACTTGATACATACCAGTATCGGTTGTTCAGGCCTACTCCAGTAATCCTACTGAAATTAATCCATTGCCTTCTTCAGATAAATGAGTTTCTTGACTGTCGACAGATGAAGAAAATCCTTTTTCCGGCGACCCAAGTCTGTAAACCGGTTTTATATATCCCAGTGTAAACAGTTGTACCAAATAGACTGCCACTGCCACAAGGTAATTCAACACCGCAGTGCGTTTGTAAGTAGGCGTACATCGCACTTTTGTGACCGTGTCACTGATTCTGGGTCACTATACTTTTATTTATAGAGGTTTACTGACCGCAACTACCGTACATTCAAGCTTGCGGCTTAAGAATCCGTATCAGCTATAGCCTCTACAGAAGTCAGCAGTAGTGGGCCAACTCGGTATTGATATATCATAGCAATTTTCTATGGATATATCGTACGGTACCTACATAACCTACTGTACTTACCGGTAGAAAGCCCCGACATTTGCCAGCAGTGAAGGTGATTGTGGAGAACAAACACGTTGGCTTGTCAGTGAGTCGGGTATCTCTTCGTCACACTCCATTTCGATATGATACGGTACCAGCGCTAGGCCAAATTCTAATCCCAGTGAAGAAGAAACAACTGCTGAGTGTTCAGACACAGTAGGTCGCTCTTGAGCTCCAAACCTCCGATGGCCCTGGTCCTTGGCCTAGCTACCGGCAGTCTATAATTTCGCACGAACTATATGAAAAAATACCCCCGTTTCAACCTCAATCTTTGGTCTGTTCTGTATTAATGGTTCAAAAGTCAATGGTTTGATTTCATTGAAGCGTATCAAAACATTCATCTCCAAGGATACGGCTGGAGGCAGCGCCGCCGCACTTCAAGCCCTGCAACCTGCAACAGGCAATTTTCAGGCAATGGATATGTTTTGTGATTTCTGGAGCACTTGTAATGATGCTGCAACCATAAAAATTCGTGTTTAAGTGAGTCAGGCCCCAACGACAGATCTTCATCACGATTCTTGCTGCAGCAGTTCCGCGGCTCCGGTTCTAAACCAATTCAATGAGTTTAAATCTTTTACAAATTGAAAGCGGTAGGTGGTATGCACAGAATCAATTATGCGAGGAAATTACTCACGACAGGAAACTATAGCACGTTAAATGTTGAAACACAAAATACCACCTCTGCCTAAGAATAGGGAAATGAAGTAGAGCCAAATGAAATCAAATAACGATGGCATGAAAGTACCAAAATGCAGCTGGCCTAATTCGTTTTAATGCGTATTTCACTCAGTAGACCTTTACCGCTCCTACATTGTCCTATAATGGTATCACAAGCCGCACAACACTGTTGATTTTTGGGTGAACTATAATAAGATAAGGATAAGAACCCAGCACCCAGCAGGATATCAAAGTCATGTGCCACCCCTTCGCACTATCCTCAATTCGCTAGACATCTAGCAAGGGCACTATGGATGCCTTTTTTAATATCTTTGGTATGCTGCGGATGATGTGGTCTTGGTATTAGAACCCGGTATCTACCATTTTCATTGCTGACAGCCCACCACACTATGCAGGAGGTGAGGGCATCTGGCGTAAAAGTCACTGCCAAATCATGATAGGTAGATGCAGCGATGGTATGATACGGTCTTGAGATTAGATTCTGGGACCTAACGGTTTCGTGGCTAACAACCTACTATTGCGCCATGAAGGCGGTGATGGCCGGTCAAGACATCACTGGCTACCGTACACAACTTTTTTCAACTGCAGAGATTTTCCCAAAGACGAAGATCGCTGATATAGGATACTCATAGAATAGTAGCCTAGTAAGACAAAATACTTGAAGTTGCTTCTCACATTTCAGATAATGCAATCACATTTTGACTAGGCCTACCAGTAAGCAATATTTTTACTCCTAGATAACAGTAGAATTACTGGTATGTGAATCTCATTGTAAAATCTATCAGCTGATAGTAACATGCCTGAGATAAACTATGGGGAATCCAAAGCCTTGATGGCTATTTCGGAATCAAAGCCAGTAGCGTTGAGAAAACGGCGCAGCTGCGACCTTGTCAACACACCATTCCCTTGCGTGAAAAAGGCTCTATTCCATCTAGGAAGACTGAAGGTATGTATATGAGTGTTATGAGTAATTAATTATTAAAATAGTAATAAATATAATATGTCACGACAGATTTAACATCCAGTCCAGTTTATTGGAATATAATCAATAGAACGTAATACCAGTGAAAGAGATGAATTTTTTCAGTTTTAATATTGAGGGCACCCCTTAAGTATGGGAGGGTGGGCAAAACGGGAGAAGCCGGTACAGGAAGCGACAGTAAAGCAGGAAACATGCAATCCGAAGATACAGAAGGCATTGCAATAGCGAGATATAGTCACACGGCCTGGGCGAGCGGGCACAGGCAACGTTGAAATCACAACCATCAGATGAGCGGGGCATGCCAGAACTCGCAGACCATGCGGAATTACCGGTACGCGGTACCGACACTAAACGGCGCACCATGTAAAAATTTCAGAGGAGTTACTGATAAGGTCTTGGCACATTTAGTAGGGATAGTATGAAGTTTGAATAGGTTCGTAATCAGACGAACAAACTGTTAGCCAAACTCCAACCAAACTCAGAGTCTCAACCGATCACCACAGATTCAACGTCAAGCCTTTTCAGATTCTCAATCCCACGGCTGGACGTTAAATCTGTGGTGATCTTCTTGACGACAACTATGATCTGGCACTCAAGTGATTAAAGATAGCTTGCCTCAAAGGTCGGAATAGTCAGTTATATTGCATTTACCAAATTTTCTTTATCTTTCTTTTGCAGGAATTGCTTCGTTTGGCGTTAGAAAATCCTCAAGCATTGGAAGTTGTTTCACAAGATGTCACTTATGACCAAGATATGGGTAAAATTGATATCATTTTGGTTGACTAATTAGTAATGTCAGATTTGATAGGTGCACAAGTTTTGCCCATGAGAAGCTAGCATTGGCCTACAACACTGAACCTTTGCTCATTGCTGGCATTAATTCTTTACCAACCACTGCACATATTTAATGTGCAGCCTTGGTTTATTGAGAATTAAAGCATTCACAAGCTTCACGATTTTTCTGGCACTTGTTTCGTACTAATAACTGTCGGACTGTCCAAATCGTCCAGAGCTGCTAAGCGGGACTACAATGACTGAGTAGGCCTACATAATTATGGTGGAGTAAGAATTCTGCTACATTTGGATAGACTCTAGACTCGTTCCGCTCCTGTCAGAATTGCAACCAACATATTATTATAATGCATACCATTAATACATAAGCACAAATCGTATTTGTGTATTATCATTATTGTGTTGCCATGAGACTCAGAAAAACAGCAAAAAGATCACTCAAAAATGTAATACCAACTTTACCAAGGCTAATTATTTCAATTCACAAATTTTCTTCCAGATAAGCACCATGCTAAATTTTGGAAAGAGCTGAGATTCAGTATCCCAAAACAAGATCAGTCAAGAACCGAATCTTCATTGAGTAGCAACAGTTCAAATATTTGCTCAGAAAAAACAGAACTTGCAATAGCTGGCATTGGTGGTCAGATCCAGGATCCTGGTAAATTGATTTACAGTTTTCCTCCTCTTTCTGATGAAGTTGACAACACACACAACAAGTTTCAATCCGTTTTAGCCAAGGTGGGAAAATGTTCATTCCCCTAATGCTCCTGTCATACTTATCACACGTACACAAGCTAATTCTAGGGGCGTACCAAATCGCCACTTTTTGATTCGAGCTACCACTTTCAGATCATGCCCGCATGATATGACTATGCACCAGTGTGTGTATCATGTAAGTCTGTGTAAATGCAGCAAAAATCAAATATGGACAAAAATAAACAGTATCCTTTCCTATCCTTTTTTGAGAAATCCATTATCCAACAACTTCTGCATGAGGTCGTGTAGCCACAAGCCGCACACTGCACTGCTATGTAAAGTCATTACTTTGCTGTGTTCAGTTTTTTATTCCGGTTTAACTTTCTTTCCATCTCCTGATTAGGTTCTGGTGAAAAAACTGTCCATGTCAGTCAGCTAGAGAAGAAAAATCAACTTCGACCACCGGAAGTATTTACTCAAGTACGCCGTTGGGAATTCTTACTTCTGATATATTATTGGATTGAGACCAGCCTTATTATATATTTCAGGTTCGAGACTTGATTTTGCGTCTTGAAGAAGACCGTATACAAACACAACTTGCTTTGCAAATGGAAAGAGAAAAAGTGTCGTCACTCGGTGAAAAAATTGACAAAATATGTCAGAACCGATTGCTGATTTTGCCACTGGCAGTGCAGAGAGGTAATATCGTAGATCTGGTCCGCTGCACTGCTGAAGGAATTCAGGCTCATTTTACTAATTTTGAGGCCACCCGATGATTCGAATTTCATCTACCTCACCCCAGACTACGTTACCCAATCCCGACTGACAGAATGGTTGCTATTAACGAAAAGTTTGATGGTCTGTAATGCGCAAAATATCTTTGACTTTAGAACATGATGCATGTGCCTCAGATATTAGTGAATTGCAGTGGCATGTTGGTTACATGGGACGTCAGTTGGATCGGTATAAACATCGTGTAGAAGCTGCCGAAGTTCTGAATACTCAGTTAAAGGACGATATTGCTTTTGTTAAAAAACACTGGTATGTTATTATTTCAACTTTGACTTTGTACACAAGTTATCCATGATTTTTCCAGACCTTTTGTAACCGGCACCTCCATCACCGTAAGACATAACTCACTGTAGGTGGTAAGGTTCCCTAGTTCTGTCCTGCTGCGAAGGATACTTTATTCATAACATCTATGTCGCTTGACAGCCGAGTAGGTAGCGCACTCAGATGGCCTTCTAGTCTTCCACAGTGTAGAGACCACACCAGTTGGGATGCAGGAAAAAAGATGTATTAACTAAGCCTAAATACAACACAGCACTGCCTTAATTAGTTACACTTAGGACATATGAGTCTCATACCGTACTAATCACAAACTTTCGGAGCTCCTATCCTTCATCAGGTGAAACAGAAAAGAAGTCTCATATGACGTTCTATGCATGAAATGGCTCTTTCATAGATATTGGTGAGGAGAGAAAAGGGTTTAAAGGGGTACTCATTCGCAACACACTTCAATCAAAGTGCTTTAGACCACATGTCCGCAGGCCTCCTTTGGATATTTTTGCTACATTAACGGCGACATCTCGTCAAATTATGATAATGGTTTAAACTAAAGACGAATGTCTATAATATTTTTTGGTATCAGTCATTTCACACAAAATCCTACGGAATTAGTGTGCATCAAGGTTGCATTTATACACCCTCAAACTATGCACAGATGAATCAACTGGCATGTTAGTAGTCTACTGTACGAACAAGCTACTCTCTTCTCAGTGCCAAGGCACGACCATACGTCAATAATATCTCCCCCGGCACTAAGCATCTGGCAACGCAGCTGCACATCTGGTATGACGCAGCCAATGACCAATCGCTTTCAAACTGATAACCTACGGTACCGGTTTTGCTCTGTCAACAATCCAATCTACTCATTACGTAAAGATTATCGCAAAAAAGATCACCACAGATTTAACGTCCATCCTTCTTTACGATATCTATTGATTGCCCACCGTTGGCTCCACAATTACACTTCTTATGTGACGTCACAATTATTATATATTTCATATTCTTGCTCTGTGATTTCTCTTTTTGCTATGCTGTTAATCCTGATGAGAGGTGGATGAAAAGTCTTCGACTAAATAAAATTTTGTAGCTATGAATGTTGTGTTGCTTAGTATATTCAAGTTCTGTACCACAAAGAAACTCTCCACCATATCGTTTTGTAAAGATTATCAAAATCAACGGCTACCTGCGTCGTGCATTGTGTTCAGTAATATTAATTTCCACCATACAAATATATGTTATTTAGCATCTATTGATGGTAGAGTAATGTCATCTACACCAAAGCTTGCTATATAATATTGAAATAATAATGAATATATACTTACTTATGGTATTGAATTATGGCCTACATTATTTATGATAATTATGCCATTTAGTGATTGGCGTCTTTCGTCACATTCGGTATCATCTGGTTTCTTTAAATGTCCAATTAGCACGTCCCTTTAAAAGTTTGAATTTATTGTTTACTAGCTATTGATTTGATTAAGATATCATATGAACAATTGGAGGATGTTGGGGAAAAGTGGATACGTGTATATAAAATGTTTATACAACTCTGTTTTTGACAGAGCTGGTAGAGTTGGCAGCGGTGCATGGATTCAATATTATGTTTGTTGTAGTGTTATAGTTACCGTAATAACTATATGACTAGCCTAGCACCGTTTCCGAGTTGCTCCTGATGCATGCAGTTAACTGTTGTGAATGTTGCCAGAAAAAGCACAGTAACTATGACAACACTAATTTAGTTCTTAGGACAACAGTCAGTGTGGCATTGCCATTACATAGAGGGAGAGAGAGAGAGAGAGAGAGAGAGAGTTAACTTTATTTTGTCAATCAGGATAGTATAACGTACAATTAACATGAAACATGGTAATCGCTTCAGGTATTACCAGGGTGGCCAGTAAGTTTGGAAAGTTAGCAGAAGTTTCATATCAAAGTTTTATTTTTTAATGATTAAAGAAATTTGAATTTTTATTTCAACAGTCCTCTAGTGGAAGAGAAACTGGCATTGGAGAAAAATGCTATGCAGAAGATAAAACAGGTACAAGCAAAGACAGATGGAGTAAGTGCACTGTTTTGTCTTTTGGTCCCTCAACATTAATAGAAATAGCTACAGCCGGAGAGTCATAGCCGGATGTAGAGTCTTGCCCTTAACTCTCGAATTTTGACGTAGGCATTAGCGAATTTTTCATTCACTTAGCTGTCTCTATAGTAAAATGGACATCTGGTCAAAGCACGATAATGGCTCAATTGTAAGATGAAATTGTATAATATCGTTTAGCAATAAGTCAATGCCCACAAAAAGAAATGGTATTGTGGTGAGACCCCTTTCAACATTGGATCTCAAAGGGGTTTTGTCAAGCTTCACTGGTCCCAGCATAGAGCTCAAGTTTATTGGAGATTTCAGGTAGACCTGCAATGACGCCGAGGGTTAGTGCCCGAACCCATTTTTGTATCCATGGTTTACAATTTGGTCACGAACCCGTGGCGTTGGTGGTAACCTAAAATACAAAGACAGATGTTACGTTTTTTCGTGGATTGAGCTGTGTTTTATAACTTTCACACTAATGTGTTTTTGTTCAATACAGGAATTGCATGAGGCAAAAATGGAGTTACAAAAAGCAGAATCAAAGTATCAAGAAGCTTCTGAAAGAGCTGAAAATGAACGGCAGGCAACTCGAACAAAGCTGGAAGGAATACGCGGACAACTTTACTCCCTCAAGTATGAACTTGAAGCATTACCCTGACCATACACTAGGGATAGCACGAACTCAGTGCTCGAGTTCGACTCCGGAACAAATTTTGGATCGAACCTCACCATGTTTGTGTCTGGAACTTCTGCTCTAGCATGAAGACACATTATTAGCTTATGGAAAACGTGCTGTGCGAGTACTGTTCTCTCTCACTCTCTTTCCCTCTCTCTCTCTCTCTGTTAAGAATATAAGCACAAAAATCTTGACCTCAGGCCTACCTTTTGTCTCTAGAAAAGACCTCCAGCATGCAGAAGCTCTACATACTGCTTACCTAAAAAAAGCAAATGAAAGTGAAGAGAAACTTAAAGCTCAAGAAATGGAACTAGAGAACCTTCAACAGCGGGCAGGTATGTTTTACACTGAAACCAACTTACCTTTTCACCTGTCCAGTATATTTCACTTTAAGGATGGTATAAACTCAGTGCTTGAGTTAGACTCAGTAACGAATTTCGCCTACTTTGTTCGGATCGAAGTCTGTGCACGAATCTTTTACTGCAAGCCTCAAATATGTAGATTTAGAAGCGTTATATGCTCATTACAATCGCTCTATACGAGTAATGTTCTCAGGCAAGCTATCTTTCATCGCTAGAATGCCAGACTATAGTTGAAAAATAGTAGAGCCGAGGGCGGACGATCCAAATAGTAATAAATATAATACGTCACAGATTTAATGTCCAGTCCAGTTTATTGAAATATGAATCATTCATTCATTCATTCATTCATAACCGTGGCTCATATTACAGTATGTTCATGTGCGCTTGACTTCGATAGCCTTCCGACTCCTTTGGTGTCTCCTTGTCCAGTCTGCATTGTGTATATCATGTGAGTCTGAGTAAATGCAGCAAAATAAAATATGGACAAGAATATGCCGTTTCCTTCTTTTCCTTGTCCCGTCATCAGCACAATGCTCCAGTGCCACTAGGCAGTGACATCATATCCACCTCCCAAAAATACGGACTTGACTCCGAATGACACTGTCTCACTGATATTTTTTACAGAGGAAGCCAAGGATAATGAGCAAGAAGAAAGTTATAAGATCGATATTCTCAGATCTGAGATTAAGCAAATCGAGTTTCAAACCGGAGAAATCAATAAACGCAAAGCAATGGTGGAGGATGATACCGAGAAATTAGTGAGTAATTAACTTATTGATAACAGTGTGTTTTGTTTTTTGTGCCGAGTAGGGAATAAGGAGATAATTTATTTTTACCCATTGTTCTTTTTGCTGCATTTACACCAACTCGTGGGATATATATACACACGTACACTACTTATTTTATTTGGCATTGTTGGTATTTCTTCAGACCAGACGTCCGGGCAGCCACATAGCTACCGCTGTTTGGTGGCCTCATCTAGGTTCTTCAAACCAGTCAAGTCACTCCATTGGGTGGACTGTACATTGTACAGGAATGGATGATACGCACCACACTTGCCGCCGCACTAGGTGCAGGACCCTAATTGTGAAGGGACGACTTGAAGCATCCCAACCAAATTCTGAGGCGTTTGAGACTCGTCCACATTAGACGTGGCAGATTGAAGCCAGTCAGGGATGCGTCAGGGGTGGGGAAGTCGGGGTGGAGTTGCGCGTTCTTCTGTTCCCACTCTGGACTACACGTATCGTCGATCCAGTCTGCTGCGTCGTTGTAGGTCAGTTTTGGCGCTCTTTGTTCGCGTGGTCTGGGGCATTTGCATGTCATTTGAGAAATCTCTGAATGAAAGAATTGGTATCGGAATCTAACTTTTGGTGTTATCGGTCAAAATTTACTTACCAATATCACAATTTGTAGCATAAAGATATGGCTCAAAAAATAGTCGAAATGAAATCAAAACATAAAGAAGGTTTGACAGAATTGAGAGATTTACAAGAAAGAAACAGGGATATAAAACTTGATATCGAAGATATGAACGAAGAAATAAAAACATGGTTAGTGTGAGATGGATTTCATTGTTCATCGTCATTGTTTCTTCTGATTAGACGTCATGGCAACCACACGGATTTTTCACTAACGATCCTAGACCTACTGTTAATTAATTAGGCTCATCTACGCTATAATTTAATCGACATACAGTACATTCGGATTCTGGAATATTAGATTAAACCGAGGGTCTTCAACCTTTTTGTTGCTGTGTTCTACTTATTGACTTGATGTATAGTCATGCACCCTCACCACCACCACCACCACCAGCGTTTGAGAATTTTGAGTAACAAATCAGACACTCCGCTGCTGTGTAATAATTTCCTTGATGCATGCATAGATGAATCAATAGTAATCTCGAAATAGTGCCGTAAAATGGGATGTTCCTTCATAATTCAATGTAAATGTAGGAACCGTAGGCTACGTCATTACAGTTAAGAAGCAGAAGTTATTGCGTGCAGTCTCTTCGAAAACAAATCTTTCCTGCATTTTTGGAAAATATTTTGAGTAGCCTACTACAGTACTTTAAAAGGTTCGCCGGTTACCACTAGTGTTACCACATACTTTGAATTGGGAGTCCCTGGATTAAACCAGCTAGTTCAAGCTCACATTCGATCAATCTGTTTGTTTTATAGTGATAAGTCAATTGCAAAATCATCAAGAGAGATAGACAGATATGAGAAAGAAAGGCAACGATGCGAAGCACAATTGCAGAAAGCCAGTGCCGAAGTACAAAGAGTCACCGTAATAAATACAGAGCTAAAAGGTATGTTGATTTGCCAAGCTGTGTTGTGAAGACTCGACTTAATATCTTGTACACTTTTACAACAGTTCAATTGCAAAAGGAAGAGAGTAAGTCTCAAGCTATTGAAGATGCATTGAAGGTATGGTGTTGATAATTTGGTTAATTTATCTGATAGCAATGATTTACAGTATGTTCATGGAAGGCTGGCTTGTGGTGGGTCGTCGACAATATCGATAATTTGAGACAGAGGGTTCTACCATTTGAATAACTTCTTATTAACCCTGATAGTGTTTTTCTACTCGCTGTTACCACACAGCTCACTAAGATACTGCCTTCATTCAATGGCTTTTTTCCATAGAATCAATCTGAAAGTCTCCGCAAACGAGTTATGGAAGAAATGAGACAAAGAACTGCATTAGAAGTCAAAAAGCAATCTAACAGTAATGCGTTACAAAAAGGAAGATCGGGTAATGTAAATTATAGATTAACTGTTTGGGTTACTATCAAACATTCTCAACCATCGGTCAAGGAATCGATGGAAAATCCACAAATCTTCTTTACCGGTCTGCAGGGCCTTTTGAATAAACAGAACAGCTGTACCGGCTAGACTATTCGATTTCATGTTGTGATGTTGCATGTGATGTCCTACATGATCATTTTACCATGGATAGTGGTATTTATAGAGACATACAGTACAAACGTCATATTAGACTATATGTCAAAATTGTGGCTTATTTCCAATTGTGGAGTGATGTCTTTGAACGACGGAAGCATGCAAAGAATTCCATACAACTGTATTCTATTCTCGATATTTTCCAATAAAAATTATGCACTTTTATTTCTTTTAGAAAACAAGAAAAGACGGCATAGAGTAGCAAAAACTCTGAAAGACACAGAAGAATCGGTGCTAAAAATAAGAGATGATGTTGAACGACTAAAGAAACAACATGAAACGACTGCCAAGGTTAGATTTTTTGGATTATTCTAAATCAGAAAAAGTGCAATTCGAAATTCTTGAAGAATATAGTGGAGCCGATGTTGGATGATAAGGAGATATCGTAAGGAAGGTCCTTAATCAGGCGAAAGAGCAGAGCTCCGTAAACTTGTGAATGTTTTAATTCTCAATAAACCAAAGCTTTACTTAATCTGACAATCGTAATAGATAGAATAAATCACTGCAGATTTAACGTCCAGTTCATTGAAATATAGTAAACAGACTTTCGGAGATCTCCTCCTTCATCACCTGACTTATTCTATCTATTCCTATTTGGATTGTCCGCTATCGGCTCCACTATTTTTCATAATCTAAAAATCGTAATGGATAGAATAAGTGACCACAGATTTAACACCCAGTTCAGTTTATTGCAATATACTTCACAAACTTTTGAAGATGAAATCTGAAAATCGCCACTGGCTATGCCTACCCACAAGCAAACAACTCATATAGGTCTGCTCTCTATGGCATGTTTAGTGTGGAATTAGGCTCCGAATACTGTAGTTGGTATTGTGTCAGGACTAAAGAGACTTGCCCCTGTTAGATACATAACAACCCTTTTCAACCTTATTCCAAATAAAAAGTTCTAACTCCATTCTATCCCTAATCATATTTTTTAACTCTGGTAAACATAACAGGAGAATCGCTAATGCTTTAATTTTATCTGTTAATAATAGTCACAGTTTTTAATATTATAGGAGGTTGTTGATCTTGAAACCAAACTAGCTGCATTAAAAGGAGAACATGATGCAGAAGAAAAGATTTTGACGGCTCAAAAAGAATCGCTTATACCACAAGAGAAAGAATTATTCGTATGTATTGCACAATTAGCAACACCCATGAATTTAAGACATGATGTCTGTGTAGCCATCCATCCGAATGGAATATATTCACTGTAGGTTTAGCAGGCCATGAGTGCCCATTACATCTACTACAAATGCATTGTGGGTAGATCGCATATGGCATTGATAAAAAAAAGTTGGCACCAGCATAAAGCGTTGTTCAAACTGTGCGCAAATTTTTGTTCGTTTCATCAGCCCATGTTATGCTTTGCATTAAGTTGAGAGCATCTCTCGTTTCTACGCTCACGCCGATCTCATGTTGAGCGTAGAGGTCAGAGCGCAAAGCTCAACTAGTATTGATGTTTCGTGATCATGTGACTTAATCAGTATTGACTCTCTCGTGTTGTTTACCACACGTGTTCCAGCGCAGGCCCTGTTATGGAGTCATGAGCCATATCCGGATCGACTCCGGAACGACTACAGCCAAGCGACAACCACGAGAACTCGCTCTCTTTCTTGTTGTGATGTCGACTCGAGGACAGCGTTTTAGGAATAACGTACCTTGTTACTTGTAGGCGTAATAACATGTGTTATTGTGTTTCAACGAAGTAATAAACAGAACGCGTGAATACAACAGAAGAATTGGCGACGAGGATTATTTATGTGATCGCGAATCTACTACGTAGAATTCTTCGTTTGAAGCACACCAGGTGATTGACATCAATGCATAATGGCGGAAAATCCTAATGGCGATTTGGTCCAGCTCTTGCGGGAGGAAATGGCGCAACAACGTGCCCAAATGGCGCAACAACGTGCCCAACATAAGGAGGAAATGGCTGCACTGATAGACTCTTTCAAAAATATGGGAAGCAGTGTCAGTAAGGTTCCAACATCGTCGTTTCCATCATTTCATGCATTTGATGATTCTAGTGAACTATGGCCAGACTATCATAACCGATTTGAGACGTACGTCAGTGCCAATTCAATCTCTGAGGACAAAATGCCGCAAGTATTTTTGACAAATCAAAGCGCGGGGGTGTACAAAATGCTAGAAAACTTGGCATCTCAGACAAACCCACCGCTGGAAATCAATAAGCTAACCATGCCACAAATTGTAGCGTTTATGAAAGAGCAATATGACCCGAAAACATTTATAATTCGGGAGCGTTTCAAATTTTGGACTGAGACGAAACGTAAGCCAGGCGAGACACCTGCTGAATTGGCGGCAAGAATTCGTAAGAAAGCTGCAACATGTGATTTTTCATCCATCAGTAACCCGTTGGATGAAGCACTTCGCACTTGTTTTATTTGTGCAATCAATAACGAAGCAGTGCTGAAATGTGTTTTTAAAATGAAAGATGAGGAACTGACTTTTAAAACGGCTGTAGCGGCTGCGGTAGAGATAGAAGAATCTGCTAGAGCTGCAAAAGAAACGGCTTATGGTTCCAAGTTGAACAGCACCCCACAAATTAATGTTGTAAGGGGTCAGTCTAAATATGGAGAAAACTCAAAGAAAGAAACTTCTAACGATAATTCTGTTAAAAGTAAGCCATCAAGGTGCTACAGATGTGGCAACATGGATCATTCTCCCTCAGACTGCAAATATAAAGATGCTGTTTGTGATCATTGTCATAGACCAGGCCACATACGACCTGCTTGTCGATTGAAGAAGCGACAGTCGGTAAAGACTATCTCAACCAGAGAGATTTTGAAGACAGTCAAACTGGAAAAGTCATACCCAGAAATTGTAAGTAGGCTGAAAATTGCTGAATATATATACCCATTTGAGGTTGACACCGGGTCAGGTGATAGTTTCATTTCATATGACCGATGGATAGAGTTGGGTAGTCCAAAACTCGACAAAATTGTTGAACGATATAAATCTGCATCTGGTCATGACCTTACTGTTCTGGGTACATTTGAAACGAAGTGTCAAAATATGGTGGATGACTCTAACAATGAAAGTAACTCTGTAGAGACTTTGAAATTTCTAGTCAGTAAATCTGATAATTTGAATCTGCTGGGGCGAAAGGCAATCAAAACCATGGGAATCTCGGTTGATTCATTAATTTTTCAAAATGGAGCTCCACCTTATGCTTCCATAAAGCATGTAAATGCAAAAATGCCAGACAGTACATTATCTCGAGCGTGTAAACAGCTCTGTCAAGAATTTCCTGATGTATTTAAAAAGGAACTTGGATGTTTGAAAGGCGTAGAACTTGATATTAAATTTAAGCCTGATGCCAAACCTGTATTTCATAAGCACCGCACCGTACCCTTTGCAATTACTGATGAGCTTGCCCAAGCCTATGATGCTGGCATAGCTAAGGGAATATGGAAACCAGTACAATTCAATGACTGGGGGACACCTGTAGTCCCAGTGCGGAAGTCTTGCTTACCAGGTGTGTCAAGTGCATCACTTCGTGTGTGTGGCGACTATTCTGCTACTGTAAATCCACAATTGGAAACACACCGCCATCCAATACCTCTACCAGAAGAATTAATGCATAAGCTGGGAGGAAAATATGGTTTTACCAAGATAGATCTTGCAGATGCATACAATCAAATTACGTTAAGTGAAGAAAGCCAAAGAAGACTGGCATTGAGTACTCACAGAGGAGTTTTACTTCAAATGAGACTTCCGTTTGGTATATCCTCAGCTCCAGGTTATTTTCAGTCTATAATGACACAGCTCACCGTAGACCTTAATGGGGTGGCTGTATATCTGGATGACATACTGGTCAGTGGAAATTCTGCCGAAGAACATCTCAATAATCTTCGTGCACTACTTCAAAGACTCCAAGACAAAGGCTTGAGATGTCGATTAGAGAAATGCTCTTTTGCTGAAGCTAGTGTGGAGTACCTTGGACACAAGTTATCAGTTAATGGTATTTCAAAAGGCCACAAAGTAGAGGCTCTGTTGGAAATGCCTCAACCTACAGATGTAACCGGTTTAAGATCTTTTCTGGGCTCGGTTCAATTCTATGGGAAATTTTTAAAAAACTTATCTACAATCACTGAACCACTGCATAGACTTACTAAAAAAGGAATTTCGTGGAAATGGGGTGACGAGCAGCAAAAATCATTTGAGACTTTGAAAAAGATGCTTTGCACAGATCAAGTCCTTGCTCATTTTGATCCTACCGTTCCTATTGGAATATCCTGTGATGCGTCCAATCACGGAATTGGCGCTGTACTATTTCATCGTTTTTCTGATGGTAGTGAAAGACCTATTTTGAATGCATCAAAGACTTTGACTGACGCTCAAAAACGGTACAGTCAGATTCAAAAGGAGGCCTTATCAATAATATTTGCATTGAAGAAATTTCATCAATATCTGTACTCCAGAAAATTCATTTTGGTCACCGACCACAAACCCTTGGTGACGTTATTTGGACCGGCAAAAGCTACTCCTTCGTTAGCTGCTAATCGCCTAGCAAGGTGGGCACTGACACTCAGTCAATACAACTACGTGATTGAATACAGACAAACTTCAGCTCATGGCAACGCTGATGCACTGAGCCGCCTTCCATTGGGTCCTGATGAGGATTTTGATAGGGAGGAAGGAGAGGAAAATGCTATGATGGTCAATTCAATTAAATATCTAAGCCAACAAATGCAATCAAATGACTCGCACATGTTGACAAAAGAATCAACTAAAGATCCTGTTATATCAGCAGTAATGAGATATACTCGCTGTGGATGGCCTGAGTCCAGCTCACATCAATCAAGTGGACAGGAATACTCAGTGGACGATTTCAAGAAAATATCCGATTCTTTATCTGTGGAAAATGGATGCCTATTTTATGGCGCCCGCATTGTCATACCACAATCACTTAAACAGGAGATACTTAAGATTCTCCACCTGGGACATTTTGGCATGCAACGTATGAAGCAATTAGCGCGCACAGCAGTATACTGGCCGCGTATGGACAAAGACATCACCGATACATGTCGTAACTGCTCATCTTGCTCAGAACATCAAAATATGCCGCCGAAAGCTCAAAATCACCCTTGGATGTTGCCGGAGAAGCCTTGGTCACGAATTCATATTGATCATGCGATAAATTTTATGGGTACAAACTGGTTATTCGCAGTTGACTCATATTCTAAATACCCTTGCATACATCCTGCAAACTCCGTATCAAGCAAAGAGACAATGAGACTTCTTGAGGAGGATTTCAGTCATTTTGGATATCCGCATACCATAGTGTCGGATAATTCAAGTTCGTTCAAGTCGGAGGAATTTCAAAATTGGTGCAAGGAAAGGGGCATTGTGAACCTTAGTGGGGCTCCCTTTCACCCGGCTACAAACGGGGCCGCAGAACGACTGGTACAATCTTTTAAAAAGGCGTTGAAAAAGTCGGAATTACCCCCAAAAGACGCTCTGCAACAGTTTCTCATACAATACCGGAGAACACCATTATCGACAGGGTTGTCACCCAGTGAACTTCTAAATGGAAGACAAATCAGGACAAAGATTGATACCTTATTTCCTTGTCCATCTCAATTGGCACAAAGCAAGCAAGCCAAACAAAACGAGATATCAAATCGTGATACCTCTAAAGTAAAAACTGCTCGTGACGTAAGCAAGTTTAAAGTTGGTACTCCATGTTATGCTACTTGTTATTCTAGGAATCACAAACAAATCAGATGGGTTCCAGCTACTGTGATCAAAGTTTTTGGTGCTAGAAGTGTAAACGTAAAAGTACATCCTAGAGGTCCAGTATGGAAAAGACATATTAACCAGCTTTGTTTACGTTATGGTGCAGATCAAGATGGTGATCCAGGAGAGGTTCCCGTATCAAACCCAATGAATAGTTCAGGAGCACCTCCACGTAGTGATACCGTGACCAACAGATCAAGTCAGCAATCAGCTACAACTCCAACGTTTGGTCCGGGTAATCCAAGACGCTCACAAAGAAATAGAAGGGCTCCTCGAAAACTCAATTTACATATTCGGGGAGGACACTAACTTAAAGAGGGAGGTGTTATGGAGTCATGAGCCATATCCGGATCGACTCCGGAACGACTACAGCCAAGCGACAACCACCAGAACTCGCTCTCTTTCTTGTTGTGATGTCGACTCGAGGACAGCGTTTTAGGAATAACGTACCTTGTAACTTGTAGGCGTAATAAAATGTGTTATTGTGTTTCAACGAAGTAATAAACTGAACGCGTGAAAAACAGTTCCAGCGCTCCAGCTGTCACAAGTATTCCCTTGCTGTTAGAGTCATAATGACTTGGAATTCTCTGCCTCATAGTGTTGTTGACTCGAACACTCTCTCGACCTTTAAATTCCGACTTTTACATACCGACCTGTCAAATTTTATTAAGGGGGGGTATTAGCAGCGGCATTTGCCACCTTAAGGTCGAAACAGACAGAACGCGTATTGTGCGTATGCGTAGCGTTTCTTGCGTATCGCGCTCGTTCGTGACCATACAGACAGACTTGCCGATCGCGCGCTTCTCTCGTTTCGAGCGGATTGCGGACGGCGCCTGCCGAGTTGAAAATGTTTCAACTTTTGCGCGTCAAACGCGTTGGTCGTGCTGTTGTCAATCGATTCGCTCCTCTCGCGGACTGGTGTTTTCAGCTGGCATAGGAAGGGCGCACGACGTGTTTCTTTTCGAGAAGACGGGAAAAGACCAGATGAAGTTGTGAATATATTTTAGATTCAGATAAAATAGCGTTTTGGATATGATTTATGCTTATAGACATTGACTCTTGCCAATGAACTGATGTGGACCATGGTGCATACTGTACGCAAAGTGCATGGTGCCAGCACTTTTGGGATAATATTTATGAAGTGACTTTGATACACCAGTGTAAACCAGCTCGCAAGAAAGTTAAATTGTATCAGAAAATGCTAACCACTGCTGCTGCCCAAATTTCGCACACTGTGACTCCATGACTCTCCTCATAGATTATATGCAGCACCGAAGGTAAGAGGCTGTGTTCAGTCAAGTGTTTGAATTACTTTTGACAACAGATTGCTTTTGTCAGAACCACTGGAAATGTGGAGCAACTTTGGATGTTTTTGGAAATGCAGAGACACCGTAGAGTAGTCTTATTTTCATCCAGGTACCTCTTTGGTAGACATAGGCTCAGTTTTTTACGTTACTATCCATAATATCCGCACCTGGTATGGTAGCTAGCATTTTAAAATATTTCAGAACCAAGTCATGTAAATGAGGCTCAACATGAGCCTACAGAAGCAAGTCATGTTAATGAATCCAAAGAAGACGAAACTGGAGATGACAGCCATCATCATTTCATTCAAATGAGCCAAGAAAGAAGCGAATACGTTCCGATAGACAAGAGTTACAGGTTGGTGCAGGATGCCACAATGCTACTAATTAATCTGTTTATGTCTGTTGTTCATCTTTTTGAAAATAGGAAACCATATCAAGTATGCTGGAACAAAATGCGAAATCAATTGATGAAGTGACAACTGCTATTGCAAATAGACGTCAAGCTGCAAATGAATTTACTACCTTCGGCAATTTAGTTGCAACTTCTCTTGCCAAGATGCCATCATCTACAGTTTACCCTGTCAGGACAAGCATCCTGCAGTTCATAGGTGCAGAGATGCCCACAATTGCACCGGTGCCTATAGAAATACAACCTACAGTTGAGTCGCAGACTCCTTCCACTGATCAGCAACAGGATAACCTGACTTTTTGGTGCTATTATTACGTTCTCCATGCAATATTGCTTTTTTCGTTCAACTTTTCCATTTATTTCACTGTTTCAAGTAAGCACGCTGCCATGCAGCTACAACATTGCCACTTCATTTTTGTCAGTTACTGTATGCTTAACACCGCAACTGTGATACAATTTTCACAAGCCGACTACTACCGGTACACTGTTTATAAGCAGACCATGCCAATTTTTATTAATAAAGACCATTGTTCTGAAAAGTAAAAATGAGTATTTGCATACAAAGTTGCTTCACATGCGGGTCGCCACTGATTCCTGCCAAGGAACTATACCGGCTTTACTAATAAAATAAATTTTGAATTGTTCCCTTATGGCACAGGCTCTTCTACTACACACCAAGCAAAGGTCCTGTTGCAGCATCAGCAATGATAACAGAAGGTCAAGATCTTCGTGTGCTGAGGCATCCATAGTATCTACTTAAAAAGATCGTCACGTACTTCTATTGTATTCCTGGGTTCAGACAACGTGACTACCAGTCCAATACGAGTTCTGTATCGCGCCGTCTCTCCGAGCTCGGCGCAGTTTGTTTTGCTTGACATCCGCTTCGCGCTGATCGTGTGTGAACCACCACGCGGATTGCGTATAGCGCGTGTCGAACGGCACAAATCGCACACGCTAGGCACACGCTACGCATACGCACAATACGCGTTCTGTCTGTTTCGACCTTTAGGCTGAAATGTGTGAGCCGCTCGGCTGGTGAATAAATATGCAGTACAATACAATACAATACGCAGGCGACATTTTAACACTCAGTGTGAGATCAAAAACTGTAACAATGGTATAAAAGCATCAAAAAACGCAGAAATTGCTGCCAAGTGTACAAGCAATTAGTAGATCCAAGCAGTCCATGGACTACTGAGAGACTATTGTAGGGTTAGGCAATGGCTAATCCTGCAGTTATACAGAAGTACCGTGACTCTGGGAGCGTCATTTGTTGTGGTTAGCACTATATAACACCCCATTTACCGATTAAATTATAGATGGCTTGATTATTTTGTGACGTTATAGAGAATGCAAATGGGATTGCAAGATCAAATCAAGGAACTCGAGTTTGAAGAAAGTCAAATGTCTCAGAAAATGAAGGATATGATCGTTTCTAAAAACGCAATGGAGAAACGAATCGTCACTACCGAGGCTAATATTGAAAATCTGAAGTAAGTTGTGTGAGATACCATATGTGACTTTGTCTTCTCAAAATAAATATAGGCAACTTTCCTCCAACGGAAAGACTACAGTATGTCTATAAAAAGGATCATATTGTGCCTGAACTATGTATAACGGTCTATCTTATCATTCAAATTGTGGCATTAATCTCTATCCGGACTGATGTATTTGAATGCCGGTCCACGGAAGGATAACATAAGAATTTCCTGGCCCCAAAAAGGTTGAGAACCACTGGTCTAGAGGCTTCTTACTTATCTTTGGCCATGCTTATTGTTACAATATTGCTTTAGTATATGATCGGTACTTTATTCCATAGCTCAACAGTCAGTCAACAATCATGATCGTCGACGCAAAGCACATGCTAGTTATTGCGTTTCACTACAAAATATCATGGCGAGCTTAAGGCTAATATCACTACAGCTATCTTTAAACACTCCTTGTGCAGCCCATGCCACTTATTCATGTTCAACGTATATTGTATAAGCCACCCAATGGAAGGACTGGTTTGAAGAACCTGGACGTGGCCTCCGTGCAGTGGCTGTCGTGCAGCTGCGATGACTTCTAATGCGAAGACAGAGAAAAAAGGCCAAACGAAAAAAGAAGAAAACTCCTTGAGTCCCTCGTTGTCCCTCATTATTTGTGTTGCACCACCGTAGTTTATTATATGTTGTGCCGACTTGAGGAATTCATTATAATTTTATCTTACCAGCAAGCAGTAGTCTCTTGTTATTCTGCCAAGGCTCGCCCCAAAACCTTGTTTTTTGTTTATATTAGATTAGACATTGATCGTTGATTGCTTGTTTTCAGTTTGGACTTGGAGGAGATAACCTTACGTCTTGAATCTGGAAAGTATAGGAATGCAGACTTACAAAAGCAACTGGATGAAGCCAGAGGTCCGTGTAAATATTTTCTCTGCCACATGTTTCTACTGATGTCAGGCCCTTGCCAAAGCTTTGGTGTTTTAGCTTTACGCCACTGTTGTGGTCATGACTGTGTTTGTTTTTATCGTAACTGATGTAGGGGTGCAACATAGCGCCCAAGACCTCCATAGCTATTTGCTCAGGCTCACACTTCATGTTGCATGGTGGACACGTACGCTGATGCTGTACAATATGCAAGTAAATCTTCTTCCTCGTTCTCTGGCCGTGTTCCATTTGTGGGGGGCCACAGTGTCTTGAGCCGCCACTGATTGGGCAGTGACTACGCCTGATACCCGTCCTGCCACAACCTTCCCTCATTTTTCCAGGCTTGAGACCTGTCATGACTGGAGAAGTAGTGATGTGTTGCATCTACCGTATCTTGGGTATAAAGGGGGTTCCCCATCCTCTGTCATGTCCTGTCATACAGCTGAGTAAATTGAGAGTTTTACATGAAGTATGGCAACCAGCGCATAAAACACGGTCTCAAATCATATTCGGTTCAAAGTTCAATCCGATATGGCCCACTAATCAAAGTACCCAAAGAACAAGTCCAGGGTTTAAAAACAATTTCATAATATTCAAGGGAGGCTATCCGTTCGCCAAATATCACACAATCACATGATGGAGAGTCGAAAGAAAATGAAAGCCACTTTAGAAGAAGGCATCGAAAAGGAACTATCACGGAATAGGGATCTCGCTCAAAAATATCGGTTGGTATATGAAATCAAGTTTATACTTACGACTAGTGGTTTTCAAGTACCGGTCTGGGGGCTGGTGCCGGACTGCGAAAAATAATTAGCACACTGTGTTTCTAAAATAAACGGAATCCCGGTTGTGGTACCATCTGGACCATTCGCTTTATCATTGCAATGTATCTATAAACCTGTATGACCAAATAAGTAGCATGTCGTTTATGATCATTTCGATTAGGGTTGTGTGTGTTAATTTTAGACACATACAGATGTTACGATAGGCTATAACGTCAAAAGGTTGGCATTAATTTCCATTTGCCTAATATGATGCGTTTGAATGCCAGTCCACGTAAGTATAATATAGACATTTTCCAGTCCGTCATAGTAGAAAAGTTAAGAACCACTAGACTTAGTCATAGAGAATCATGGGATATATTCTTTGTTCAGAGATTTGCAAAGTCAACATATTGATTTGAAAAATCGGTTGATGTCGTTGTATGATAATAAAGTGAAGATTGAGTCAAGTATCAAAGACCACAAACAGGTTGCTGAAACCATGCAATTTTCCTTCATTATTAGATGCATTAGATTAAAACAATTGTGAAGTGCGCATTGATGCAATATGGATAGAAATAACACTGTATTTTATTTTGTCAATGTTTGTTTTTTGCTGCATTTTCACGACATCATACCAATATACATTCAATACGCAAGACTCAACAAGGAAATACTGAAGTAGCCCAGATCGCTAGATGCTATGTAACTCAAGTGTCCCCCACTCCGCAGTGTCCCCAATGCATTGATCACCTTGCAGGGAAGGTACCGGTACCCTTTTTCACACCTTTGGTATGGGGTGGTTGGGATTTGAACCCATAACCTGTCTGTTTTGTGGCTGACGACCTTAATAATTCTACACCACAGATCTGGTAATATCACCCTGTGATCCTTATTCAATTTAATACTTGCAGTTGGTTGCATTGCAAGAAAAGTTCAACGTTGCTTTGAAACAATATTACCATGACCGTGGTGAATTCAACAAAGCTGGTTTGAAAAGGTTCCATCATCAAGCAGAAGTAAGTTGAACAGAAACTTGCAGATCTCAAACCACAGAAGATGACGTGGTGATCTGATTCAACTGGTTTATACGATATGTGGATCCAGACAGCGATAGCCTCACTGCATTCTTTTCTAATCTCGTTTCCAGAATAATTCTGAAGCAATGGTCAAAGTCCAGAGTGGATTACACAGGACACTCGCATTCATTTCCCAATTTTTGAAAGGCCAAATTCAAGGGGATGCTGCCAATAAAGTCCATGAAGATGCGATGAATGTGTTGTTAACCTAAGCCAAAGTTTAGGACGAAATCGAAACTTTATAATTATATTTCTCATCAACTCTAAATATATTTTCCCTTTCACTTGTACTTGGTGTATTTGTCATGTTGTGTATGTGTCAGGGTACAGTGGCATTGCAATCTTATCACGGTTCAGTTGGCGGAGAGGTTTAGACTGTCCGCCTTCTAATCGGGCGGCTTCGGTTTCGATTCCCGACCGAGTCAAATCGAAGACTTTAAAATTAGTATCCGTTCCTTCTCTGCTTGGCAGTCGGTATCGGGGGAGTGGGGAGACTCGTGGTTATAATAGTGATTCGGGCTATAAACTGGAAATATCGACATTTATCGCGGGGGGTTGGTGGTGTCAGAAGTTAGTTTGCAAATATTGTAATGTAGTTGAACTCCGCGCTGATCTGACTCCAAACTGCGTGTTCGAAACACCCCACGATAAACGCCACGTCAGTGACGTACGCTTCTATAGAGCTCTTCGTACAGCGGTCTGTCTATATAAATACTGTTCTTGCACGAGTCTTAGCTGAGACAGAATTGATGCCGAATTGGTGATTATATTGAACCAATATTCCAAGTCACTTCGATTACACGTTCGTACGATGAAACAATATTAGTAATGCCGAATAGACAAGTCGAATGGTGTATTTTCTATGACTACATGTCTACAGCGCATGTGTGCTCCGTTGCGGCAGACAACCAGATACTGAATGTCGGAATAAAAGAATCCCGATTTCAAATTCAAAACGTGGCGCCAAATGTCATCACGTGGTTCGACCACGGGAAAAACAATCCCAAATTACGTCAGCGAATCATCTTCGCATGGCTTGAAATCCTCCTTGTAATAATAACAGCGGGAGTTTAGCGATACTGTTATGATCGGGACAGCAGGAGTGTATTTTGTTACTACTACAGTAAGCCAATTATCGATTCCATGTGCTATATGAGCTAGTTAATTATATGTCTTGTTTGGTATAACCCACTAATGGATAATACTCTCAGAGAATTTAGGGCATGTCCGAGTGTCCTAGATACGACAGTTGATGTCGCGTATATACATTCAGAAATGTATATGCGACCAGACACAAGATCGCTTTTGATAGTGCCCATGAAGATCAATCCAACGTGAAGAAATTGCCACACATGGCCTTTGTAATTAAAATGCGCAACAAGCGTTCGTTTGTCATTATTACTTTCTCGCTTCCGTATGGATAGGTTTGGGCCAACGGTAGCGGTAGGCCCGCGCGTGTAGCTTTTCCGACCGCAGAGCAACTGTGCAAGCGATTTGTTGTGTGGACAAGCCTCTCGTAGGTTTGTGTCAGCGGCAGGCGTGTAGGCTGACCTACACGCTAACGTAGATCGTCAGCGGCTCATCAGCGTAAGTGCAGGTTAGTGAAGTGTACGGCTATGAATTGGTTCATAGTTGTCATCACTTCGGATGGAGTTAGCCTACTCTTCTTCAATGGCCGATATGACTGACGGAGGTCGTTGACTTTTTATCTGTGTGGCGGCAGTGAATTCTTTAGTTCTGTGTTTAGTAATTTCATGTTAATGCAAGCTTGGGCTATATAGCTATTGAAACTATAACCTGTGGTGGCAGCCGGCAGCGTCATATATCTCTGTGAGCTTTAATGAATCAGCTACAATACAATAGACTGACTACACAACGGTCTAGCTAGATCTCTAGCTAAAATATTTAGTTTAGAAGTATGAAGTAAGTCAGTAATCGGGTGCATAATATAGGCTAGGCCTACTTCTTCAGATCTGTCAGCTAAAGAGCCAGGGACGGATCCAGCCGGAAGTTCTATGGGGAGCGGCGAATGTGGTCGCAGCATGGTGGTTGGACGACGTCATCGCTAGAGGTCGTGCGACGTACGATGTTTCCACGTGGATGACGTCATCACTAGTACATGCTCCCGTGAGTCGCATAAATCCATGTTCCAAGCACAAATTTTCTTGGCGACTATATGAAATCGTCGTATATTTCGGAAATATACCATGTCTACGTGTCTAACGCAGTCGCCACCACCTCTGCTACAGCGTCTTCGTGGGAACTGGGAATGTCTCACTCTCAGCTCTCCCTACATCAAACGACTTCTCTCTTGCTTGAACCGAACATTGAACTGAGAATTCGTGATTACAAGTCATATTCAAAGTAAAGTAAAACTCGTGCCTTGCCAATTTGAGGCATTATAGGCAGCCCGGAGATTGCACATACTGTAGAAGGGATGTGCATCTATACGTGTATTTGTTGTCATGGCTTAAAATGGGCCTACTGTAGGCACTAGGGTCTACATGAGCAACGTAAAACTGTGCATGCTTTCGTTAGTTGTAACCGCATAACGCACTGTCTCTCGGTAGGCTACACAGAAACGCGTTGCCACTAATTGCTAGCTGTCAGATAACAATGCTTGAATCTTTGCTTAACGTCTGGTATATAGCCTAGTCTTTTTATTGCAGAGGTAAAATTGGTTTCCTCAACGTTACACTTTCTGTCTAAGCGTATCTATGGAAATGATGGGTTGCCAGGTTGCCACACGCGGTGGACAGCCGAAAGCTCGGTGTCTTCCTATATATTTCTGCGGAATCGATGATTAATGTTTGTATCGTTTCCAACTCTGACAGTGCGTTTATCTATAATCTATTTTATTTTGTATTTCTAGTTTCACTTCGT
Organism: Botrylloides violaceus; assembly: GCA_030412335.1. Taxonomy (NCBI): domain Eukaryota; kingdom Metazoa; phylum Chordata; class Ascidiacea; order Stolidobranchia; family Styelidae; genus Botrylloides; species Botrylloides violaceus. The sequence goes on from JASFYC010000324.1 coordinate 310,504, forward strand.
CTGTCGTTAGGCTAAATGTGTCCTCAATTGTGAATAACATGTCTGAGATTTTTAGAATTCTTGTTTATTCTTTCAGTTTCGTAGTCATGAATAGAATGTGCGTAAGCGTATTTTGTCGATCTATTGGTAACAATAATGTAGGCCTACCATTCCTTTGGCTGTGTGATTTGAGTATTCAGTATGGAATTATAGTTAATTGGTATCCTCGGTTTAATCCGCGTCCAACCAAAGATTTTAACTATTGCTTACTGTCGTTTTCCAGCTTGGCTCAGTACAAAGGGAATGCGTAAGGGGATTTCGTTTTCACAGGAATAGGGAATTTGAATCGAGAAACACGCGCGCAATGGCCTCGTAAGCTACATTACCTAAGCCTTTGAAAATGTTCTACGTAAATTGCAAACACAACAGCAAAGCAGGTTGCGCTCCTTTTGATCTTGCGCTCTGAAACATTTGGCGATTCCAACGAGTGCGATTCAAAGCAATCACATGTATACCCAGCTTGTTCTGCAGGCGACGTGTCTTCCTTTCCTTGTCACGAGAAACGTTCTACGCAGGCATGCAACGGCAAGATAAATCGGATCTTGTTGTTGGCAAACGGCTTGGCAATAAAATCTGTACCTTAGGCAGCTCATCCGCAAGGTTTTGGTGATGGAATCACAGATCGTGGCTAACGTAAGCTGTAAGAATCCACAGTTCCCTACCAATCTCCTGTCATTACTATAGGGTAGTGTGTCGTTGGCTGGTGCAGCACAGTTAAGTTCAGCGCAGCCCATTGCAATCTGCATGTGCAGTTGTTCAAACTATAGCTTACACTGTAATGTCTGTTAACCACAAGCCAAACAAAACAACAATTTCCGGCCTCAAGCCCGCGCGTGTGAATCAGGGATATTTAGACATCTAGATATCTCTGGTGTGAATGTGTGGGATTGCGGCAGAAAGGGAATAAGGCGGTGTAAAAAACCACAGTCAAATCGTATGCGATACAATCTGCTGTGGCCACTCACCGATTATATGCAAATACCAAACAATTACGTTCCCGTGTTGGCATAGAGCAAACCTCCCTATTCGTAGTATCCTCCAAATCAGGAAGACCAGGAACGTGACGCATGCCAGGTCATTCATCGTAACGATACAGAATATGCAAAAATAGGTTATCGTTTGCGTGCTTGCGTGTCAATATTTTGGTTTCCGACGTAGGCCAACGTCTAACAGATATCTTTCACTTGAAGTTTGAATCACGTGGAACTGTAGACGTAACGACGTAAGTAATTTAGAGGGCAATTCCTGAACCACTTTCGAAATCACGATTACCGGTTGACATGTATAAATAGATTTCGTGTCCGTGTTAATTTACTGTCATTAGGAAAGTGATTATGGGAAGTTGGATCGAAACGATTTCTCGGTAACGTAGGCCTACGCATCGGTGTTTTGGCAGAAATCTATAAAAGCCGGCACACTAGAGATTCGAAAAGTGAGAGTAAAAATTGGTGTCTTGCGGTATCACATGCTTCGAGTGCAGACTGTTGCATTAAATTCCAAGTGAGAAGAAGCCTATTGGCAGAGCGAAACAGGTAGTATATGTGAATGATGAAAATATTCTGCAAATTGGAGCTAGTTTGCCTGCCTGTTCATAAGCTGATCGTTTCTCGGTCGAATAGAGGTAATTAGGTAATTTCTGCCCAAATGTGCCAATCAAAACAAATAGTCTCTCTTCCTCTGTCTCTTTACTCCTATCAATGTTCAACAACTGTCCGAAAAGATCACGAAAGAATCAGGGGCCAAATCTATATGCGTATTGATAACAGTACGAGTAGGGCCTACGCCGCGTTATGAGTTTTACCTCATGCCAAAGCAGAGTACAGTACATGTGTATTCGATCCGTTTGAAAATATGCAATATAATGGGGCATGAATTTGCGTGTGCGTTTTGAATATAGAATCACCACTTTAACCTTCAGCCTCCGTTTGTTCCGAAATGTGCTTACAGGCTACCGGGTGCATAATAATAATAATAATAATAAAAATAAGGGATGCGAGCAAAAACTCGAAACTTCCCTTCGGGGAAGTCTATTAAACTGAGGCTGAACTATAGATTTGCGGTGACACTCGAATCGTTGGTCGTTGCTGACTTGCGCACCAACGACGCTATCTATTTGCGGCAACAAGTGATTAACATTGATATTTTCTGAGACCAGTATAAATCTTAACATTCTATTGGTTGCGTGTGAAATACAATTGAAGAAGACATCATGTCTGCCATGATTTGGCCTACCCTAAAAATTTTAACAAAGAAAAACGATACATCAGTGAGGTCATCATCCAGTCCGTTAAATGTAGGAATTGTGCTACTTTTGAGGCGAATAAATGGTGCCAAAGAACAAAGAGAAAAACAGAAATAGAGACACGAAAGAATGTTACATAGACGGCGAGGAAATTGCCATCATTACTCGTTCCAGTCCCAGTCGGCTTGGGACCGATTTTGATGCTACGAGATAATCGCCCCACAGGGCTTCATGTCTGTGGCTTTTCGAATTTATGTATAATAAGATAAATTAAATGCAGTCTCGAAACATATATTCACAAGCTAGTACCAAATACAATTTTTTGTTTGATTAATCTTATCGAAGGGTTCGCAATGCGAACATAATGTTAAACCTAACAAAATGATGATGAGTCTGTCGTTAATCTTGAAAGCCGTTTTCTTTATCTTGTCCCTGATCGATTCTGTAAATTCCTACTGTTACGATGCACGCGTTGGTACGTAAGGACACATTAAGCGTCTGTTTTCGAACAATGTTTGTTGTTAATGACTTGTTATAGTCTGTTGTTTCCTACTAAAGGTGCAAGTCATTCATTTTGATATTTCGCTTTTACAGAGGATAATCTATACACTCCATATAAAGGAACGTGTATCCCGTATCTGAAACGCTCAAAAGACATGGCGAGTCTGTCTTCGCTTGCGATATTAACTTGTTTGTTGGGCCTTAGTCATTGGCAAACAACAAATGTTGATGCGCAAGACGTTTCTGGGAATAGTTTGAAAGGTACTAGAATTTTGCGTAAGCGGCTGGCTCCCAACTGTGACAACTTTCTAAAGACTGTATTGCATGGTCGTTGGACTCCTAAACGTGCGCCTTCGAACGTGCCTTGGAAAAAGAGGAGAGAGATACAGACCGTATTGAAAAGGGAGGAAGATGAACTCAACGACGTTATGCGATTTGTGTGGAAGAAAAAGGGCATTCCTCCGAACCCATGGAAATCGACCACAGTGTGTGGTTATTACAGGTAGGCCAACTTAGCCGAGGAGCGGTGGGTTTACGTTGAGACAAGAGTGGACAGCCCGCTAGCCTGGACTACAGCAGATCGGTGGTTATTATAAATCTCGAATGTCGTCCACGCCAAAGGCGTGAGCGAATGAAAAGAGGTGTCTGTATTTCCCTAATTCCCTGCCGTGTGCTCTAGGCGTTATTGCGACGGTATGGATGGGATATTTACAGTATTTCGGCTCGGCCCACCACCACCTCTTGCACACATGCCCAGTCCGCAAGTTTTGTTTATAGATTATACGCTGTTGCGTATCGCCCGCATCGCATTGTTATCAAATAACATGATATACCAATCGCACCGCGGTCGCTCACGCGGAGGAAAGAGTTACGTTGGCTTCCGCTCAGATCCGCGCATTATGATTGGATCCACGCCGCTCGGTCTCTACAACGTAGGCCTATAGTAATCCCTCAAACTCTGCTAAATGCACGAATGACGTTCGTGCCACCGTCAACCAAATTCAAAGTTTAGCTTCAAATGCATATAATTTAGTCAAATATATGGTCACCTCGATATGACCCCTCACGTGAAAAGGGGCATTACGAAAGTGCTGTAAATTTATTACCCAATCGTCTATGAGGCTTGATTGTAATTTTAGGCAACACTTTATCTCTGCAGCCTGTATCGAAAGTCGTATTTGAATCACGGGAATCGATAATTCGAACTTACTTTTATTTAAAAGGTATAACTTCGAACCTTTTATGTTTTTGCGTGGGTTGCAGGATAGATCGTGAAAAGGATATCAGGACACTAATTCTCTGTAAACTCTGTCGATGATGTGGTGCGGCAAGAAAATTTAGCTTCAATGACACGGTGGATCATAATTAGCGATAATTAGCAATAATTATTCTGTCGTTAGATGAAAGACGTCGTTTATTATGTGATTTAATGACCGCTAAATAGGTGAAACTTTTGTATATTGAGCTGATGGTGGTTTGATCAAACAGCGGTAGCAACATTAATCATTGCAGCTGCTTTTGAAACATTCAAAACATCCAAAAGATGCTGACTGCTCAGTGTGGATTGATTATTGTATTCATTCACAGTGGTCGACGAGGCCATAGCGAATTTATATTGTCGTTTTGGACGTAATGTCCTGTGACTTCACGCTTTTTCACTTGCCCAATTTGCCTCAAATTCAAGTCGCAAAGCCTTTGTGGTGTCTTGGTGGCCTTAGCCATGTGGTGGTGTCACACACTCACACAGTCCTCAATTGCTAATCTGTTAGCGGAAAAGGGAATACGATCGCGAGACTTAAGCGAGTTGCTCCTATTGGTTTGCGCATCACCGACATTTCTTGGGTGGCATCGCGATGGACTTGCCAAAGGTCTTGGGTCAGCAATAGCACTCAATTATTGGCCTACTGATCCCGACGAATCTGGGACCCTAAATTACGAATTTACGCACTTATTGTGTAATCGCAACGCCTAACACGCTTTTGGTTTTGGTAAAATTGTTATTCTTATTGTTGTTGGATCATTACTCCTAGTAAGCAAGATATTGAAGCAGATCCAAATGAATCACACCAGATCCACGGCAGTATGCTTTGAATTCTAGGTTACGGCGGGCCTCTAAGTTACGACCATCAATCGGAACTTGGTGTGATCCTAATGGACCAACACCTTGCTGCAGTAACTTATTGTACGGAAGATGTGTTGCGAAGACTAGCTTTAACGGTTGCAAGTGTTCGAAGTAAGTGGCAATGAAGCATGCCAATAATTGACCTTTTGCAATAAGTCCTGTGCCGCTCACTGGAGCGGAACGTTGTGACAAGCTGTTCGCGTTCCCATTAACCCCATCTTGACTATTACTACTACTACTACGCGACGAAATCCGGCACCTTCTAGAGCCTAAAGTCCATCGCTTAGAACTGACCTCGTCTCGGTTCAGCAATCGCTGTCGAAGGCGATGGCTGATTCACCTATAGACGAGATTCAGGAGATATGCAGTAGTTCAATTTTCCGTTAAGCATGCCTATATTCACATTTCGTTGATTGTTTGTTTTCAATCGAACAGCTGCGAGAGTGACTTGTCAAAGCGCGCTCCATCAAACGCGAAAAGTGGTCGAATATTTCAAGTCAGATGCTCAGTTTACATCTATTGAAGATACAAATTAATACCATAACTTCAACTTCAACTTCATTAAACAATTTCACTGTAAATTTCGCGGTAGACTACAAAATGACTTGTTTTGCACTTATTCTAAATGGGAAATCAAACAGCTTGCAACCATGTTCCGATTCAGTGAGCAGCGTAATGCCTCGTGCATATTCCCCGAATATTTTGACGGAGTCTCAATGTCATAGTACGATTCATACACTAGCCTACGTCTAGCCTTAGATAATGTTTGTGTTTGAGTAGGCCTCTCCAGATAAGGTTAACCAAGATTATGAGCTCGTTCAAATGGAGGAACGCAACACCCACACCCATTTCGTTGTTGTGCGACACTGTAAGGTTGTTTAATTACAATTTTGCACATTTTCAACAGATGTGTCAACGTACAAAATATGAAACACGCTGAAGTTATGGACTGGAAACCTTATAACAGTCAATGCAAATGGCATCGGTACACACCATCCCAAGCCTGTCAAGTGATGGAAATGTCACCTGTTAAAGAACTCTACTTGGTGGGTGACTCTTTCATATTCAATATGTATTCAAGCATGTTGATGCTACTCACTGGAAAGCCTGTAACTGGCAGTTGGTCAAAGACCCCAATGTCAGATAACGAGCGTGAAATATGCTCAAATTATGGCACAGGGTATTGGGTTCAGTGCAGAAGTGCAACTCGATCGCTTGATCAAATGTTACACAGAGATAGTTTGTGTGGAGATGGGAGAAACGTCACCTTCAAGATGGAATTAAAAAAATACTACAATGCCAAGTTCAAGAATGAATTTAAGGAATTGGTGCGAAGTCTCCTTGACAAAAAAGGAGCTTATGTTCTAGTAGGAATTGGTTATCATGTGCAAATGAAATTGAGCTTAGCAATTGACCATTTCATGAAGCCTGCAGTAGACTTGGTTAAGAGTTACTACGGAAAAAAGAAAAGTATTGCACCAGATCAACGTTGGCCTCAATTCATTTTCTCTTTCCCGTTAGACTACGGCATCTTGAAGCCTACTCGCTATCTGGAAGGGCAATACGTAACTAAGCAACGACTCTTCGAAAAAGGAATGTCTAGCTATTGTAAACGTAATTCGATTCCCATTCTTGATTTCAACCCACTTGTTAAGGACGTGCTTTCTTTTGATGGCATTCATTATGGTATCGGCGTCAACATTGCCAAATCACAAATCCTGCTCAACTATTTTGCTTCGTTGCCTGATGTGTGATTATATAAGCTAATGAGATTAAGGCCTGTATATGATTAAATGCATATTATATACTGCGATATTAGTACAGTTTTCCTACTCAAAGTCTCTTCGAGCCTCCATTTCATTAAATCAGTCGTAAGGCCTATATAGCGACGTAGACTGGTACTCAGCATCGGCGGAGTTGCGGTTGTCAGTCATCTCTGCTTGGCAGTCAGAATAAGGGGGAGTGCGGAGGGCTGTGATCGTGATAGTGTTCCGGGCTGTGAATCTAAAATGTCGACAAGCATAATAAGCATTGAACAGGGGTATATCATCTAAAGCAGTTGAAAATGCTATAAATTGAAAACAACAACAACATGGTTCGGCCGGTAAACTCGAAGGAATCGGAATGAAATCATGTAACGCGGTACCCTAGAATGTAGTGGCTCTGTGTGATCCGAGTCGCCGTAGGTGTAAGCATGCGTCCTAGTGAACGGAAAGTTCATTAGCGATAGTGAATGCAGTGGCTAGCAAATTTGATGGATCGAATCAGATGAACCGCATCAAACCTAATACCTACAACGCTACAGGTATCAGCTGTTTCCACACTCAGGACATGAGCGTGATTTGAAATTAAATCCATACGCTCATTACCGTTCAACGAACAATAACATTTACAATTGATCAGCACGGCGTTTGAGGCCGAAGACGCTAAAACACATACAGTTCCCCCAACGGCAATTAATGATAGTAGTCATCAGGTTGATTACCCGCAGTTCCAATCGTATGCTCGACCACACTCAGATAGTTGAGCTGTTTGACTGGTCAGCCTTCTGATCGGGAGATTCCTGGTTCGATTCTCGACCGAATTAAACCAACAACTGATATCCGTCACCACTCTGCTAGGCGTTCACTATATATATCCGGAAACTCCTGAGTGTTGTAGTTGTGATAGTGATCCGGGCCATAAATCAGAAGTATTGACTCGCGTATTAAGCATTGACCTGGCGCATATGACCGTTATTGTGAAATGTTCACCTAATCCAATTTATTCCGACTCAATAAAACAATACGAAGCAAAATGACATCAGTTTCAAACAGACATGCGGATAAGATAAATGAAACCTAAAATTCGAAACTGTTGGTTGACCACCGATCTCTCTTTTCGAATGTGTGCTTCTAACGAAAAGCCTCTCCCTTGTATCCGTGCGGAGGTACACGTTGATTGCGTAATCTTGATAAATTAGTCACAATCGAGCAGCATTTCCGTGAGCCCGTAGAATGCGCGGCCAGATCGAGTACGCTTTACAACAACCGTAGTAGTTAATAAGTCCATAAATATTAACCAACGATAGATTTGTCGCTGTCCTTTCTTATCTTTTGACATACGAGTGAACTGTTTTTCTCATTTTGTTCTTTCATCAAGTTTTTTTGATGCAGAAACGCAATCTCACTGCAACGACAGAGAAAGAGAGAGAGAGAGAGAGAGAGAGAGAGAGAGAGAGAGAGAGAGAGAACTTTTCTGACATGTCTCAGGACATCGAAAAGACTGCAACAACAGCGAATGTGAATAAGTGATCTCTTCTATGCCGGTGTTAACCAGCAACATTCCAGCACAAGCTTCTAGCAAAATCACAATTTGAAATAATAACCACAACGAGAAAAAATATATGCATTTAAAGGAACGAGCTCAGTTGTTCAAATATACATTCGAATTCGTCGTACGTTCCGCCAAATTGAGCGCGACCCGCACAATTGAAACGTCCGAAACAAACGATGCAATACGAAAAATAAATTACGTGCTTGAATAAATACCCGCGCTTTCGCATATTCAATGCCATTTCTTCATATATACTGTGTTTGTGGTTGCCCCAGGATTTGTCATGGTTGTTGCTAGTTAGGCCTACTTATATTGGCGTCTCCGCTTGCTGTAAATACCAAAATCGGTCATGCCGAAAAGTGGATTCTTCGTACGTTACGCTGTTGCTAAGTAGCGCATTACGCGCCCGCACAACTGTCATAATTAGTGACCGCATTCAGTAAACCATAACACGGAGTTGGAATCCAGAAACTGCGGTCGCTGGCGCAGCTCGTGGCTTTTACTTCCGAGGCGAATAATGAAGGACGAAGAACAAGTGCTTCAAACACATTCAATGCTTCATTTCATATTAGAAGATTGGGTTGCTCCCAGGTTCGTTATATAGATTCAATACTGGCAATAAATGCCTAAACAGAGGACCACCAAATGTAATTAGGCCTAACTCTTTGCTTTGTAGTACTTTTATGACGTTGCTATTTTATTTCATTAGGCCGGGCATATCCCTGCGTTAGGCCCTACTTCGTTTTCTCTTTCCAGATGCACGTCCTGCTTATCCTCTTTCCATTGGGCGAACGTGAGATCGGCGGTGACTGAGATATTAGCCTACGTTTAGGCTATACAGCGCACGCTGAATGGGAATTTAGAATACTACTCTGCATTATCTTAATGAACCCGGAAGCCTGGCAGCGGGAGGGGAGCTGCCTGACGGGTGCCTAATATTTGCCCTTCAGGTTTGACGTTGCTAGTGGAAATCGAACCACCAACGCCATGGACAAGCGAAAAGGACCGACTGGGATATAATCTGTAATCAGCTCAAAACAAAACCGTTTCTTGGTGTTGTGTTTCGGCGTTTTCTTTCTCAGATCGCAGTTGTCGTTCATACTCTAAACTTGAAATTATTTTTCGCACTGCAATCAGCTCCACAACGTGAGAGCTTGCATCGCATTATGATGACAAAAACAAAAAAGGGAGTAAACTTGCAAATAAAGACCAAGTTCGAATTCCATCTGACGGTAGCAGTATACTATAGGCTGCAAATATATTTGCTATAGCATCTTTCAGCACCGCCGTAAAAATATTGATGCAGAAGCGTCTATATGCACGAACCACTGCTCGCCGATACATTCGATCGGTAGGCCAATCGATAGTAAAACATATAGGTTTTGTAGGCTACAACTGAAAAGATGACAGCTAGAAGCAAATCAGAGAACTCCGGCTTTTGCGTCTTTTATATTCTTTTAACTGAGGTATCCATTGGCTTTATCGCCATAAATAAGTCAGCGCTGAATATTACGGCACCTGTGATCAGGGATTTTATCAACGACAGCTACACGGTAAGCATGTAGCCGTATGGTGTGCTTGTGTGAGTCAAAGACTTATAAAATCGTAGTTCCAATAGACTCGTTGCTCTCGCGTATATGTTGTAAGGTTTTGTTTTGTGGCGTATATGTTGTACAGTTGTATTCCTCTGACGATCTAAACATCTAAACAAAACAGCAGAGATTACAGAAATTGTTTATACACTACACATAAGCAGGGAAGCTCTTCCCATTGCGACGCCTTCATGTCGTGACGGGGATTGGTATAGTGTCACTCTCTGTTGGAAATCTCTGTGGCATGCCAATGCGTCCTACACGACTTCGTCAGTGTATCCTAGGCGCATCAATGCGCCAAAATCTAAGCCTATGAATAAAATGTATCTAGGTCATCTTCTTCACAAAGTTACTACAAAAATACACGCATCGTAACATCACAGTCTCCTGAACACCAAATGCCACTCCCAGCAACTAGCCGGCGACACTGGTTGTCGACTGAAACTGGGAATGAAGAATAATCCGTTCAGCTCGTATTTCCATGTATTCCCAGTTCCGTTATGGGGAGTCTCTGGCGACGGAGAATATCACTTTTATTTTAACACTTGCACAATCCATTCTGATGTGGGGATCGATACTTGGAGGATTTTTGGTAACACTCGTGCTCAAAATCAGGTGTGTGCGTAATATAATGTCGCTTGGAGAATACGCAACAACCAATTGAGAAAATTATTCCTTTCTTTCTCAGAAGTCGCAAAAGAAGCATGCTTCTCATACATGTGATTAACGTGATTTCAGCAATTTTGATGGGTCCAGTCGCCAAGTTTGGGAGATCATACGAGGCTCTTATCATAGGCAGATTTCTGTCCGGTATTGCACGAGGATTTAGCTTTGCGACTTCGTCCGTCGTTGCAGCGGAAACAAGTTGCCGGCAGACACTGGCTTTGTTTCAAAGTCCGTACTGGATGACGATTTCGTTGTCGCTTACATTAGGAGCAATTCTTGGACTTGACATGGTAAGGCCGGAAATAATTAGCTAGTTTACCTCTAACACACTGAAACAGGATATTCTTATCAGGTTCTTGGAACACCTGAATTATGGTTTTGGATTGTTACTATTCCCGCAATATCTTCCATCATCTACTTTTGCTTCTATCCGTGGCTTCCTGAAACTCCTGTGATGCTACTCAGACAAGGTCGATACGACAAAGCAAAAGAAACATTGAAGAAATTTAGAGTTGCCAAATGCGATTTGGAAACCGAGTTGCAAACCATGCAGAAAGAAATCGAGGTTGACCCTCAGAGAAAGCCTCTACCGATAACCACTATACTGAAAACCCCCCATCTCAGACTGCAACTATTTCATTCTGTCATCGTCATAAGTGCGCATGGATTCGCCGGAATTCAGGTGGGTCGTAGGGAGGGAAGATCCAAATCTGAGTTAGTTTAGCGCAGTCGGACCTATGATATCAAAACATGAAAACGGACTAGGGTTCCAATCTCTTGATAGTCTCACGACGCTCTTGTGTAACGCCCCATTGGTTACGAAAACCAAATTTTAAAAAGTTAAACCCAATCTTCAAAAGGCCTATCGACGTAAATGCATCTAAACGCAGGCGGCGGTATTCTCCGGAACTTTTATACGCCAAAGGCTTTCTATATCGTCACACATTATGAGACACTATATATGAGCAGAGTATTGCTTGACTGTAGGCTATTGGACTTACCCCCTACCCGGCAATAGTCCAATCTCAGCCGGAATCTTCCATGAATCCTCCATGAACCCTCCTGCCCATATCCGGCTGCACTTAGTCAAAATATGTTGGATATTCTGATTTTTCGTGTTTACCGTAGTCAAGGCAGCAGTCGCTGGGCTTTATGCCAGTTTCGCGTACCCACGCTGGAGTTGGGCGGATTCCAACTCAATAATCTGCTATAATGTATAACCGCGCGGTTGAGACATTGTATCAAGAGTCTCATGGGGACTGAGATCGTAGACCTACGCCTACGTCGTGTTGTGTTGAATTTAATTTTAATCTACAGCCGGAATTTAGATTCCAGGGGTAGCCGAAACCCTTTGCTTTTATACCATCCTCTTTTCGTAATCCATAGTAAATAAGTGCGCATTGTGCATTTTATACAGGGAATCTTGTTCTACTCAAGTACTCTGTTGAAGCAAGCTGGAGTTGAAGACGACAGTGCCGCGATTGCGACGATTGCCATCTATTTGCAATCATTTGTCGCCTACGCTTTGTATTGGGTGTTGGAGAAACGAGTTGGTGTGAAGAAAATATTTTTAGCTGGAGCTTCCATATCAGTCATCGGCATGGCAACATTTACCATTACCAATGCGATGCAACACACTACATCCTGGCTCAGTTACGTCGCTCTGACAGCAATGTGTCTTACTATATTCGGTAATCGTTTGGGGCCGCAAGTCACGATGCAAGGTTTGATAGCGGAGTTGACAACAGCGGCAAGTCGGCCCACAGTAACTTATTATGCAGGGTTAACCTTTTGGGTGAAGGGTGCCATAACAACGTTAGTTTTGCCTTACTCTGTCGCAGCATGGGGTGCGTATGCATACATTCCATATATTGTCCTCTCTTTAGCCGTCGTAACTTTTATTGCATACGCGGTTCCAAATACCCATAACCGAACAACAGCTCAAATCCAGCAATCTCTACGGAACAAATCCGTCCAAGGATCGGGAGAGACGAAGCAAACTGATAATGCCAGTGGTACTCACAACGATAACCGTGCATACGTTTCCGATGAATAATTGTAAGACCACCTTTACCCTACGCCTACTTTTTATAGCCTACTCCACATTTCCAGTTCAAATGATGAAAATTATTTTGCTGCTCGGCGGTGTCATAGTTTAGGCATATATACTATTGCGGGTGTAGAGGGTGCCATATTATTATATGCATCAAATTTACTAATAATACTGCTAATTATAGTCGGTATCAGACTTATAGTCTACATTACAAACATTCTTGGGAAAATGTAGGATACACTCTAGGCCTACACTCCGCCATGTCAGTGAGTAGGCGAAAGGTTTTCAGTTGAAAGCTTAGGCCTATAGTCAGAATATTCAATTGCTGCTAAACTATATAATCTTCAACCATTGTACAGTAGAACAGTGTTCCAGGGGACGATCCAGCGGGAAATTCTAGTGGGCGAATGATGTGACCTTAGATTGTATGTGTCACAGCATGATGGTTGGATGAAATCACCGCCAGTGGGCGTGCCACTTACGATGTTGCTGCTCTAGTGGACGCTCACATGAGTCATGATCTACACATGACCGGGATCTCCTAGTACGTTATGGTGAGGAGAAGGATTATGGGTTATAAGGGAGTCTCCCTACACCATAGTGAATAGGCTTATGTTATTTATTGACTTTGCCCTACGGCCTACATTATAGCTAGTGATGATAGGTCATTTATGGACCCGGATTCGCATAAAATTTCCATCATATCCACCTCTCTACGTAGGCCTATAGCAGAGGCTAAACCAAGAAATCCCTTAGATTAGAACGAGTTAAACTCCACGGTCCATCCTTTACTGCATTGTTGTCACGCCTAGTTGCTCACGTCAGACGAACTTAGCTCAGTGGTGCACAACTGCAGAATTGGTTGAGTTGTTGCTGTGTTTGTGCTGCGTTGATGTGTTTTTTTTACGGGTTACAGGGAACAGCAGTGGAAATGTATCTCGATATTGAGTCTGAATGGAGACGCTGAGTTCATGAAAAACGTTGTTAAATTTGTAGCGCTTCACAGGCGGAATGTACTGTAAGCAGACTAAAACAGACCACAGACCGATAGGCCTACCGTAGTATACAGACGAAATGACAATTTGGATCGATTTCGCAGCAGGGGTACGAATGACGGTTATGGGAGTGAGGCGAGGTATTTCTCAAATTTTCTTTTTTTTCAAATCAAGATAGGTCTATCACCTGTAGCCTCTTTCATTAACATTGGTGATACCTAAAAATTGTGGGTCGTCCTCTCGTCGCGAGCCGAGGCCAAACCTGAATGCTCCACGCATATCGATATCTTCGTTGTTACATGGTATCTGTGAAGTTCATGCCATCTCCAGACATTCCCACACAAAATTACCTTTAACCGTAGCAGTAGCCTAACTAGTCCCGAAAGCAAAAGGTATAGGCTGCTGTAAACGTGATTGCATTGTGTGACTTATTAACACACCTGATTCATATAATCTCAATTTATGTAGTCACATTTACTCTCTAGATAAACCTACAACGTTTAATCTAGCTTCGAATCCAATTTTCTACTCTTGCTCCTATTGTCGATAGGCCTACACCAGCCTGATGTTGGGGATTAGATGTGCTAGACTCTGCAATGAAGCATTTCGCTGCAACCGGGTCAGTTGGAATGCAGTGATTAGTAAAAAAATTCATTCAAATTCATCTCTCTATGACAATGAGTGTATCTCCCGACCACCGAAAATATATACTAGAACTGGGGATGGTGGGCGTTCTAGCTTGTTCAGTGGAGAAAGACGTCACAAAAGCGACCCGATATTTGATGTCCTGGGCGATGTAGATGAAGTGTCAAGTCATGTTGGACTATCCAAGAACAGACTAATGGAATCATGGCAGCATGACAATTTCAAGGACATTGCACTCCAATTTGAGAAAATACAATGCTCTCTACAAGATGTAAACTCGTGCATTGCAACCCCTATCACAACCGCATCACCAAATAGATTGGAAAGAACTGCATTTAACGATGCACTGACCGCAGAGTTGGAAGATAAAATAGACTTTTACACATCTGAATTACCACCTCTAAAGAATTTTATTCTGCCTTCTGGTGGTCTTGCTGCGTCTCACATTCATGTCACGAGAAGTGTTTGTCGAAGAGCGGAAAGAAAAGTCTCCTCACTTATTTTAGCAGGGGATACCCCACCTGAAGTCGGCAAATATATGAACAGGCTTAGCGATTATTTTTTCACCATTGCCAGATATGTTGCTATGATGGAAGGTCATGTCGAAAAAACGTATAAAAAACCCAAACCAGGAAAACCAGATCCAAACGTTACTTTGGATGGTGAAGAGGTATAAGAATATTGGTTTGAGGTATGACCCAAGTGGGTAAAGTACTGTGATGCACCATGTCTGCAGAAAGCATGTTTGTTAAGTTACAGAGCGATACTGAAGTATGTCGTTACAGAATTCACGCAAGCAACTTATGACTTCAGCACCAAATGAACGCCTGTTGACCCGTTCAATAGAATGCCTCCTCTGTGAAAACTGCTGATTGTTACAGCTAGCCTATACTCCAAATCCGTGTCCATGAGTGATAATGTGTAACTGTTATTGCTGGAGTTGGACTACTGTAATGTATGCCTACTATCGCAATTTGCAAGTATCATGATAATATAATGCTTGATGCAATGCTGGTTATAAAAATGCCACAAATTCACTCCCTGCTATGATTAATCGGTGTAATTATAGATAGCTTTCAGCAATACATTTATAATGCATGCATTTTCATTTATTCTCAAAGACTTTGCATTGCCACTCATCAGGAGAAATTAGCAAATTGATTATTA
The DNA here is from genome assembly GCA_030412335.1 of Botrylloides violaceus. NCBI lineage: Eukaryota > Metazoa > Chordata > Ascidiacea > Stolidobranchia > Styelidae > Botrylloides > Botrylloides violaceus. Next base: position 325,841 of record JASFYC010000324.1, read on the forward strand.
ATTATAGTATTTGACTTGGTATATGGTAATGATTTGCCAGATCCCATTCGTAATCATGCTGTGGTGGGTTGTTGGAAAACTGATATGATGCCTACTTTGAGTTGCACAGGCTTATCCGTTAAGTAGGTACTGGTAGCAAATTCAATATTAATTATAGTATTTGACTTGGTATATAGTAATGATTTGCCAGATTCCATTCCGTAATCATGCTGTGGTGAGTTGTCGGAAAACTGATGCCCACTTTGCCTACTTTGCGTTGCAAATCTTTAAGTAGGTAGGCTTGTGTTGTTAAATTACTCTCAACATCGTTGAATAAATTGCTGTGACTGCGATATGTGCTGCTATATGAGAAGAAACCTAAATGGGTAGGTCACGAGATGAATCCCAGACCACGCCCTGCCATAGGTATTAATGTATAAGAATCGGCACCCGCTGATTCTCTGCTGGACGACTAGCACAACTGGAGCGGTGTGGAGAAATGAAGCGCGATTTTCATAACGGCATAGTCCCTGACGTAGCCTACCTGTCGCGACGTGCATAAAGTATGCTGCAACAAATTCGGGCATCGTTTTTCACAGGAAAGGCAATTAGGTACACTTCGATATATTGGCCATAAAACAGTTCATTAAAAATGCACAACAGCAAATTTTTCGATTTTTTAGCAATTGATATCGAATTTTATCTCCAGAACGAGAAAACCCACCACTTTTCTAATTTGAACTCTCGAGTACAAAAGGTCAGGTCGATGATTCGGAAATATACGCACGATTATCATGTTGAATCTCGTTGGCAGTATCGGGTTGTTTCTCCACCTTGGATACTTGGGTGGATCTTTTCTGCAGAGACTGCTGAATTTGGGCGGTCGTTCGGTTATGTGTATTTGGAACAGCGTATGCAGTAAATATTATGTCGGCCAGGGACAAAACAATATATGGAATGTATGCATACGCACCCCAAGCTGCGACAGAAAACGGCAAAACTAACGCGTTTACAGCAGCCTCAAACCAAAATATTACACCTGCATAAAAAGTTACGGTGGGCCGACTTGCCGCTGTTGTCAACTCCGCTATTAAACCTTGCATCGTGACTTGCGGCCCTAAACGATTACCGAACACGGTAAGACACATAGCGGTCAGGGCTACGTAACTGAGCCAGGATGCCGACTCTTGCAGGGCATTGGTAATTGTAAATACAGCAATGCCGATGACTGATAGGGAAGCTCCAGCTAAATACATTTTCTTCGCGCCACAACGTTTCTCTAATGCCAAATACAAAGCGTAAGCGACGACTGCCTGCAAATAGATGGCAATCGTCGCAATCGATGCGCTTTCGTCTTGCACTCCAGCTCGCTTCAATAGGTTATCCGAGTAGAGCAGGATTCCCTGTATAGAAGACAAACATAACGCGTATATTTTGACATCTGATTTCAATCAGGATGGGACAAACTTGAGCTCTAACCCTCGAAATCAAAATTCAGATTATAGACATAAGCTAATTGTAATGGTAAAATGTATTTTAAAATCGCTCACAGTCCGCACCGCTTCTCCAGCTCGACTCATGTTGGCCGCCGCAGTTGTAGGTTGGTGCACTCACAAAAGGTAATATCAACAATCAACGTGCAAAGAATAATCAATTAACGTGCGTACAATGATTATCGACACTACACTAATCATTTCATCTGCCTCCGATCTTTCAAGCCTAGGGCCTAGCCGAAGCTCAAACCACTGGACAGTCCGGATGCTGTCACATAGACTACTGCTAGCCATAGCATGAATGGTTTCACGGAATCAGCGCGCGTCAAACTGCGAATCGTGTCGGGCGGTTGTCTACGGAAATGACTGATGTCTATTTCAAACAATAAGGTTTGACTTTTTATTATTGCCACCTGACCTACCTGAATTCCTGCAAACCCATGAATACTTATGATGGCTGCAGACGTGATGAGTTGCGGTCTGAGATGGGGTTCTTTCAACATGGTGGTTAACGGCAAAGGTCGCCGTTGAGGATCTGCATCGATTTCATGCTGCATGGTTTCTAGCTCCGCTTCCAAATTACTGTTAACGACCCGAAATTTCTTTAGTGTTTCTTTTGCTTTGTCGTATCGACCTTGTCTGAGTAGCATCACAGGAGTTTCAGGAAGCCAAGGATAGAAGCAAAAATAGATGATGGAAGGTAATGCTGGAATAGTGACAATCCAAAACCACAATTCAGATGTTCCAAGAATCTAGCAAGAATAACATGCCTCTATATTGTGTATCAGGGTATTAAAACTCTGCTAAAGGTATATCAACTTTTTATTTTTTTATTTGGAATTTATGACTTTTTCACCTACTAAGGCAATGTACGCCAGGTCGATGCTCACGGTATACGTGTCAATACTTGCGGTTTATAGCCCGGATCACTATTACAATCACGGCTCTCCGAACTTCCCGATACCGACTGCCAAGCAGGAAATATGGAACGGATACGAAACGGTCTTCGATTTGACTCGGTCGGGAATCGAACCCGCAACCTCCCGATCAGAAGGCGGACAGTCTAACCCATTCGGTTAAACAGGTATGAACTGCTTTATCTCCAAACAAAATTTGCCTACCGTGTCAAATCCAAGGGCTGCTCCTAACGTTAGTGACAACGAAATCGTCATCCAGTACGGACTTTGAAACAAAGCCAGTGTTTGCCGGCAGCTTGTTTCAGAAGCAATGACGGACGGAATCGCGAAGCCGAGTCCTCGAGCAATACCGAACAAAAGTCGTCCTGTGATAAGGGCTTCGTATGATCTTACAGACGTGGCGATTGGACCCATCATAATTACTGAAATGACATTCAACGTGTGTATGAGGAGCATGCTTCTCTTTCGACTTCTGTTAAAGTATGGAATTACTTGTGAATATTGGTCCTGGGCATAGCTGATCTCTCACAAACCTCATTTCACACACCTGATTTGGAGCAGGAAGTTTACCATCAATGCTCCGGCTAGTGACCCCCACATCGGAATCGATTGTGCAATAGTTAAAATAAACGTGATATTCTCCGTCGCTAACGATTCCCCGTAACGGAACTGGTATATGGAAAAGGTAGGTTGAATCGGAGATATACAGTAGGATCTCCTATAGTCATGCTGGACATCACCGGGTTGAATTTTTACACTTGATTTGCTTAGGTCTTAGAATCAACACCGAGTACGGAAATACTTAGTTCTAGACATTTCTGTAGCCTACCACATTACGTAAAATGCAACTAAAAGCCTATATAGGTTTCGAAAAGTCAACGTCGAGAGATGTATGAATCTGCGTAAATTGCAGTTAAATCATCGCGTAGTCCTACAATTTGACATAAGCCTATTCTCACCGTGTAGCTGTCATTGATGAAAACTCTGATGACGGGTGCTGTGATATTCAATGATGACACATTCATGGCGATAAAGCCAATCGATACCCCACTTAGAAGAATATAAAAGACACAAAAGCGCGAGTTCTCTGATTTTTTTCGAGCTGTCATCTTTCCAAGTGCAGACGAGTATTATTGATTGCCTGCTAGCATTATTCTGCAGAAACGGTTCCTGCAGGCTACAGGAATGTCTTGGTCATCGCTCATGCATATCCACAAAACGGTTGAAGGCTTTTATAATGGCGCAATATGTTCGACCTGACGTCAATGTTAAAATTACGCAACAACGGTTACGGCGTATACATTTCGCTCATCTTTGCTGGTCAGCCGGCTTACATAGCCTATCTCCGTCATGCAAATGGCGTCTATTTTTAGGGTCACTGCCGACGAGCGCTGCAATCGTATGCTGCAATTGCTCGTTTGAGCTGAATTTTTCGGCAGTTCAGTACACCAGCAGACTCGGGAATATCTAGATATCCCTGAGCAGACTATATACATTTTTCTAAGAAAGCGGACGCCAAATATCATCTAACGAAGCGATTTTGATTTGCTTTTTTACGGCGTGATAAGAATGTTTGGGTTTGGAAATTCCTCGCTATTGGGAAACGTTACGTCAGTAGGGAACCATCCAGTCGCGGCACAGGCTTATTCTGCGGCACAAACAAAAAATATGCCACTTTTTGTGCGACTTGAATGGCATAAAATTGGCACAAAAATATGTCATTTTGTGGCATTCTTGCGGCGTAAGGCCAATATCGTTTTTCGCGGTACTAACGTTACACGTGGTTGGTAGTTAAGGTTACGACGGCGTCGATTGTAGTGGATCGTCACCACGTAGGCCGTTTCCTTGCGTGCTGTAGTGTGAGGTATTTTTCGAAATAGTCGTTACGTTGCCGTTGTTTCTGTTCTTTTGAAACAACACCTATGCAATAGAACTGCTTTTTCGCTGCACTTATGGGTAGTAAAGACTCTCGAACTGACTCCGGGGCCTAGGATTGGGAGGGTTGTAGCGGTGGGATCGTATCAGGTTAAATATACCAGATGGGACCAAATTAACCTACGCATGCAGCAACGGTAGATTGTTTCCAATAGGCCCATTACCGACCCCTCGACCCAAAGCATCGCTTCATATATAGGCTACAAAACCACGTCGACAAATTTACATTACAAAAAGCGTACGACAATAAATACTCTACGGAGAGTCTCTATAGCATGACGCTGAAGTGTAAGCCTGTACCATTGTGCCCGGGCGAAGCCCAAAGTCGTACCAGGTCCATTATGAACAGAGGCTGGTTGCTTTAGTTTGAACCTTCGACGTGCTCTGCCCGTTTTAATACAATGCCCAACTGAAATCGTAACCAGCATCAACACACAAACGAACGATATCCACACGTAAGTTATAATGATAAATCATTAAATCATCTTCACGGCAGTACTTTTAAAATATTTAGCAGGTTCTCAAAACTGAACCTACGACATATAGGCCTACCACCAAGACCAAACCACGAAGTAAAAGAAAGTAAATAGAAAATCACAAATACTATATAAACAACCAAAACACTAGGGGATAGGGGTTGACCGATTATTATCGCCCTGGCCGACGTATTGAGGCCGATATTTGTAATATTTGCGAATATCTTTATCGACCGTTAGTCTAATACGGAAGTCGATATTGGATATCGGCCACAACAATCTGCCGATAATCGGCCAAAAGCCGTTATTTGGCTGATTATCGAAGCCGACATTCATGATTTTACGATATATCAATATTGGCCATCAGTCATGCGAAAGGTCAATTTAGAGCAGGGGTCGGCAACCTTCTTGCACTAATGGGCCAATTATACACATTGTCGCCAACTTGCGAGCCGAAGCCTACTAAAGCAGTCTAAACACGCATACGTAACGCAATGGTGGAATTATAACGGATTGTACGTACGATCTGTTTTTATTTTAGTTGTTCGCGGGCCATAAAATAATGACGGGTGGGCCGGATTTGTCCCGCGGGCCGCAGTTTGCCGACCCCTGATTTACAGTATCGGCCTTGAAAAAACCAATATCGGTCAATGTCTAGAAAACACCCATCTAGCTGTCACGGCAAGACAGCATTATAAAAACGTGAAAGAATATATATATATATATTATCACACTGTAAGTATCAATACGACATTACATTGTACAGCAAGCCCTTGGCTCATATCCTGAAGTGGCAGCCTATATTCAAGTCGACGTATTGATAATCAATAGAGAATCATGTAAATCGTGTAGCAAGGTTCAATTTCAGGTGTGCTTCCATGGCTTACTCCCATTCGTCCCAATCATCACCGATGTCCTGAAATGTGACAACACCAGTAATGTTACGCAGGCATGAAGGATAAGGATGGTGTTCATTTTTGTCATTTGTTCTGCTTGATGTACTTAGCCTACAAGGACCCACACGACGATAATTCACATGCACGCAGGTTGGTGGACATGCATGCTGGACAAGGAGGCACTGAAGAAAGTTGTTACTTGTTAGACTATTGAAGTCAAGCGCCACCCCTCTGCACTATTCTCAATGCACAGGCGAGGAAGCTACGGATACAATATTTACATCTATGGAATGGTGCGACCTCTGAATTTGAACCCTGGACTACTCTAGGTAAAGTAGGCCATGCCTGGACCTACCGGTTCTGTGGCCGACCACCTATCATTACAACACGAATATGCATGTTCTAGGTCTGACCAGTGTGAAGTCAGGTGAAATGTAATTGGTGGTTAAGCTACTACTGCATCTCTTCTAGGCACATGGCATCGTAAAGATAGTGTGAAGGGGTGGACCAACACACCAACTACTCAGTCCAGAACCTCCATGCTATCTGTTCAGTAAACACAGTTCACACCATATGATGTGCAGTCTGAGAAAGCATGACAGCAGTCAACAATGACAACTTGACCAATCACAGTCAGTCCCAAGCCAGAATAAATAGGCAGAGTGACGGAAGAGAGGGCATTCACCGTAAAAATCTACAGCCCACCCATATATGGAGGCTGGAAAATTTGAAGTCTTCAGCGATTTGCTGCCTGCAAGACTGTATAAATCATAGGAGATGTGCTACAGGAAGGACACTGACATGAAAAACAGTAGAAAACTGCCAGAGTTTGACATATTTAGGCAAAGAGAGATGTAACTTACGTCAGGATCTACATCTATCGCTTCTGATTCTTTTAAAGCTTGCTGAATTTCATCTTCGGTCATATCTAAATCAAAATCCTTTTCCCAATCATCAGAGCTGCTTTCAGTTGATGGAGCTGCAAACGACAAATGAACAATCTTACTTATAATGGAAAGTTCTTACAGGCGGTGGCGTCATCTTGAAGGTGCACACTGTACAGGGATGCATATTGCACATACAGTATATGCTGTGCTGCATGGTTGGCCACAAACTGGGTTCGTCCAAATTTATCTTTTCCTATGAAGCAGAGATCTGGATTAAGGCCATTCAGCTCCTTCAAGTCCAACAACAAAAAGCACCGGTACCCAAGAAATACTGAGGCCACAGCAACTGATGCTTGCACGGATTCACTAAACTTTAATATAACCATAGGATTAGTGATTGCCTACAATCGCCAATGGTATAGGGTGACGTAACAAGGCAATGTACAAAACCTCCTTGCCAGAGTTTACATGTTCACGCTCACACTGTGCATTGTGCAGTTACAGTACACTGTACACACAGTCTTCAGATCTAGTGTAAAACCTCTACCAAGCGATGAGAAGTACGACCCGCTGTGGCCAACCACAAACGTAGCATGGCCTAAAGAAAAAGAAGGGGTATCACTATAGTTATGACAAAAATATACTCAAACTTGGAATATAAACTTACTTTTAACAATGGTCTGTAATTGGTCGTTTTTATCGTTCGAAACTTGCACTTTGGAAGTCGTTGTCTGCGTTTCAGTTTCTGGTGTAACTTGACCAGTATGTTGGGTTGTTTGTAGTTTATTATCTTCAATCGATGTACCGGTATTAATAGGTGATATATTATGATCACTTTCAATACGAGAGTCTGGAATCTCTAGCTGAGAAGCTTCGGTTTCTGTTATTCCAACATCTGTTTTAAAATCGGGGCTATTTCTGTCAATAGGTCCCGGATTGCACTGGATTGACACTGCTTCTTTCCGGTCATCTTTGGTTGAAGCTTGTTCTTCTGTATTAATTTTTTGGACAGGCTCATCATCTGAAAATACCAAACTTATCAACACGAAAATATCTGCGAGAGTTCGATCTGAGAAGAAACTGAACGACAAAATTTGCTCACAAGTCAAACTCGAGCAGAAAATTTGTACCATTACCAATATACAGTATACTATAGTTAGGTGCTAGGCGAGTCCACAAGTGTGGGCAAATACAAAAATTACCTAAGAATATTACGCACAAGACCAAAAACTTCAGTGCGACTGTCGATATGCATGGAAGGTTAGCTGGTACCAGATTAAGACTCGGGTAAATTCCCAATTTCCAAAACATTGGTAATTTGAAACAGCTGAAGAGCGAATATGGTACCGATACAACCAAACTGCCATGACTATTTCCATGCTCTTATCCATTAATCAAACCATGGAACATACAGGCGCCACCCTTTAACCAGTTATCTTGAGTTACTGTACCAAGAACATTCCTTACCTTCATCATCCCATTCAATATCATCATGAGCCTTACGTGCTCTTTCCATGAGCATAGCTCTTCTCTCTTCAGCCTAAAATTAAAGTTCATTAATATTATAATAACAATAGATGGAATACGTCACCGCAGATTTAAAGTTCAGTATGGAGCGGAGCTCAAAAGACGTTTGTGAATTATATTCCATAAACTGGACTGGACGTTAAATCTGTGGTAACATATTTTGTCTATTACTATTTAGATCGTCGGCCATCGGCTCCGCTATTATAAAAAGATAATAACATACCTCTGCAAGTTGATGCAGTTTGTAAAAATACCGCGCCCAAAAATCGGAATGAGATACTGCCGAAGGAACGAGTTTTGTGTAGAGTGACCTTATCTGAAATCAGGTAATACCTTATGTTCAAATCAAAACGAAGTGCCAATGAGTAAATTGGCTACAAATCACAAGTTCATATTCTCACTATTGAGACATTACACAGATCTAGCACGGTCATATCTGTCTCAGTTGGCAGGATAAACGTTGGATGTGATTTATGAGTTACCATACGATGCTCTTCTTCCATTGGCCCAGCCTCTACCATTACTAGAGATCTATGGAGAATTGTCATACAGACTTAGCAGCAGTTTTTACAGGGATATCTAGACATATCTAGTCTAGATATCCCTGAGTTTTTAATGCCAAGCGCCCGTCATACCAGAACTCCTCAATTTTCCAGGATTGGGAATTATTTTTGCCAGTGATGAATATACAATATACTGTAAGCATGTAGACTGTATAATTTAAACAGAAGTTCACCTGAGAACAATCCAACATTAGCGTCGAAATTTCACTTTTCTTCTCTTCAACGTTGAAACTGGGAAGCCACATGAAATATCCTTCTTCATCTGAAATTCACAGGTTCAGTCTCACGCGGTGGCCAATTACAGTTGCGACATATAGCCATGGTTCTCAACCTGGGGGATTTCGCCCACTAGGGTGGCGATAGCAAAGCCATCACGAGCGATAGCTGATTTCTGTTTTAGTGGGCGATTATCAGTCAAGCCCAAAAGGAGGGCGATCAAAATGAGTTTCTGTTTGCCAGGTCCGCTCGATATGGCGAAACTATCTCGATATTACACCCACTGGTGCTTTATGCTTGAAGTTGAGCCCACTGCCAACAGATGTCCACGATTTGGCATAATAAATACCAACCCCAATACTTGCATTAATCACGACGTCGTGATGCGCATATTTCTGTTTGTACGCAGTTTTACTTAGCACTCAAGCCAAAACGAGTGGTGTATTTGAAAACCGGGCTGCAGAAGCATAATAAATAATTTGTTGATCTGTCACAATACAAACGTTGTGAAGCACTGCCGTATACTAAATTATTATTGGGATTTCATTCAGATTATCACGAATAATATAAATATTCAAAAAAGTGGACAAGTAGAAAATTTCCAGTTATACCCGGAAAAGCAACAATACTCGGCTCTTTTATGACAAGCAAAGCAATTAAGGTGTAAAAAGAGTCCTTACTGTCAGGTTCATTACAAAACGTTGCCGGATCAGTTCGTATTGCATGTATCCGCGCCTGAAAAACATGACTGGTATCACCTCATCGATAATCGTAAAATTCTTTAAATAGTCAGGATGACGTACAATTTGCATAGTAGCAGAAAAACATTGATGAAGTTAGAGAATTCCAGATACCGTCAGATATTGGAGCGACAACCAACACCAACAGCTCTAATAACAATGAGACATACGGCAAATACAGCTCCTGATCTGGGTCCTGAACAGGATTTTGCTCATCCTCTAGCCTATATGGAAGTCATATACAAAAGTCAGAAGTAGTCAAACGAGAGCTGAAGAAAGTCAATAGATGGCGCTTGTATCAAGCCTTGCTAACTGCCACAAATAAACCAAAGAATGCTTGTATACACTCATCTGCACAAATTCCTCAGTAGGCTTATTGAAATAGTCATAATACCTCAGATGGAGAGAGAACTGCAGTACCAGTTGATGTGCCAATTATTGCCGATTCGTCATCGTTTTCTGAAATATACCTAGCAATTACTACAGCTACAAAAGACCTACAGGTACGGGAATGCGTCAAATTTTCATTTTGCAATTCTACGGGAATAGGACATTACTGTTGTCCCTTTCATTGCATCGGAGGGACCAGGACCCCCTATGTCACTATCTTCTGCCCATTTAAAGCAGAAGACGCGGGCACTCGCACTATTTAATGTTTCAAGTATTGGGTAGGCCTACGATGCAATTTCGGCTCGAATGCACCAACTTTGCATGATGAATCTCGGTCCAATCCTATCACCCAACCATGTCTACCAACTTGAATGGCAGGATGAAATAAAGTCATTAACTTGAGTTAAGTACTCATCTCACCATCATCATCTGGTAGTATTGGGCCGACTTTGTGAGCGATATTTCCCAGGAAATTTGATAATGAGTTCTTTACAGAACGAGTCGTTGACGACGCCTCTTCCAAGTCAACCTGTTATCAAAACAAACGTATCAGTCGTAGGCTACCTGAAGATGAATCTGTTTACGGATAAAAAGTACAAGGCAACCCCCAGAAACTAAATGATACCATGCAAATTCCTGCTGAATGATTACACGGCAAAAGCACACTTATGTCTAACTTCAAAGCTTCTATACAGATACATGGGAAACAGACGGTGCAGCAGACTGGACCGACGACAAGTGGCGGTCAGAGTGGGAACAGAAGAACACGCCACACCACCTCTACTTCCCTACCCCAAAGACGTCAACGACAGTCTTCAACCTGCCGCGTTTAGTGTGGACACGTCTCAACCAAATTGAAACCGGGGTGGATGCTTCAAGTCACCCCTCCACAAATGGGATCTGGCGCCCAGTGCGCCATGCGAGTGTGATGCAACGGAGCAGACCGCAGACCACATCATTCACTCTTGTACTATTTACAAACCCCCCAACGGAGTGACTGGTCTGAAGAGTGCAGATGAGGTCACGAAACAGTGGCTTCTCTGTGGCTGAGAAGAAGGAAATAGAAGATGATGTTGTTGTTGTTGGCAGATTTATAACCTACAAACACTCACACATCTGATTCTTAATAAGCACACTTTCATTGACATACTACACATAACACAGGATAGGCTCCTATATTAGTAGGGTGTAAGGAATATAGTGGTAGTTTAATTTGTCCTTGTTGCTGTACATACAAAGCCCCATCAATATATCAAATGCGTGTACCCTACTTGCACACATTGCGAATCATGACACAGGGAAGAAGAAATTGGTAATGATAACAAATTGATCTTGACAAGAGTAGCCTACCAATGCCCAGTACATAAAGAAATTCTATCTTTTGCTGAGAACAAACTTATGCGGGCAGCAAAGTCCATGTAAATTTCACTATTACAAGTGATGAGTGCATCATATTCAAAGTAGTAATGAAAGACTTGTAAAGTGGCATCCAAATATTCTCAATACATGCTATTCATTATTATTACTGATGTCAGAGTAAGACAAAAGAAAAATAGTCAGACTACTTTCACACTCAAACAAAGAAATGAAATCATCATGCCTGTATCAGTGTAATCAGTGACACAGCGACATGCTGTGCAATACTTTCAAACTGTGCAATGTATTGACATCTTTCCGGTGGTGATTTGTGCATAACAAAACTAAGCCTCAATCTGCTGTTATGTGTCTGCCTACTAACGGAACATTAATCAACAGGAAATATATAACTCCAACTCCGCAGGATGTAGTTTATTTCTGTCCTGTTTCTTTTCAAGTATCTACATTGATTCGAACGCTTCACAAATATACTACCTATGCATATATACAGGCTTGACAAGAAGGCACCGAAAGGAAAGGACACCGTTTATTTTTGTCCATATTGGATTTTTGCTGCATTTACACAGACTCACATGATATACACACACACTACTGGTGCACATGTATACCATGCGCCCTATTCTGCACTCTGCAGTATGCTCAAGGCGATGGCCCTGAGGCCGTTTAGTGAGGAAGCTTCGGATACAATTTTTAGCATCTTCGGCATGATGCAATTTTGGGATTTGAAATCGTATGATTTGGTTTTGGATTCAATTATCAAAATTGTATTATCGTATTATCAAAATTGTGACTATGATTTCTGTTCCTGACGCTAAAGTCTGTTTCTACTAATTTCAAAATTTAGATTTCAACTCTGCAAGCCTCTACAACTTTGAAATTGGTACAAGGAGTAGGCCTAAAATTGTATTTCCATGAATCTAGCTCTACTCATAAAGAAATTAGGCTGGGCTTGAAATTTGGTAGTAAGGTAACACATATTTCCAAAAGTTCTCACTTCAAATCACACTTAGTAACAAATCTAGGTCAATAATATTGTGTCACATGATATTTCATAGGCTTATTGTCTTGTCTATAACACAAGTGGCCCCATAATAAATGGCAATCAATAAATATTGATTTACAAGTGACAGATAAACTGGCATGTTTATCATGACGTCCATATAAGCATAAGATAGTCTGTCTAATTAATGTACAGGCCAGTAGTATTTGGGTAATTGATTCAAATTGTCTGGTGTAGATCAGTAGCCTATTTAATGTACAACGCCAGCAACCAACTTTCGTCAAAGACTACCGATATAGCTTGTGAGTTATATACCAATTATTCCAATAAACTGGACTGATCTATTATAGCTACGTAGAAAGACACGCGCCGGTCTGCCTGACGATTCTACAAAACATTTGGCATTGGTGTTTTACATATAGGCCTATAGTGATTATATCGGTAGCTGATTGAAGTCTATAGTAATATTCGTCAATTACCAATACAGGCTTCTCAAAATCTGAAATTACAATTACTACAAACCTATAAAAAGTTACTGGGGAATGCCATTAAATTACCAGTACATGAGTTACAAAAGCGCTGCGAACTCTAATTGAAACTATCTATCACAACACAACGCGCACTGATATGTCACACATAGGCCTATGTCTATGAAACTCACATTGATATGTAATTTCTCTTTCATCGTAGTGGCAGTGGCAGCGACCAATTTTGAGGCATCCGTTTGTACTGCTTGAGAAAACTCTTGCAAATCGCGTTTCATGAATTCATTTGTTTCAACAACCTGTAAATCACACCAATCACAATTTCTTATAGAACATAAAAATCACAAAGGGAAACTCGGCAATTAGATACTAATGCAATCAATTTGAGAAAGTCAAAAAGGCAGACTGATTGCTGGCTGTTTGTATTTATTTCCTTGTCAGCAACATTAGCAGCTAATAGACAAGACATATAAAAGTAGACTAATTTGTAATGGTACGCAAAGGTCATCGTCAACGAAACTGAAACTGGATTTAAACCCGAGACTGCAAATACTTGACTTGGTTTTGATATCATAAAGATGATTCACCACAGATTTAACGTCCAACCTAGGATTATTGCGGATAATCTGTGAGCTGTACTGAATCTTCTCCTAAGATATTTGTTCATCGTCTACCATCGGCTCTACTATATTCTGCAATATTGCTATACAGAGAAATTCAGTGGCTGAAAAATAGGCATAAGCATTTCTGTCTACCTTCTGTTTTGCTGTGTCGTACCACCCTGACAACCAACTGGATACAGAAGACATTGTAATTCCGTCATTTTCATCGGTAGGCAATGTGTCACTGTTTGACAGTAGGTCGTCATTTCTAAAATGTATAATGCAGCTTAGTATGAGATCGACAGTGAATACTTTAATATTCAGGCATCAGCTGAGGTCCCGTTTATTAAGACTATATGATACAGCAGTAGTTTAATTAGCTCAATGCATCTGCCCACGCTTTCTATATCTACAAAAGATGAATACTTACTTTGGTTCTTCTTCTTGATCTTTTCTCGTAGGCGTAGAGACATTTTCAGAGCTCATTTTACTCGATAGGCGTGTTGTCGTGATTTCGTAAACGCAAAGTCGGGAATAATAGTTATGACAAATAGTGAAAACGGTGGGATAGTTCGTGTGATTGATGTGAAGATTCTAGAAACTTTACAGTTTTGGCATTATAATCAACTTCGAAGCTTTTATAACTTTGTGTCAATTCATATTCCACAGCACTACAGAACACACTAGTCACTCGACTATACGATCCAACAACTCAGCGTCCTCTGTGTGTTTTTTGTTTCGCTATAGAGAGTCTTCGGATAGAGTAACGACCCCTTTGTTGAGAACAATCGTTGCATTGTTTAGCGTTCAGACAGGTCATGCTTGAATGAACCGACACTGGCTAGGCGGAATTCCTACGGTTCTGCTACAATGCAGGCAGTGGCCATAGATAAAAATATGGGAACGCGGTCGGTTTGGTAGTTACGTGGCAGTTCGTTTACGTCAGGCTTTAGTAATGGTTATAATGCACAATATTTGTATTCTGAAGGCGTTGGAGTGGGAAAGGCACGTTTATTCGAGCTTACTGACCGGTAATGATGGTCGCAGCCGTGCTGGAAGATTGGGACAGTGTGGTGTGCGATCAATGTCGAGCTACTTTTCCGACGGTAAGGGAACTGAGGGAGCAATCCAGAAAACACGGAAGCCAAGCCACCGAGGAAGACGTTATGGCTATTGAAATACTTGCATCATGCATGAAAACACTGGAGTGTGGACCCCAGTATGAAGACCATGACCGGATGACGGCTGTCCTACTGGTTCAGATGCTAAATTAAGAGTTCAGGAAACTAGGGAGAACTAGGAGAAAAGAAAACTGCCTCAAGTATCCATCTGACCAGTTTCAATCCACTGTTAGACTTTTCTATCTAGCACATATATAGGCTAGTGCAGAAATGGCAAAACCTATCAAGAGGATTATAATTTTATTGACTTACTGGACAAGTAGTTTTATCAAAACCCTTTCTACATCAAATTGTTACATACAGTAGCTTCACAGATGCAAAAATACCTGGAAGAAGTAGAAGATATTCTTGTCAAAGCGATGAGTCATCTAAATAAAATATTGGCTCACAATTTTCCAAGAGTCTGAGAGAGGAGCTGAAGTCCAAGTCACCCATTACTAGCAAAGCCCAGATATGAGTATGATGAATGTGTTCACAAGAAAAAAACATAAACTCTTACATACTGTATTATATAATTTTTAGAAAGGAAGAGAAAAAACTTGACAACCGCAGAGAGCGTCATGATGGGCAACGAGGTCAAAACATCAAATTACTTCAAAAATATACTGAAAAAAAAACAATAAATATCGCATTTGGTAATCGTGGTTGCTGGGGTATACTGATGGTCTTTCTAAAAACCACCTCATGAGCTCTTTGCAGACTTCAGTAGTGGCTCATTGCAGACTTTTGCCCAAGGGTTGACAGACCTATGTGTAGAAGTCGTATTGGTTCTCTTGATAGCTTTACGCTGGGCATAGTGGATGTGAGCTGTACCCCACTGGGTCAATATCAGGATTTCTCGTATGCCGATGGTGCCGTGCGTTATCATGTCACTTTCCGTGAAGTGGTGTTCACATATGGCCGCGCTGAAATATAAATAAGATGCTTTTATAGTACTGCCTTTAACAGGCGCTCGGAGTTTAAAATGAGCACTTACGTCTCTTTATGAAGCTGTTGTTTTATCGTATCTCCCCTTTCTGGATCTTGTAGACACCGGACCAGATTTGTCATTGGCTCATGCTGCTTCCGCACAACTCCGTCTTTGATGAACTCTGGTCTTCGAATTTTAAATAGAGATCTTTGCTTTTTTGTTCTTTTCCGTGAGTAAGAGCATCCTGGTAGCACATTTTATTACCTGACAAGTCTTGAAAAATACCAATAAGTAAATAATATGCATCCAATAAATTACGGGTGAGGAAGTATGGTACCGACGTACCGGATGCTATAGCTACTATAAATACAGATTAGCAAAAAGTAATCCATAAAAGGGATTTGGTACGCTTTCGAAAGTACAAACTGATAACACGTAATGCATAAACCTCGTATCTAACCTGACTGCACCAACAAACTGCGGCTAGATGCCATGCTATTACCAGTTACTATACTTACAAAACGCGAATTGAATCCCTCTTCCGTGTCGGTTCATCCGACCATGACCTATCTGAAGACGTAACAAAGGGTCGTTACTCTATCCGAAGACTCTCTATAGTTTCGCCGACGTCGTTACGTCACAAATGAGAACTGTCAATCAAACTGCTGTTTTCTTCGAGCAGGAAACAGCTGTTGACGATACAATGGAGATTTTACCGGGAATTTAAATATCATGATGATAAAGTTACATATTACATTTTACGCACAATTTTACCCGTATTAGACCCGCCGTTCCTGAAATAATCCATTAAAAACGACGTTATCTACGTTTTCCGCATCATTGCATGTGCTGACCCGTGACCCCTTTCCCTTGATTTCGTCGCGCGCGCGTCGTCGTCGAGTCGACTTCTTGCAGTAAGAAATTCGCGTTAAAAAATTGGCTTTAAAATAGTATATTACCTAAAAGAAGGCTACTACGCTCAAACCTTATTTAATATTTCCACCATGCATGGCATGTCGAAGTTACATAATCCCTTTTTGGAAAGGAGAGGAAAGGACGCTGTTTATTTTTGCGCATATTTTAATTTGGCTGCATTTACACATATAGACTCACATATAATATTCACACACAATAATGATGCATATGCATATCATGCGTGCGTCCTTACTGCTTTGCGTTGGAGCGGTGCTAAATTTTCAACTGCAATGTGAAAATAATAACTCTTGCTACATTTTACAGTGTATAGCATTATACTATAGGCGTATAAATATGGATGAAGAATTCCACGATGCATCCAACGACTTAGAGGTGTTTCCACCAAACCTAAACAATATTGTCGAGCAGAAATCATTGAAATGGATATTTGTTGGAGGGAAAGGTGGCGTTGGCAAAACAACTTGTAGCTGCAGCTTAGCAGTGCAACTTTCAAAATGTCGAAAAGAAGTGTTGATCATATCAACCGATCCAGCGCACAACATTTCAGATGCATTTAATCAAAAATTTTCAAAAATCCCGACAAAAGTCAGTGGATTTAATAATCTATACGCTATGGAGATTGATCCAAATTTAGGAACCGCCGAACTTCCTGATGAATTCGCTGAAGACGAAGGAAGCTTTTTAGCGATGGGTAAAAAACTAATGCAAGAAACTTTCGCAGCGTTCCCCGGAATCGATGAGGCAATGAGTTACGCAGAGGTCATGCGACTGGTTAGCGGTATGAAATTTGATGTTGTGATATTTGACACTGCACCAACCGGTCATACGCTTCGTCTACTCAACTTTCCGACCGTTATGGAAAAAGCACTCGGGAAGTTGATAGCTGTGAAAAATCAATTCAGTCCGTTCATTTCGCAAATGGGTAATCTTGTAGGCATGGGGAATGAGATCAGTTCAGACAACTTGATTGAGAAGATAGAGAGGATACTGCCTACCATACAAGAGCTAAACGCTGAATTCAAGAATCCGTCAATGACTACGTTCGTTTGTGTATGCATCGCAGAATTTTTGTCGTTGTATGAGACGGAAAGGCTCGTGCAAGATTTAGCAAAGATTGGCATCGATACTCACAACATTATCGTCAATCAGTTGCTTTTTCAAGATGAAGAGAAACCATGTAAGCTATGTGCGGCCAGGTGTAAGCTACAAGCTAAATACTTGGACCAAATTGAAGACTTGTATGAAGATTTTCATATTGTCAAGATGCCGCTGCTTGAAACCGAGGTTCGAGGTGTGGAAAAGGTGGAAAACTTCTCTGGTTACTTGCTAAAACCGCATCCAAACTTTTCCTCTTAGGTTTTGTGCGCAGATTCTGAAACTTACACCCTGTCTAGTATACAAGTGTCAACCAGACCATGTCATTTTACGTTGTTCTTGTGGTGTCATATTATTCCGGGTAAAATTGCAAATATCCAATGATGAATTGCCAGTGTGGTACCTGTAGTGCATTATGTGCAATTATGATGGTTGCACTTAGAGATGGGCCGATATCAAAATTTTGCCGATACCGATTCCGATACCCAAAAATTTGACCGGTACCGACTACCGATACTCCGATAATTGTGAAACATATATAGTTACAGAAATATAGCACTTGCTTATAATATGTTTACATTGATAGTGAACATAATATAAACAAAGATATGACATATTTACTTATTGAACCCAAAATTGCACTCCGAAACATATTCCGATACAAAAGACACACATAATACATTTTTCAATGTTGCAAAAGAATGTTAGGATACATTTACCCAGTGTGGAGGTTGAATTGTAACATGCACACCAGTAAATGCTTTTGCATTCTTACTGTATGACGGGTGTGAGTATAACATTGAATGCAGTGCAGTTTGCGCATCATGGCAATGACATGATCAAACGTAGCATGGTATCGGTTCAATTTCAGCCGATTACGATACTGATGCTCGAAATATTGGCCGATACATAGGTACTGACACTCGTCGCATCCCTAGTTGCACTTTCAATTTAACTCCCGTTTCGCAATTGTCTTCAATTCGATTTGAATAATTTGTCATTAGATTTGATCTGCCCAATGCTCATCCCTCCTTACAACCTACTAAATTTTTTGTAATCATTAATGCGTTTGTCACCATTTTTTGACAGTTATAGTTAACCATCATACATATTTTGACACAATCTTCCGTTATACGGTATGCACCCGTATATTTTAGTGATGTGGAATTATGTTCTTGATTGAATCGTACTTTGTAATTAAATTGGATAATGGTTTTTCCTTACTGGACGAGTGACTGTAGTAGTAGATCCAAGAAAATGTACTTGAATACATTGTTCGCAAGGCGGCTTAAAATGGGGAGCACATAATTCTACAAGCTACGAGACTGTTCATGGGATCCCATAAAGGGTGCTTTTAGCCACCATTTGTTGGTATGAATTAACGGTGGACCAAGTTGTCGGGTTGTCAATTTGTCATGCACAGCAAATGTATATTTTGTGCATGACCGGATCTTGTGCAATATATATGTCATCGCCTGTCTTGATTTATCAACCAGGTCTTTTCCATACGCCAATGTAGGTCGTAGCCTATCTTGATCATGACAGTTGTTATTAAAATGTCTGTAAGGCTTTCCAACTTTCCATAGCGTCACATTCCTAGTAGTGAGGCAATTTTATCGTGCTTCACCAATGCTATGCTCAGCTCTACTAGTGAAAGATATAGCTTGCCGGCGTTTATTATCACATAGTCCTACTAACGAAGTTTCTTCATGCGAACGTACATAGCTTCCAGATCAACATGACAAGGGTTCAATTCGAGCATGAAAGGAACAAATTCCACGAAGTTTGTTCCCGAGTCAAACTCATACACAGAGTTTTGGCCATCCATAATATTTATATAGCGAAATATGGATTTAATCTTTCCTATTGTGTGTATAATTGAGCTGATGGAATTTTTCTTGTTACAGTGTGACTTAAAATGTTGGATATATATCTGTAGTTTTGAGAATTTAGTAGGAAATGGATGATGTATAACAATAACAATGGTGTCTACTAGACGGAGCAGAGATGCCAGCAATGCTGGCAAAGATGATGGGAGGCCGAATCGAGATGCCAAAGAATTCCCGGTAAGTAAACTTTTTGTGGGTTTATATTCGGGATGGTACGAACCCAGTTTCGGTTCGTACTCAAATGAATACAAGCTGATGAAGTCATAAGGCACAGAATCGTTTATGTAAACATACTAGTCTGAGGATACGGGTAAGGATGTGATGTAATTTATTTTTGTCCATTGTTCATTTTACTGCATTTACTGTACAGACTCACATGATACAAACACACACACTCACACACCACATGTGTATCATGTGTCATGTGAGCATGATTTGCATATTATGCAGGCTGGACAAGGAGATGTCGAAAGAGCCGGTAGGCTATCAAAGTCAAGTGCCAGAATGTCACCCCACTCACCCCTCTGCACTATCCTCGATCTGCGGCTGGCTCTCTAACGAGTAAGCTACGGATACCAATTTTAGCAGTTGAGTCTTGTGCTATAATCAAGACCTTACTGATTTATCAAGCTCGCTTTTCAATTTGGTATCGCCAACTATGGTCTGGCACTCTAGTGATGAAAGATAACTTTCCAAGAACATTCCTCGTGTAGGGCGTTTTTCATTAGCATATAACGTTTCTTCATGCTGTCATAAAAGTTTCATAGACAAACATGGTGAGGGTTCGATCCGAACAAGCACGAATCAAACAAATTAGGTAAAATTGGTTCCTGAGTCGAACTCGAGAACTGAGTTCGTACCATACCATCCCTAGTTAGTATCTACCAATATTTTAAATTTAATGAAAACATTCTGATGTTAAATTAGAATAAGCGAGGACAAAGACGCGAAGAAAAGCACAATTCAAGGTACTCTGCGAGGCTGAGGAATTTGCCCAATGGTGAGGATCACAGTGTAGATCTCAATAAAGCAAAAAAGTGAGTTTACCAATGACATGAAATCGTAAATAGTATTGAGCGAAAATTATAGTGAAACGGAAAAACATGTAGAGGGTAGGAAAAAATGCAAGAAAATGGCAATCAACAAAAACAGAAGTGCCGGTATGCTAAGTACAGTACTAACATCCTATTCCTTACTTTGGGTGTTTTAGGTATCCAAGAAGACAGACGAGACAGGATGCACGGATTCCCAATATGCATAGCAGGTAGTACTTTATGGAGAGTCTTTCTTGGCTGTTTCAAGTAATTACTTAACATCTCGATATTGGAACAGGTCAATGGGTAGAGCTACTCGTTATAGCGTTCGTCTTAGCAATGGAATTTATCCGACCATGAATGAATCGTATCTGGAGCATGCAAGTGAATGTGCAATGTAGGTTACATAATATAATTAGTGTCACAATATATTGCTGCGAATTGCTAACGGTTTTTGTTCAGTTATGGCGAGGATCCCTGCCTTGATGATGGTCGTCAGACTCACAAACGCGTCAAGAGAAAAAGTGAAGTCCGCGATCTGCTGGCGGCACAAGGAAAAAATCTAGATGAAGGAAATGTAAGTGTTTCTTTTCCGAGTAGACGTCAGGGCATCCACACAGCAGCCATGGCTTGGTGGCCTTGTCAGCTTCTTCAGAGCAGTCACTTCATCGGGTGGCTTATACATAGCATGGACGGCATTGGATGGCATGCAGTTTGCTCCTCTAGCTGTCAACCAATAAGTAGATCATCTTCTACACATGGGATATTCCGGTACTATCGATAAATTAATATCATTTCATTTATCAGTAGTAGAATTGAGTGAATCAAATCTCTCTTCCAGTTGAACTATATTAATGTATTAGGCCTATTGCTACAGTAGTGCTGTTTATATATTATGATCTATCGTTGAATCTTGTAGCATTATTGTAGGTAGGCCTGGTATATATATATGTTGTTGTAACAAGTTGAGAAAATGTTGTTTCTTCCAGCTGTATGAAGAGCCTGATATATACAACAGTGTCAAATCTCGGATTCGCACAAGGAAATGTTACGGGGATTTTTTGACTGGCCAATCATCGAAGAAGAACGAACGAGAAGATGGTAGTCAAAGTGAAGGCACCGAAGAAGACGATGAAGGTATTTGAGTAGTAAGGAATTCTCTCTCATCTCAGATGAAAATTGACTGTTTTGAAAAGATGTGCCAGTCCCTGTGACTCTGGCTTGGACAGTCAGCATAAACAATTGAACATGCGTAAGGTAGCGATGGGCAAATCAAATCATTTCTGATTCCCAATTTCAATTGAATAATCTTTTTAGAATCAAACCAAATCATCGAGTCAGCGCCTCTCCAGTTTTACCGTATTAAAGGGCGTGCGTAATGTTATCGGCGCATATGACATCGCCATTATTCACAAAGTCGATGATATAACTGCCACTGTGGTTAATGACTCTTTTGGTTCCCCCTGATTGGTGTGCAGTAGACTGATTGTAGTGGATGGAGCCTAATGAACTTAAAACTTGAAAAAATTGTCAAACACTTGGTAGTAGGCTACCCTAGACCTCAATTAGAAATTGTACTCGAATAAATTGAGATTTTTGATTTGTTTCCAACTATTTGATTCAATGTGCCCATCCCATAAGATTTCCCTTGATTGGATGTTAATATTTTCGCCACTCGTAATCAAATAAGGCGATTCAATCCTAAACATAATATACCCTTGTATGTTACTGCTGGTGGCTTCGATAAGACAGCTTGGCTGTTAATAACGCTTGACAAAGGAACATGAAACATGGTGTTAGGTCATTAGCTATATCAGTAGTAGCCCGAAGGGAACATCACTCTCTCTTTGTGAACGCAGAAAATGAAGAGGATGATGAAGATGAGATCGATGATGATGATGAGGAGGAGGAGGATGAAGAAGTCGGACATCGATATAAATTGAGAAAAGTTCGCGAGGCGCCGCAAAGATACAATGGTGAGGATGAAGTAAATTAATGCACTTTCACCTAGTGATTTGGCCAATTGTTTTGAATGTCCACCTTCTGTTCGGGAAGTTTCGGATTCGTTCCTGACTGAGTAAAATCATGCACCTCAGCAGCTGCTACAAGATATTCTTTGGAAATGATGATAATAAGTGGTTGAAGGCCTACACATAGCATCATTTATCTTCATGAGCATAAACCTGGAGAGGCAGTGATTTGATGAATCGATTCGATTAGAAAAAATATTGGATTCATATTCGGAATTGTAAATTATTCCATTTACCCTTCCTTGGTGAGTGGTAGCCTAGTGACTGCTATATTATCACACAATGACTTCTGCATCATCACCCTTACAATTGTAATATCTTGAAAATGTATATATAATATATATATTCGATCAACGATACAGTCTTTATTAATTACCTCCAGCTTGCCATATACGAAAGAAGAGACAGCGATCACTGTTTGAAGAGTTGCCTTGCTCACCCGCTCGGCGTAGACGCAAAGGCAACCATTCCTCATCTCAACAAATACCATACATGAAAAGACGGCGACGTGCAAGAGCTCAAGGAAGCAGCAGCACATCCGATGATAGCTCAGACGATGAAGTGAAATTTCGAAAAAGACAACAGAAAAGCATAAACAGAGCTCGAAATGCGTATGGGATCAGTTTTTGCCTTTTTTTGAAATGTAAAAAATAATATATGATGTGTGTTTTGTGTCTAGATGCTTGCCAATCAATTTGACGATGGCCGACATCGGCAAACATTCCTTTTCGAGAGAACGGAAGCGACTTAATGTTGGTTCGGTCGCTGATATTGATCCGATGGCAGTGGATTCTTCGGTACTGTAATATTTCCTTGTGGGGCGTTTTAATTTTTTACTCTTGTTCCTTATTATTATATTAGATTATATTTTGTGTTTCCTTTGTGCGCGTCCCAGACGACACGTCGCAGAAGAATGAAACTAGGTGCAAATGATCAACTTTTAATTACAGACCGTTGGTGTAAAATTGCATACCGTACCTACCTGTGGTTTTCAATACATACTCGTCACATTTTATAGATTTGAAGTCCTACCTGTAGCTACATGCTTTTCGTAGGTGACGTTTGCATCTGTGGGAGGTCACAGCAAGCACATCCAGGCTCTGAAAGAAATGGTAGTCTTCCCTCTCAGATATCCGGAGTTCTTCAAGAAATTTAGCGTTGTTCCACCCAGGTAAACAAAGTATACTGGTACTAGGATGACAGGTTTGCTAATGTAACATGGAAGCATATACTGGAAATGTCCTAAGCAAGTACTGTACTACTGTACTGTACTGTACTGTACTACTACTGTACTACTCTGGGCTATGAAATATACGTAGAGTTAGAACATAGAATGGATATGCATCACCTACCCGTACTATCGATTGGTCCGGGTCATACACCATACAATTTGAGCAATCAGTATCGTGCAGCTGTGTCGCACTGTCCCTTGGCATCGTGACTAGAGCTGGGCAAAATTGATTAGTATGAAACATTGGATCGAATCGAATACCGAATAGACGCGCCTGACCTAGTTATCAACCTAATTTGATAAAATTTGATTGAAAATATATATTTATTAACGGCCAGGAACATGCAGAGACGCAACTAGCCAAATGTTAAGTCATGTCTATGACTTCATGGCGTGCTGTCAGGGTAATAGCAGAAAGCACCAAAGTCCAATTCAAAAATAGCACCAGAGAAAAGGAGTGCTTCAAGCTACACCTCAGCCGTAATCGTGACCCTGCCAGTAACTCCGCTGATAGCCTGATAGCCATTTTCATGTCATAGGTTTTTTTTACGCCTGGTGGCCGATTGTACTAAATCACTTTGCGGAAATGGATCACACGCAGTAGTATATTCTGAATTGTGTTTTTGAGCTAACTGTGAATTTTTAGCGGTGATTTGCTCTGATCCGTAGCTTTATAAGTTCCTTCTAGCGTATTTTGTGTTGAGTTTAAAGGTCTACTGTCTTTTCAGGGGCTGTCTATTCTATGGACCACCTGGAACAGGGAAGACCCTGATGGCACGGGCTCTAGCGAACGAATGTTCTGTCGACGGGCAGAGAGTGTCGTTCTTCATGAAAAAGGGAGCGGATTGTTTGAGTAAATGGGTCGGAGAATCGGAGAGACAGTTGAGAATATTGTTTGATCAGGTGGGTCCTTGACTACATTGTGGACTGAATTTTGCCTAATTCGCTTGGGTTGAACCCTTGCAATGTTCGTGCCTGGAACTTCTGTTATAATAATCTTAGACAAAATGCGCTGTACAGCTAATGTTTTTGGGCATATCTTTCATCATTTGGAATAGGTACAGTGAAGGGGGAACGTGATATATCGTTCTTGCTTCAATTGGCACTTTACTAGGATTTCATGGTATGCACTGAAACTTTCTTCAACAGCTACATCGATTATAATCTATTCAATATATAATTTTTTAATGTGCCATAAAATCAGCTACATTTGGTGCTACTCTAGGATTGACATGTAAGATCCGCATCTACAATCTGACAATGTCTGGTTTTGCAACAGATTAATTTAAGTATCAACTTTGGTTCTCGCAGGCTTATCAAATGCGGCCGTCTATTATCTTCTTTGATGAAATTGATGGATTGGCCCCAGTCAGATCAAGCAGGCAAGACCAGATTCATTCTTCCATTGTATCAACGCTGCTGGCTCTCATGGATGGTTTGGATAATCGTGGAGAAATTATTGTTATTGGTAAGTTGAAATAGGCCGTCTCCACCCCACCTACATCGTGGGCACGATCTAGCACAGTGGTTCTCAGCCACTGGTTCACGAAAGGCGCAGGTATTTCAGCCAGACTAATTGAATGAGCCATGGAGCGTGAAATTCACGATCGGATTGCATAGAAATTGTCAATTAGGTCATTGTTTGTTATCTATACGTTACAAAAGGTAGGTGTGGTATTTATGGGGGCGTGAAAGCGCATTGATAGGCTACCGTCTAAACGGTTTCACCTTTTAGGAACGAAGTGTTTCAACGCTTGTCCGTCGGGACGTTTAGGCATGGATTTACTGGTTCGCCATAGTGAAAAGGTTGAGAACTACTGATCTAGTATGCAGGCCTAGTAGTGTTGTAACAACCCGAGTCAATAGGTGCTGGCGGCAAGAGACGGTGGCTCAAGACAGGGAATTATATTTTGGCATGTCATAAATTAGTCAGAAGTAAATTCACCTCATGGATGTGATCAAATTCATTATTTCTTAGTATTTGTTAAACAACAAATCTGTCACCAATCACAATATATTAACTAAATATTAATTTGATTGGGTGGTGGGGATATTCTAATTGTTTTGTGTTTCAAAAATGTCTCCATATGTGCAAGACACAGACTCGACTTAGACTTTTGGTCTCGATGACTCGATTTGGCTTATGTGACTCGAAATCGGTGACTTGGTCACGATGCTGGTATTTAGTCATGGTATGTGTTACGCCAAATACTAAGGACAGCAACCTGCTGATGAAGTTGGACTTGATAAATTGAGGGTATTTCCATTGCAGGGGCAACCAACCGAATAGACTCCATCGATCCTGCTTTACGAAGGCCGGGAAGATTTGATAGGGAGTTTCAATTTCCACTTCCCGACAAAGAGGTAAGCACGTGATGGTGTAAAATTGAATCTTATAGAATTGACGCTAAAATTTGCCAATAACGCTCGTTTTGCCAAAGGTACGGCTTTTTTCCATTTTGAGATAATCTGCTTAAATGTGATATTCTTATTTTGATGTCAAGGGGGATTTGTGAATATTTCTCAAAAATTTTACTTTGGCAATCACCAGTAAATATTATAGCTGTTTGGAATTTGTAAAGGTTAAGAATGAAAACTCGTCTCGTCTCGGTTCTATGTATTCATAATCTCGCCTCACTAGTTTGAGTAGCAGATGCAGATACTCCCACCGTATCTCACAATGCAATCTAATGACACCATAATTATTAATTCTATTCTGTTTACGTTCAACTTGTTTGTTTCGCAGGCCAGAGCATCGATTTTACAAATTCATACAAAAACATGGGATCCAGCACTAAAGCCATCATTTGTGGATTACCTCGCTATCAAAACGCTTGGATATTGCGGAGCTGATCTCAGGGTATCGTTAATTCGTTGATGGTATTTCTTTGTAACATAGCAAAATTTATGTACTTGCTCAAACTTTGCAACTAACACTTGGTCAAGATCGTTCAGTTGACTGAGTGGTTTGACTGTCCACCTTCTGATTGAGAGGTTCCAGGCTCGATTCCTGACCTAGTCGAACGAATTTGTATCACTTCCTTCTCTGCTCGGCAGTCCATATCTGTTGCTACTGATGAGTGTTAGTCAAAAAGCTTTTGATCAAATATATGTTCATCTACTTCATATGGATGAATGCATTATTTATCACCATAGAAAGAGTTGAAATCAGGAGCTAATTTTAGGCGTTATGCACCGAAGCTTCTCTGGCGGCATTGCGAAGACGTTATCCTCAGATATACGAGACGTGGGACAAATTGCAATTGAATGTGGACTCAATTAGTATTGAATACAGCGATTTTAAAGCTGCTATCAAGGTAACTTTTATATCGGCTATTCGGTTTTTGGTAAAATTAACCAAGTTCCTGCCTACAGACAATCATACCGACATCACAAAGATCTATTGTAAGTCCAGCACGAGCATTGTCAACCAAGATTCGACCATTGCTAGAAGATTACTTGAAGACTGCAATCCTTCAACTTGCTGAGTTGTTTCCAGTCTTGAAAAGTCAGTGCTAATCATTGATTTTTTCTCACTCAGATTTTTGGCCCATTAGTGCTGCTCTTACGTGATTTCTGTTGTAGTTTGTAACTTGAATTTATGTATAAGATGGTCCATGCACCGCCATCACAGGGACAGGGTTGGATCCAGCCGGAAATTTTAGGGGGTGGCAAAAGATGTCATAAACATGATGGTCAGATTACGTCGCTGCTAGTGGGCGTGCCACGTACGATGTTACTGTGCGGATGGCGTCACCACTAGTGACCCGCATGAATGTTCTGCCGAATCAATGCGTGCGATTCACCGTCTGCTGAGGCAACCCCGGTGGGATGTAGTAAGCAGAGACAGAGCGAGAAGTTTTCATTTGCTGAGATGTAGAGATGGGGGTCAATGTTTTATCCTACTCGTAATACTATGCATTTCTAGGAAAGTCAAAGATTCTTACAGTAGATAACAAACGAAGTTCGACTTCTCTTGTTGATGACTTGGATGAAGTTGTAAGCCATTTTCCGTCTGTTTCAATATACAACCAAACGGGTAAGGATTTTGCCGACACCAATTATTAAAGGACTGTTACTGTAACTACTGATATTGTAAAGAAGGTCACCACAGATTTAGCGTCCAGCCTTAGTTTATTGAGAATTAAAACATTCACTAGCTTTCGGAAACCCGCTCCTTCATCCGCCTTTCATAAGGCTGGATGCTAAATCTGTGGTGATCTTCTTTACGATATCTATTTATCGTCCGCCATCAGCTCCACTACACTCTTCAATATGTAACTACTGAAACATTTTCAGGTGCCCAACAATTTTCTTCACATCAACATGTGATCGAATTGCCTCACCGTATCAATGGAGTTACTAGTCAATCAAAATATGGAAATATATTACTTAGTATTACAAAAGAAGAACAAGTGTGAGTGTTACGCTGATGCTTTTAAAGTTTCTAGTGTATTTTACTGGTACTTCCTTTGCTATGTAACCTTTCTAGCTCATGACTGCAGCCCTCGTGTTCCATATTGATCATCTATGACCTGTGGTGACCCACTTGTGCTTGTAAAGTGGCTGGATTTCAGTCGGGTAATGGCCAGAGGCAAAACATGTGTCACACTTCACCACCAGTCATTTGAGCCACCATATTTTGACTGCAACTAATCACTGTAATAGCAAATATGGTATATACCATATAAGTCTACCTGTTTATTGAGAGTCCATTGACATTGTTAGCCCGTTATTACATGCACAATGGTAAGCAATTCGGTGGGCTACAAGTAACATAAGCGGCAACTTGAGTTAACAAAATGGCATAAGCCCGTGGTCCCCATTCCCTCCCTCGTTTCCTCCATGCAATTTATATATTTTATTTTGAAACCGACAATTCAACACGTTCAGCCCTAACAGTATCAGTAACTCCTCTGCCTACTACCAACATGTTACTGCCATAGAGGAGTTGCGGATGAGTTAAGGGCTGGGGGTGTAGCTCTGTTGATAATGAGATGATACACTTGAGGGGGCAGGGACGAAGAAGCGACTGGAGCTTTTCCATCCCTGCTGGAGTTGTGGCATTTGTTGAATGTTTTTAAAGCAATGCAGCATGATTACAATAGTCATGTAGGTGCAAGTGACGTGATTTGTTTCCAGCGTGTTGTATATCGCAGTGGTGGCATGCTATACTAGGACTTTAGGAAAATGACCTTTGAACTGAGTTTGTTTTCATTTCAGTTTGATCACTGTGAACCGACCCCGTCTCCTCATTTGCGGAGACGCTAGCACAGGGTTTTTGACGCATCTTGTTCCTGCTCTATTGCATGATATGGAAGGTGTGCCCATCCACTGTCTAGATCTGCCATCGATATACGGCGCGGACGTACGGACGCCGGAAGAATCTTGCGCTCAAGTGAGTCGAATGAGTGTGACCAGGTCGATTCCAAGGTCATGGATTTGAAAATTCTCCTTGTAGGTTTTTCGTGAAGCTCGACGCGTTACACCGAGTGTAATATTTTTACCGAATGTATCGCAGTGGTGTGCGGTCACATCAGGAAGCGTTCAAGCCTCCATGCTGTCGTTACTGGAAGATATTCCATCAGATTTACCTATCCTATTCTTAGGTAAGAGTTTTGCGACGTAATTGCACATGTGCCCCTCCATGTCTTGATCGTGATTGGACAAGGAAAGGAGAGTAGAGTAGAGGAAGCTGTATATTTTTGTTCTTGAGTGCGTTTGCTGCATTTACACAGACTCACACGATGTATACACACATACTTGTGCATTGTGCTTATGCATATGAAGCGAGTATTGATGTGCTTTGGCATACGCAACTTACGCAGGGTGGACAAGAAACCGTTAGGCTATCGAAGTCAAGCGTCATCCCTCCGCACTATTTTCAATGTGCTAACCGTCTAATGACGAAGCCACCGATACCAATATTTATCATCTTTGGTGTGATGCAGTCCCGGGATTTGAACCCAGCACCTAAAGTTGATGACTTACCATTACACCATGAAGCCGGCCATAATTGTCAATTTCCTTGCAGTTATTATACTATATTGTAAATCAGGTAGGCAACCCGCGCCCGCGGCATGCGCCCAGAAGCCTTGTAATGTGGCCCCCGTGATTTTTCCAATTTGCTTAATGTCTATGCAAAATGAAACAGATTACTTTCAACTCGTTATTACACGTCATGTCGAAGATACAATTGGCAGTCATGTGGCAGACCATTCGCTAACACTGTTTACTAAATGGCGGCCATAACGACCAAGCCGACGTTGAACGGTTGAGGGGATTCCGTTATCGCCACAATCGGCGACATGCGCGCCCGCGGGCTCATCGATTGACGGATGCGCCCGCGAAACTGAAAGCGCCCTGTTGTAAATAAATGCTTCTCGTGATATTTCTGATTTGCTAGTTGGAGTTTACACTTCCCTCTCTAGTTGGAGTTTACACTTCCCTCTCCTCCTCCCTGTAAATCTCTGAGTCCGTTCAAATCGATATGACCTTCTCAAAATATTAAATTTTTTTCCAGTCCCGACTCTCCTTCGTAGACTCTTTAACCTGTTGTCTGCTTCTTTCACTCAGACTTCTTTCCAGCCCCGTGTATCATACTGTAATCTTATGCCATACTATTCTCCATTCAATGCTATATCCTGCTTTTGAATAGATATTTGATTCCATTCAACAGGAATTTGATGTGTTTGCCTTTTCAGCTTCGTCACAACTCCCGTATCGCCAACTACCTCATGAATTTAAGAGGCTCTTTCATTCCGATTTTGGAGAAGTTTTTCAACCTGATTTTGTAGCTCATATCGAACAAAGAAAAACTTTCTTTGCGCCAATATTTCTACTTCATGCTCTTAATCCACCACCAACCAAGACTGTAGGAAGTAAGTCTGATGGTTCGAGTTACTTTACATTTGTTCAGTGCGTTCGCGCGAATTTGTGAATGACAAACTTGTACAAATAAATGCTCTGTGGTCAAGTTCTCCGGTGGCATAAATTCTAGGAAAGACAGTGGCTACTTTTAAAACAGCAGGACTTGTAGAAAAAGTGATTGTGCCCTCTGAAAAAACCATGTCCAAAACCTAAAATATATACTTGAAAATTTATTTTCAAAGTGTGACTCGAGTCACTTTGGTTTTAAACCAGTGATATGGCTACCTATTCTCATATCACCCGGAATGGAGCTGGGCTTGAATCGTGTTTCGTTCACTAAATCTTCATCCTCTGAATTAAGTTAATCATTCTCCAAATCTCAATGCATCAGAGTTGATGTGATATTGCTGTGTAGCTATGTACTGTGTGTGTGCAAACCTGATCTATAAGACCTACGGCATGATATATACTGAAGGAAAACTGACACATGATTGCAACATTATGGATTTGTACGTTTAAAATCTTCATCCTCAAAACTCCGCATTGCTTTTAAAGATCAATGCAGAGAAGTGCTCAAGAAAGCAGTAGCACCAGAGCCGGCACCTCTGACTGAAGAAGAGGAGAGAAAGTTGGAAAAAGAAGAAGAATCGACGATGAGAACGCTTCGACTCTTTTTGAGAGATGTATTGATGAGATTAGAAGGAGATCGACGGTTCAAGGTAATCATTAGCTGCTTGCTATAGCTGTGCATGTATGCTCACTTGCTTGGTAACTTGGACTTGAACAAACGCCGGTAATCGATCACTGATGTCTTGACAGCTCTGCTCATTGGCAAGTTGATCGACGGAAATTTACTGTAACATCGAATTTTCTGTACTGGTGCAGTCAAGCCTGGTACGGATGCTGCAACATCAAATGTCTTTGCGATTGCGAGCTTGTCCTCGCCAATCAAGGTTGCCGACTTTGAAGTAAAGACAGGAAGCAAGCTAGCGGCCCACATATGATCACTGTGTATTTTTGCTGATCTCGTGTGTCACGCTCTCTGATTGATCACGCTGATTTCACAGAACTATTTGTGGCCGATAAACAGGGTTTGAGTACTTACATAAATAAACTATGAGAAATCCATACGTCAAGTCCCAGTAGATGGGCAATTTCCAATATTTTCATGTTCGAATATGATTCCGATAATTTTTTCGGATCAAATCGAATAGTCAGTACTAATTTTTTGTACTCGCATCAAATAATTGTGTGTTTGGATGATTTTCTGCATGATTCGGGCTAAATTGAACTTTGAACCGGATGCTTCATCAAAATTACCAACGAAAACCAGCTCATATACGACTTGTAACGATGTCACTATGCCTGGTAGACTGCCGCTCATCTCCTAATAGTGTCCGATTTAGCAGTGGGCTGGTGGAAATCGACCTCTTGCTTCATACTCCTGATGCTTATATGGCAAACGTTTCGGCATATCTGGTCAAAATGAAGGCTAATGATCTTTGTGCAAATATTTGGTTCAGATAAATTTGTGTATGAATTGAATAGAAGTCTCTCCTCTTGTGGTGGGATGATTCGAATCACCGGATAATAGATATCAAACAATTCAAATCAGCCTAAATATTCCCGCCTTGGCCACTGACACGTTAAACACACAACACTTATTGTGAAACGTGGTTTAATAAGTAATGATAGTTTTAAACTAGTCAAAGAGGATAATCCCGACTACAGCACTGAAATTAAAGAAGATTTAAACTCTAGCCTAATAGCCATGCTCCTTTTGAGCACATTCGCAGTTTGAATCCCCAGGTCGCCTGTCAATCAATGTATTCGTTGTAGTGACTAACCCTGCCGAGTTCATATATATCTCAGCCAATACCGGTATCGATCCGAATATTCAATTTGAAACGCCCGTCCCTACCACCAGAAAGAATCTTGTTTCCTGAATTCGTTTCCTGGTTAACATCAAAGCTTTTTTGGTTGATTGTAAAGAAAATTCGCGAATATTTTGCCTGCAGTTGGTTGTAGCTTTGTCGTCGTGAGTGATAAATAATTACTATATGGTATGTTATACAGATCTTTTCGAAACCTGTCGATCCCGAGGAAGTACCAGACTACATGCAAGTTATAAGAAAGCCGATGGATTTTGCAACCATGAAGATGAAGATTGATCATCACAGATATCACTCGGTCAAAATGTTCTTGGAGGATATCAATTTGATCTGCAACAATGCATTGGAGTACAACCCTGATCGAAGGCCAGAAGGTATTTGATAGCAAATACTACGCTTATCCAGTGGCGTGACTGGAGAGTTGTGTTATTGTCATGACAACCCCCTTTTTAATGGATAGTGACAAACTGACAATTGACCTTTTGAAACATGTGCAAGGACGTATCTCCCCATTGACTTTACAATCGCAATGACAACCCTCTAGATTTCCCGCCAGGTACGCCACTGACAATATCCATTATGCTATCTGGTTTCTTATGTACTGCACAATGCTGTCCGCTGCCCATTGAGTTTATTCAAGCCATCACTGTCTCCGGGACCAGGACACCACGTCTGTCTACCTTGTAATACTGGAATTTAGCCAATTCTATCAGTTGTAATGCTAGGTTGATGCTTTCGATTGAGAATGAGATGTAGAGTTGAATGCTGAATGGACGGACGCTTCCATTAGTGACAGCATCACGAATTGTGACTCACCACAGATTTAATGTCCGGTCTTGATTTATTGAGAATTTAAATAAATAAAATTTAAATTTAAATTTTTATTAAATTCTCAATAAACCAAGGCTGGACGTTGAATCTGTCGTGATATTCTTAGCGATATCTATTGATCATCCGCCATCGGCTCCACTATATTCTTCAAATCGTGACTCGCAATTTATTAATATTTTAGATAAAATGATTCGGCACCGAGGATGCGCCATGAGAGATCTCGCACATGCAATCATCGAAAGCGATCTCGAACCGCAGTTTGAAAAGCTGTGTCAGGAAATCGTCGAGTCGCGCAACAGAAGAGGCGTCCAACTGGATAAGTTTGCACCGAAATACCAACGCGTCCTGCCTGAAAACCTCATGATCGACCCAAACACCGGTGACGCGATCCCGAAACCTGTCACTTCCGCAGAGCTTCAAAATCCAAGAACTACTGAGGCTAGGCACAGTGTCTCAGAGAGTACACCAAGAAAGAAACGCACAAAGCGGTCGTCTTGGTCACGTGGTATAATTAAGCCAAACCGGAAAAGACGACTCGACACACAGCCTGAGATATCGTCAAACAACGAGAGCAGTATTTTAGAAATTCTCGACTCGGCCACTTCCACGTCACTGGAACCAGGTGCAGTCAACCATGAAGATGAATCGATTAGCGAAGGTGAAAATTCGATCGTAGAAAACGGAGTGACTGGTGTATGGGAAGTGTCGGATTCTGACTTACAACAAGAGATTGGTGACCAAGAAGACAGTAATATCGATATACCATCGGACAAATGCGAATCTAACCCTATCGCTGAAAAATCAATTGAAAATGCGACCAATGAGGAGCCGGAGAATATCGTCATTGAAAGCGAAAATGCAGATGGAAGACATGCTGACAAAGGTAAGTTGAACTATTCAACATCCTTATCTGGAATTATGTCTTTTGTTGTGCCTGTTTCTGAGAACATGACCGTGGCAACGTTTGCACAATCATTAGAGACCTATCCGCTGTGACCAAGCATGTCAAACCACAGATGTGAAAATGGCATCTTTCCCATGGTATCCTGGCTAGTCTGAAAATTTGTCATAACTCATAAGGATATTGTGGAGGGGTTTTGAAGGATGTCATTGCACAAAATGCTAGGCCTTTCTGTATGTTCCATTGTTCACATTGCTCTGGTGTGCTGAATATGGTACCAGTCCATCACTGGTCCCAAGTCCAGGGTAAATGGAGAAAGTATGGCTGGAATGTCATTCGGCATGAAATTGTACTGCCAAGTCTTGCGCGCTTCAATCCTTTGTATCTTTAGTCGCCTATAATAGGAAGTTGGCATGGTGTTGGAACATCACTCAGAAAGACAATTTTTCCGCTTTAGCGGCTTCCTGTTGGTTAAACTTTGACCTAATTTTGATGTTGTGCTGACAAACACTTGTGTGAATCTCTCTCATAAAGGAAAATTTTTTCTGGGATTGATCCGTTGTGCTTAAATACAACAGATGCTGTGATTACAGAGAGCAGCCTAGGCCAAGATTTGAAATTTTTAATTTTTTTAGATGCCGTAGCAACTCCACAACCAGTGAAAATGTCGTTGCGGCTACGCCCACGAAATACAGTTCGATCTGAACAAGTGGAAACCCACACGCCTCAACCACCACCAACACCTCCACCACCTTTTGTAGTGAATCGGGCTAAATTTACTGAACTTCTTGAACAAGTCGTAGTGGTGAGTACCGGTAACTGTATTTATTACACTGAAACTCATTGAAATTCAAAACTCCGTCAAATCAGGATATAATGTGAATTTCTCATGCCGCTTGTGAGCATTATTCCAACTACATGAGTAATCCACATCCAAACACAACAGTGCGGAATTTGTGTGGCTACGTGTTCAAATGTAGCAAACTAATATTTTCTCTCCGAGACACGGACACGAGCCTGGCAAATATAGCAAGGAGCTTCATGGCTTCACCATTCTTCTGTGCTATGAGCGCCAGTGTGTTTTTATGGCCTGCTACTGTGTGTCGATAGAACGATTTATTGCTCGATGGAGCAGCATACGCGGTGTGAAATGCAGGTGTACCCCTGCTATTGATCACGTCATGCTACGTACCGTGTGGCTTCTTCTGACCAGTACGTAGATGTGGAATAGATGAACATAATATGTACGTACATTTGGCTTTTAATGGAGTCTTCGATTTCCCCTTGTTTCCCAGTATTATGTTATTAGTACATATGTCATTGCTGTTTGAGTAAGAAGCAAACATACATCAACCCTTATACTCAAAATATATATATTATATACCAGTAATGGAATTTTTACAGGTGACAGAATCATACTCACTGCGAGAGCTGGAACGTGTTCATGCCGTTTTGTCAAGATGCATCGACAGACATAAAATGGATTATGATAGAACAGCGTTGAGTCTGGTAAGAGTAATACTGCTTTTTATTTCAATATTTCTCGTTCTGGAAGCTTTTAATTCTAAAATTCTACCGTAAGGAAGATTCACCATAGATTTATTGAGAATTATTACCAAGGCTGAAAGTTAAATATGTCGTGAATCTTCTTTATATATCTATTGATTGTCTTCACAAGTTCTGTTTTGTTTTCTTGGGGTGCTCATAGGCCTACCACTAACCTCACTAATTGAGTGGCTGGCTACCTACTAATTTTGCCAACTTGCTCCTCATCGATGATTATAAATAATTGAATTGACTACTTGATTATATTTCGTCAACAGGAATTAGAAGGTCAAATTGAGAACTTGACTACCAAGCCGTCGAGTTACAACCGGATGGAAGAGATGAATGCTGTCTAAGTTTTTGAATCTCAACTTGAGATTTATTTGCTTGCAAGTGCTTGTACTACATTTACTGCACTGCAATGCAAATAACCAATTGAATTGGTGCTTGTACAAGGTGTATACTTGCTATTTTAATTATTACTAATAGGCCTATAGGTCAAAAACAAGTAGAGATGGGCTGTAGGGTATATGTATAGGTGGCTACAAAAACAAATCTGCATGTGATATTTTTGAGATATCTGAAAATTCCCATTTCGACCTCGTCCCTGATTTTCAGGGGCCCGCAGGACATCAGCATCTTGAATATTTTTGAAAATTTTTTTGGATTTAATTTCCATGTCGATTTATATCCTCCCAGTTTGTTAGCTGATATCAATTTCATAAAAAGCAAAGGAAGTACATGGCCTTGTAGACTTGGACGAGTAGAATCAAATATTCATAATCGAATCGCAAATATTTCGTATCGGGAGGTTTTGATATAGGAACAACAGTGCCACCTAGCGTATTGCAACTCTATTCGTAACTCACAGCATAGACGCACACATTCAGCGCTCCTCATTACCCCACTTTGCCACACAGTCTGCTATTTTCCTTCGACGGTCAAAGTCGGTTGGTATTAAGCCGATGTGGATTTGAATGCGCCTGGCACGATTCGCATTGAGTTGCGTAGCTTAGTGACAACTGCATAACCACACGCGGGACCACAACAACTAAATAGCATGGAGCTATTGTGTAGAGGAGACCACTCCATTCCAATTGGGAATGACAAATGGCTTACTGCTCACTTGAACTCCAATCTTAGCGTTTTTCTGGTGCTGAATGAGTGGTAGTTTGTTCTTCGTTCTGCTATGTGGTAAAGTCATTTTGTCGCACAATTGCACCTTGTATGCTTCAGTTGTGTTTTTTTTTTTATTATGAATGGTTTTGTGCTACAGAAATGTGTTGTGTACGATCAGTTTTTGAGACAGAAAGGTGAAGTGTCAGGCCGTCAGGCGAATTTGACACGTTTACTGCGATGAATTCGCCGATGTAACGGTTGATCGAGGGATAGTAGTTTTTGACTGTCCCTGCCGTCAGCGCGCGAAGAATTCGAGGTTAGCGAGTTCTATTTTGACATGCAGTGAAGCTATATATAGCTCAGTCGTCAAGACGTAGTTCTGTAAGGCGACAAGTGTTCCTAGCGGGAAGCGCAGATCTTAACTCCTCAAGGTTGCAGCTTGCTCGGCGATCCTCGGTTCACTTCGCAATGACCGAAATGTTCGAATTCTGGTTTCTTCTTCCCAATGATTAGAAACCCGTCATGCTACGGATGTGGACTTTGCCGCCTCGAATCCGCCTTGCTACTGGGGCCATTCTCCGCCACTAACAATAACTCACGTAACTATGCAAATACTGTAGAGGCGGGTGTAGCGACAATTGGGGTTCAACTTGACTCCATAATCTGAACGTCCAATATTAGTAGTCTACGACATGATGTATTATTGAACGGAAATACGAAACAGCATCGTAGGTCATACTCAAGGCAATCTGGTCATGCTGTAGGCTACAACGGCACAACCGATGCGTTTGTAATGGCTACCAACTGTGACTAGTAGCCAATCTTAGCAGAGTGAATGAATTGTTTTGCCTTATGCAGCGTATGTCCAATAGTTACGCAATAATGCAATATGCAATGTTGTCACATGTTGCCTTCGTGACATGTGAGCCTCACATTGTGACTTTGTGATAAGCGCCACTGAAAATCTTTATAATAATAATAACAATATTATAAGTCCTTACGTCGCCACATCACAACAAGAGGAGATAGTAAAAGAGGACAGCCTGCAGATCTCACAAATATATCCCTCGGGTTGTGTGTTCCAATCGATTATCGCAGCGATCCCGTCAACCGCGCCCATACCCCAAACCTTGTCCGTGACTTGGGTGCTGTGTGGAAACTATTGGCCCTATCAACAAAGCGGATGGACATCCGGTTTTTTCGCGAGTCACATTTATCAATGACAGCACCCACCTTGTTTGTTTGAAATTTATGGCGTTTTCAACTACGAAGGTCATTTACGCCAGGTCAATGCTTACCGTATACGTGTCAATACTTCCAGTTTATAGCCCGGATCACTATTACAACCACGACTCTCCGCACTTCCCCGAAACCTACTGCCAAGTTGTTAATTACAGAAACTCTGGTGGACAGGGTGATTTCCACGCAAATACCACGGTGCCTCCACGTCGCGGACCTGCAGATAGCAAAGGTACGAGACGGTCAAATCACGTCATCGCTAGTGAGCGTGCCATTAGTTAGTGCCGCAGACGATGTTGCTTCATGGATGACGGCACCAGTGCTGATTTTTGAATGCCTCGAGTTGTGATTTCTCCATGCTACGTGACGGGCAGATATCACGCCCATCTATACCCGCCCCTGTGAACATCTGGCAAAGCTACATTACGTTTTAATACATATCGGATTTCAAAGTAGTACACGCGGAGATCGAAATGCACGATTTGATCTGTAATTTCACTTCAAGCTGATTAATAATAATCACAAAACGTTAAAAAATGAAGGGCGTTGACAAGAGATACTCACTCTGTTCAGACATAATAATATCCATATATATAAAACAAGGGAGCTTTGCGTGGTAGTAGAGGAACTTGGTAAATCTTGGTAAAAGGTAAGTGCTGAATCAATCCATTGCATAAATGACATATTACTTTCTTCAATCTCAATTCGCGCTACAGCCATATAGCTACATGGCAAGGAGGTCAGGTGTGCGTACGATTGTGCGTTCACGCAATGACTATCCCAATAAACCCCCAGACCATAATCATTCAACAAATCCAGGTAATTTGGAGAAGGCACGCCCTCCTTTAAGTGCCGCAAATGCTTGAGTAACAACTTGAGCATACCAATTTTAGATTACAAAAGCATTTGAAAAGATATTTGCCAGGAATATAGTCTGAGGCATCGTCGTCGATAAGAAAACACGTAGGCCTATCATTTATATTAATACTAAACCACTCAGCTGCCGACATAAGCGTACGAGTAATCAATCATGAGTGGGTCAAAATAGAAGAAGACGGTTTGAACGCGATAAAATCGCAAGGGGAAAATAACGTAATGTTCGGTACTAGCGCTTAGGCTGTTGGAAAATTTCCAGAGAGTCAGGAAACGGGAATATACATTCTCTCTCTCTCTGATCCAAACCATTTTTCGTCTTGAGTTTGTGCAAAGTCCCAAATTCCTATTTCTGGACTAGTAAGCATTTTCAAACAGACAAATCGAGAGTACCGGAAATGTATGTGAAATATGCCAATGCCAAAATTTCCCTTTAAACTAATATCTTATTTTTATTGCACCCCAGCTCCTAGTGGAATTTAGGTGTTCAGAAAAAGAATGAAAATAACCATACCACACTGGACTTGTGTATCAACATTGCTGAAAGCTGCTAATAGTAATATATCATTATGGGTAGATGTGTACTTAGAGATTGATAACTATCAATTTGGCTTGATATATATACCAGTAGTTCTCAACCACCGGTCTGCAAGGCCTCTTAGATTAACAGAAGGTGGGTGAGTGTACCAGATGGCTCATTTGCTCTAGCTATGCAGTGTGGCCATGCGACCAAAGTAACATGTTGTTCACGATCATTTTCCACAGGTGGTGGTATTTATTGAGACGTGCGAACATCGCGGTAGGTTCTACGTCAAAATGGTGGCATTACTGGGAAGATATATTAGAATGTCGGTCTGTGGAAGCAATATATGAGAATTTGCCGGCCTGCCTGGTTGAGAACCACTGATCTATACGATACGACACTGTGCAGATGTAAAGTAACCACAAAAACGCATTGGTTTATATTCCACAGGATCTCATACTTGCAGAGATATTAAGAAGTAAACAAAATCAAAACGTGTGTATGGGCAGTTCAGTAATACTGGTATGTTAGTTTGCATTATTGGTTAGGTTGCAGTAACAAGTTTATCGTCAATCTATACTTATACCGCATTATGGAGGTAGTCATTGGGCTCTCTTTTGTTTACAGGGAGGTGGCTCAGTCACCTAGCGTCATACGAGAATTCCACAAACGAACCGTCGGCCTAAAAATGGGCTTATAACGGGAAAAAGTCAAACACTACGTGAGGCCATGTATCCTGATTTCATCATCAGATTTTTATAGCTCAGGTCTCTGCAAATACTCAGTTTATACGACCCACGGAGCATACAATGTCCGCTGCTTTCGACATTCAGGCAGTACTTCCATATTTAAATACCGTATTTCATTCCGTAAACAATTTTAGTAAATATGCCAAAGATTCATCACAAAAAGAAGGCCTTTCAAATACTATGCTCTATTGAATCATTTAGAGGCTGTGCACCATTGGTGTAGCCTACCGTTGTGTGATCAACTACGTAAGATGAAGACGAACTGTTGTTGTACCCGCAAGAGAGAAAAATCGACAAAAGATGGGTAAATATTGAGTACTGATCACATAAAAAATTACAAATTAAAAATCAGTAACGTACATAATTCTTGAATCTACTATTGTTTTAGTACTGATAATATAATGAACTGTGTCGATATTGGCATGTTTAGAATCTATTCAGCATAGCTTCTATAGTCTTTTTATAAGAAACTAAAGTGCAATTGCTTTATCGTTACCAAATTATTCTTAGCCATGCTTGTTATTGCTATATCCACCAAACATTTTCATGGTCCTGGGCAGTCCGCATTCACACACGACTTTTCCTAAATATGAAAATAGGACTAAGGCAGCATTCATTTTCGCTCTTGTCTTTTGGAAGATTTACAGAGACTCAACTCAAATTTATTAGGATACCATTTTGTGTGAGAGTGATCTACATAATTATGCAAGATGGACATTGGTAAAAAAGGCCCCGAAGGAACCTGTAGGCTATCTAAATCATGCACCCCCTCTAAACTATCCCCAATGCTCTGACCATCTAGGAAGGAAGCAATGAAAACCATGTTTAACACCTTTGGTATATGAACCATTATGGTTACGACTTGCCAGTTTTGAGGCCAACAACCTATCAACTATACAGTGAGAAGTGTGTTTTGAGTGTTCATGGTTAGACCAATCACATCAAGTCATCTTCTTTCGTCCCTGCTACTACCGGGTGGTCACGGTCACAGCAGTTTGAATATGATTTGGCTGTGGTTTTAATGCCGCATGTGCACCAATCACACATACTGCCGCTGCCTGTTATTTTGTCTGGCTGAGGAATTTCATTCTTGATCGTGGCCATACATCCATACGTGCACAATGAGCCAAGTTTCACCACCCACACACTATCCCTATAATGTTGGTAACAGAATGAAGGGATGCAGCTGAGTCGTGGCATCTATTTTAACAGCTTTGAGTACATATGGATGCTGTGATTTGAATCACCAAAGCCATTTCAAGCCTGTATTTGATAGCTCAGAGACGACATATATTTAATAGACCTACTGCAACAAAATTGAGTGAAAGTCAGGTTGCAGTAACTGAAACTTACCTCGCAAGCATCTGTCTTCCTGTACAAAGTCGCATTTCACCGAGCAATGTGTAAGATGGCCAGAAAACACCCCATACAACATCACTAAGAGAAAGTAAGATAACGCTGCCATGATGCTCGGAAAGCCATCCTGTAAAAAAAAAACTTGAAATATTCTGTACCTTATGTGGGCAAATTCTCCAGACAAAAGCTTTCTGATGGCATTGTGGTTGATTATGAGTAAGCCATAAGGTTATACAGCTCTACAAATCAGCAAGGAAAGTTATTTAACATAGCAGTTTTGTGTCCAACTAATTACCTGACTATGTATGGTCTCCCAAGGTCCTTCTGTGATGTCAAGATAGACAGCGTGAATGTCAAAGTACATTGACAAAGCAGTAAAAATGTGGAACCACATATGGGAGTGACCTGCAAAGTACACAAAGCATTGACAGACACACACAGCACAAATAGATACAGTACACAACAGTTTGGCGTAATAACATTGTTAAGATAATATAGTCTACCATACTACATCCCCCTACCGTCGTTCCTTTTATGAGTCTAAGAAGGCATAACTAAGCTTGACCTTGATGATGACAGTCAATTTAGGACCAGGAATTTCTGAGACTTCTCATGTTCCGTGTTCCCGGCCATACTTAATGTTACAACCACTATGGATGAGCACTTCGAATTAAATATTAAGAATCATATTCGAATCACAAAGGATTCAAATGGATTTGAAGACAATATCGAACCGGGATCCATAGTGCCACCTAGTGTTTGACTTTTTCCTTATTTTAAAGCACACTTTTACATTCTGTCCACTACAACAGTCTACTACATACAAGACCACAATCATGGGGAAATCAAGAGCTAAAGTCATACACCTCAGCGGTTTCTATTTCACCATTTTTCAAATGATGACAATGTCCTAATGCGGCGATAGCATTATGCATGGCCTTTAATAAAGTAATACTGGAGAGGCAGCGATTCGAAAAAGTTATTCGATTCATATTCAAAATCACAAATGATTAGGTTTGCCAATCCTGAACAACCACACAAGGTTATTAAGAACTGGAATTTTGTTGCTTACTTATATTTACCAGATCCGCTACAGTAGTTTACTTCAGCTGGATTGCATATGGGACAAAAAGTCTTTTCAAGTACCATATGCTGCATTGATCATGAATTCATAAACAGTAATATACATTACCGTACGGTACGTTCGAGATAATGAACAATGCATTCAGGAAACGCTCAATGCAGGTACTGGTACTGGTTAAATGCACGCCACTATGCTACATTAACCAAGCAGAAAAATACATTGGCAAAGTCAGTGGCACTTGCTTTTCCCTATCAATAACGCACACTTGCACAGTAAGTTAATTACCATACTGCACTGTGCTGGAAATTATCCAAAGAGTTACGACAACAAATTAAAATTTAATGAGGCACTGTGTCACAATTTTCCAACCAATGCTGCAAAATATTGTCAAGTGTGCTGTGGGAAATTATCAATTATGGATCAATCCTCCGTGGTCTAGCGCTTGCTGAAGCAATTATTCAATTACCAGTACAGTACTTGTATTATGCAGGTAGTCCATTTTTCTATACAGAATGGAGTTTGCAGAAGATATAGCTACTGGTAAGTGTCTTCTGCTTGGAAACGAATTGCTCGTGTAACATCAAAGCATTTCCTATTGACATCAACCAAATAATATTCTCGAATAATTCTCGAATAATACTGATTCTGCTAATCGACAGTACACAAGTTTTCAATCTACCATTGCACAACACTCACCAAATTTATCATATTTGCCTGGGAATGCACGTTGGGGAAAATCCAAACTGTAGCTGATGGGAGAAATTATCATTGACAGCACGCCTAGAGCATGATATTGCAGCGCAGTCTCTCCGAATGATGTTTCGTACATCCTGCAACAGTAAATATCCCCAAAAATTGTGAGCTGTCTCAAGTTGCTCTAAGATTCATTATCCGAAACAATTATTTGATTGATCCTTAATTTGTTCATTCATTCGTCAATAACTCTCAATGACTGGCAAACGTAAAATCTGGTATCGGAAGAATCGGTCAAATTCAGCTAATACTTATACCGATACTCGCCCCATCTCTACTGGCATTTGCATAAAGCGATATCATTGAATACATACTGGTAGTTCATAGCTATTTGATTGATTAACTCCTCATTAATATCCCAGACTACAGTATGATAACTACAACTTTACAAACCCTACGTTTTCCACAGGAAGTGAGTGCCAAACATTAAAAAAACGCCATAATGGATATACACCATTTTTTATTAATGCCTTGGGTATGCCGCGATTGGGATTACAACAAAGTTAGACCACGGACAAGTGTGAAGGTGAATAGAACAGTCCTTTGTGAATCAACAAAACACTATGCTCATGATATAAAAAGCCAGTAAGCGTTGTGGCACTCACCGCAAGATTAAAGGGAACGCTCCAAACCCATATCCAAAACCATTGACAACAACTTTAATCTGTCGACCAACGTTCACTGAAATCCAAGTCTGTTTGGTTTGTGTTATACATAAGCTTGTGAATCCGATGAAAGAGATTGTCGTTATAATGTGCAAATAATAAGGAGACAACCTGTCGAAAAATTGATGAAATAGTCAGTTTCGAAGGGTACCTGTGGTACGAATAATATTTTGATGACAGTAAGAATGAGAAACTTGAAAGAGCAAAACATATGCCACA
Organism: Botrylloides violaceus; assembly: GCA_030412335.1. Lineage (NCBI taxonomy): Eukaryota > Metazoa > Chordata > Ascidiacea > Stolidobranchia > Styelidae > Botrylloides > Botrylloides violaceus. The sequence continues at coordinate 370,249 of JASFYC010000324.1, forward strand.
ACTAGAGATGACGGAATGAGCTCAGTGTGTGCATTGGACTTGGGAGCGAATTTTTTCTAATTCACTTGTTTCGTGTTCAGATCGAACTGTAATGCTTGCACATGGAACTTTTGCACTAAAACGAAGAGACCGTTACCATTTTGCGATGAATGCGTTATACGAGTGGTGTTCTTAATCAAGCTATATATTTCGTGTAGATCATACCGTCGATACTTACAGTAAAGTGGTACTGTCACATGACTCCTGACTACTACATGTACATATACATCGTATAAGTATTTGTGATGCCATCAGGTCAGACTTGGGGTTCGCTAACGAGCTAGTGCAAAAATTTCGCGTTAGGTTCGTATTCATACGATCTCTAACCAGTAACCACAACCAGTTACCGATTAGAGAGCTCATGTATTTCAAGGACACTGATCATGGGGTTGGCAGAAAAATGCCACCGAGTCATGGCACACTTCATCGCATCATCTGTGACACGGAACGATATACACAAGGTTGGGATGATATAGCTCGCTTCCTATTTGCTGCATGACCACCAGCAATGATTGGTAAAACATGACTGAACAATGCTTAACTCGCATCTCAAGAATGACCGTTGCACTATCTTTGCTGTTTTGATTGCGCAGATCATTTCAAGCCCATACTAAGGCTCCCACATCCGCATGTTCGTATTGCAACAACCGAACCGGATATTCACAATTCAGAAGATTTAAAGCAGTGGATAGCAATGTTGGGGTGTCTTGAATTGCATTTCCATATGACTTGACTTGAGTAAAGTAGAATGAATGTCTCAACACGATTCAAGACTCGGGGAATTCAAGTGGAGAGGGACTTGGACTGAAAAGTTTTTCACGATTTCCATATGACTTGACTTGAGTCCTGCCTGGTGAATATCACAATGAGACACTGGAAATATTAGATGGGTATCTCATTGAAAATTTGGCCTAGTTTTTTAAGTTTTCCATATGATTTGACTCGAGTCCTACAGGGTGAATATCACAATGAGATTCGAGGTATGACTAAAGATTTTGCCTACAAAAGTTTATGAGAGATCATAGATAAGTGTGATGTGATTATATCATGTCTTACCAGTTATAATACTCCAGTTTGGCTCCAGTATAAAAATTTGAGGCCATTGATGAGAAGGCATAGAGAGTAATACCAAAATAGTCAATAACAAACCAACAGCTATGGTGCAAACTTGACCTGAAAACAATGAAATATTTCAACAATAATTCCATGCTTCAACGAGGTCTTATCGCGGGATTTATTCCTGGACAAGTAAGTTACTAGCCCACCCTAACTACTAAGTAAAGAACACTGTTTATTTTTGTCATTGATTTTTGCTGCATTTATACAGACCCTACATAATAAACACACACACTAGGACTACCGGTGCATATACAAGCCGGACAAGTCAATCACCCCCTCCGCACTATCTTCAATGCGCTGGCCGTCTATGGAAGAAGCTACGGATGCCATTTTTATCATCTTTGGTACGATACAGTCTCGGAATTTGAACCAGAGACCTACCGGTTTTGCAGTCAACGACCTACAGTACCACTACACCACGATGCCGGAAAACACTACTAGGCTGCTATACAATTCATGTACATATTTTATTCAGTAGACAAAAAACTCCCCCTTCACAACCACCTCAGACCCTCCCCAGACAATATCCTCAGCTTTTAAGCAACGATGCCCACTGATTAAACGGGGCAGATTGCAGCAGGATGGGCGTTCGGTGTCAAGGCTCTTTAAAATCTGTGTGCGAATCATCCCAGGACGACGATTGAAATTGGTAGATGTAAGGCAATCACACTAATAACATACCGTAGTCAACCCCCCACCTCGTATTACCAATATTTAAGACAAGACCGTTGAATAAATTGGACCTACTAAGAACTTGTCACTGGAAGTCCAAGCAAATTCCTACCTTCCATGGAACAGGTGCGCCAAGGAACTGCATAGGCATACGGCAATGGAAGAAAACGTGATTAACAAAAGAGGCCATGCATGAATAATGTTCATGTCCTGCAAAATGAATCAGCAACGTAAAACACTGCAAATTCAAATAATGACCTTATCATTCATTGTATGGGTGCATCACATCTTAGAATATATATATAGGACATGTACGTTAAATCCATGGTGAATCATCTTTACGACATCTATTGATCGTCCGTCATCGGCTACACTATATTCTTCATTAAGGGTAGCCCATAATATTATGTAAGAAGAAACTATTAATATGGGACGTAAAGCAAAGGCCTACAATGCAGGCATATACCAGACTGTAGTTGCAATAGGGAGACAACCGTCCATAGCCTACTATAACCTTATACCAGTACTTAAGCTACTGGCTATGATAGGCCTACATTTGCAAAGTGTATCAACTTACAATTGAGAATGAATAGAGCAAATAGATAAAATATATTCCAGGGATCATGTGACTCCATATGTTTGAAAGCTCGTAGGATGGAATGAACAGGCCACGCAAATAATATCTGAAACAAATTAGGAACGCATTAAGAAGGAATATGCAATTTATTCTCAAGCAAATTTTAAAAGTGTAGGCCTATGATGCTCATACTGATAAAAATGCTCAGCCCATTCAACCCGACGATCATGGCACACCTAATCACACATTTTCACATGCCCGCTGGAGATTGTCCACCTATGCAAGAATATAGAACTTTATTTGAGTTCAGAAATGGCCAAGTAATCGTGTGGCATACTTGTGTGCAGTAAATCTGGATGGTGGATAAATCTAAATACATCAATCTACAAAAATTTCCTAATTTCAAGTAAATGATAGACAATAGATATGGTATAGAAGAGATGTTGATAAATTCACTCAAGCAGCCAAAAGAAATCTAGGTAGACTACTCAAGCACTGACCATCTCTACGGAAACATTGATGGGTATGCCTAAGAAGATTTGTTTCCACATGGGAAGGACGAATAGTACCTCAATGAATCACATTGTACCTACACTCACATTGTATTATTGTGTCCCAAGTTTTATTGAATAGGATAACCTGACACTCTAAATAAGATTGCTGATGACAACAATAATGGTGCTGAAAAATTTCAAGATATAGTCTGCCACAGCCCAACCTTGCTAAGCTGACAATGGTAGGTCTACATCTCCTAGCACTGCATTTGACAGTTGAACATTGAATCAAAAGATGTTCATTTCACCCCATCATTCAGCTTCACCCAGTGCGACACAACGGAAATGTTTGTGCTAGAGGATTAGGCTACTATCACTATTTACCATTTGGATGGAACTACAGTAGGCATTGGTCCCAATCGCTAGATATCTGATATCATATGACTCAAATCATATCGGCTGACAGTCTGTTTTGATTAGGATATAAATTCATCTGAACCGAATATTTCAAGGCCTCAGACCTTATACTTATGCTCATTTTGACATGATACAGTGGTATGACTAAACTTTTGTCATAGGTATCATTAGCAGTATGATGCAATAGTTAAATTCGACAAGCCAGTGGCTATATCCCACTCCTGAAGTGGCTGTCTACCGTAGGCACCGTAGGCACTGCAAGACGTACCGGTATATAGATGAGCTGGGTGTTGGTTGGTAATTTTGATCAAGCAGTAGATTCAAGTCAACCAAAATAACCCCGACTATATACACATAAACACAGATATTCAATCCGAAAAAATTACGGTACCGGTATCCGAATCGTAGTCCAATGTGAAAATATTTGAAAATGGCCATCCTATTATTAACATATGAAATGCGTACGAGAGAACCTGAGTAATGTAATTCTTCTAATGGCCAGGATCAAAACGCGGTTCTTCGTTTGGCAATTAACATCTGAACCACCAACCAAGGAAGGTGCATGGCAAGTGCAAGAACAAGCTTATGTGTCTTCCATGACCTACTAAATTTAGTAAGCCATGTGCCTTCCTATAAGTTGACATTGTCTTACTTAACCTTTCCCAAGATATTGCTAAATAGACCTGTAGCCTAGCCGATATAAATAGAACGCAAACAATCTGGGAGATTGTTTAATATTTAACAAACACCGGTAGGTTAGTTAGCATGCTTCTTTATTAGAGATTCTATTATATATATTCTATTATATATTACAAGAGTGTCTACCATACATGCTCTAGTTACAGCCATGATTTTGCCCCGTGAATTCAGACGTAACGACTCGTCAACTGTTTGCTAGACAACCAAACAGATGCAGTGCAGAGCTAGATGGTGACAGTCCTTCAGTCATCGACACGTGCTTTAGGCCTAGAGATTAAGCCTTCCTTGGTGATTCTCAGTGGAAAATTCGTCTAAATGACCGTTGCCTTATAGCTCTGCACTGCATCTGTTTGAGAAACTGCTCATGTCTAAGAAAAGAATTTGCTACATCTGAACATAATCCGACGTGGATAGTGCCACTACTGTGTAGGCTACTGTGTTGGAATCTGAATTGTTGCATGCACTTGAGAGAACTATATAATCAATAAAGAGCTTCTGAGGGAATTTACATTGTTTCCCCCTTTCCAGCCATGCCTAAAACCGAATCCTTTCTACACAACACAACATGAACAAAATAATCCCACTCACCGCCAAGGCATAAAAGGCAACAGATAACCATATTCAATGTATGGCTCTTGGATTTTTTCAGGAACATCAGACCAGTGTACGTATGAGGTGTGGTTCCATGATGAGATGGTCGAATGACATTTGTGAACACATTGATCCGCTTGGGAAACAGAGGAGTCACTGAAGCTGAATCTGTGAAATGAAAAATCTTTTCCCAAACCGTCCTGAAAAGAATCGTCATATTTAATAGATTTGCATTACAAATACCTTAGGCCTAATAGAGCAAAGTGCAATGGTATGTTTAGGATTAGAACACAGAAGTCTACGTAATCACAGTGCACGGACCCTTTGGTGGTGTAGTGGCCATTAAAGCCAATTTCATATAAGAAAAACAGCATAATGTGTAGCGTAGCATAGGTAGATCTTGATGATTCACCTTATTTACCTATTATGCTTTTGAACAACTGATCAACTTTAGGATCTATATTGAAAAGGCCTGCCCCATGCCACTCGGATCAGTTCAGTCTAAATGTCATGTAGAGATGGAAACAGTAGTGAAGAACAAAATTCCCTTATGTTATTGTCTGCATGACCCTTTGAACTTAAATGGCGTAAAACTGTAGGCTACGTTGTGAGTCTATGATTCGGTTTGAGCTCAATTGAAAAATATTCAATTCATATTCGGAAACACACATGATTCTATTGCAAATTCCTAACGATGGGTCTAGTAGTTTTACGATTGCAGTTGTGACAATACCGCTAGGCATAGATCAATAGGTAATTGAAATTTTATTATCGTACCTTCTGGAAATCCTCCGATGTCATATTGGCATTGGACTCCCATGACCGCAGGCTTCCTTGAAAGCGATTGGCTACAACACCCATAAAACTTCGAATAATATCCATGGGCCTTGAATTCCAGTTTCTCGCTCCCATATATTCCAGTTCATAATTCGGTTTACAGCTCCAGTCATGCTTTTCACATTTATTATTGCCACGTTCTTTCAACGTTTCCAATAATTGATTGGCCATGATTACTGGTATAATGCAAGAAGCGTTCACACTGTAGGCTATTTGTATGTGTCTAATAACATACAAATTTGGCACATGGCCATCTGAAAATGGAGGGACGTTTCTCTCAATATTTCGTACACTTGTGAACTTTTTTCTTAATAGACTGTCGAGGCGGTGTTAAATATCTGGTGACATTATATATGCTTTTTTGTATAGGCCTACCGGTACTCTATATTATATATGCGGTGTCGTACACAGGGTTATGGTTAACGAATGACACAAAATAAATCATGCTGGATTTTGTTAGAGGTGGGAGGGGGTTGAGATTTATTAGTAGAAATGTAGGGCAATTTTTTCAACCTGAGACTTGAAGAGCAAGACATGGATTACAGAAGGGGAAGGCACAGTCTCTACTGTTTGTTTCCCATGGAGGGCTACATTCTTGCCTTCAAGAATTAACCAATACAAAAAGCAGGCCTACCGTACTGGCTATACTGCACCTGACTTTGCATAAATAGAATTTACCCCATGTTCTACGATGGGTTACAGCACTAAGCAATCAATTAAAGTCAGCATACCTGCACGGGGCAAGGCTGTTCTGTTTGACTCGGAATGTTGTCACCAGGGGTTGACGAAGAAAGAAGGCGTGTCGCAGGCGTGGCGTGCAGCATTTTGTTTTCATTCTTTTCTGGATGCCGGTATTTGACGCTCTCTAGCGGCAAAATCAACGCTACGACTCGGTGATTGAACCATAGAATGTAATCATTACATGTAATGTAATGTAATCAATACATTCTATGATTGAACTATAGAAACTGCGTAGTCTGTATACAAATTCATACAAACTCTACGTAGAGTCTCTAAAAAGGTAGTAGGAGGCAGCTGGTTAGCAAAAGTCTCATTTTGATCAATGTGATATATTGTCCATATTTTTTATTGTACTGGTCCGTGATACCGGTACGCGATACCCCTATGTAGTATATATCTCTGTGAGTAATGCAAAATAGGCCTATGTGAACTATAACCCATGTAAATATTTTGGTCAACGCGCCTTTTGCTTCTTCGTTGGTATCATTTTCATTCACTGCTGGTGGCAAAAGCACATGCAACGTGTTACAGCGCACCGTTAACCTCTCACTCACTCCACTTTCGGAAGGTTTATATCGGTTTTCCACCGGACTACCAGTAGCCTATGAACAAGCTATTCAAAATTATTGCGGTCTTGCGACAGCTTCCCAGCAAACACTACCCAAGTTAGGCCAGGCGTGATATACAACCACTGGCACTACCCACCACTCCTTCAAACGAGCGATCCGATAGTCGATATGACCGTAATCAAATTTACCCACGACTTTCAGTCAGTGCAAATTTATTCTCAAAAATCACTAAACTATTTATAAATTATTCTCAAAGCGATTATAAGTCTACCATGCATAAATTACCACATATGTGTGATGTATGAATATGGGCAGGATACAGACTTGCACTGCAAGATGTTAAGGGGGGGAGTGAGGGTATCGATAAATGCAGTAATCAATGGCGGACGGGCATCATGACAAATTCAATATCCCATCTAGTTTGCATGGAAGCAGATTCACATGTTCTTGGAGGCCTTTATGGTACATCAGGCTAGGCTATATAATATTGCTGCAATTCATGCAAGGTAATATGATACAAAAATGTGCAATAGTGGACTGGCTGGACGATATATTAAATGGTGAAGGAAACCGGTAAGGCATATTTCAAAGGACGCTTCATCAGTTCACCGACGATATAAGTAAATGTTTGTAATGGATTTATAACACTAGTGACGTTGAGGCTTGCCTCTACGAAACAAAATGAGCCTTGACCGAAGCGCCACCTAGTTCTAAATTTAATAAAGCTATTCAATCCTAAACTCACTAAACGCTAGACAATAGAAACCAGAACAGGAAAGCCTACAAGATTGCTAGAGAGAAGGTCAATAAATGTAATATGAGCCAAGGGATGAATGCATGACAGGCAATGTGGCAGCTCGGTTTGCTTCGCTTACTGTAGTTCAGTATGTGGCAGGAATAAAGCACACAATACATCAGATTTTAACAATGAATCATATGCAATTCTGATATCCATCTTCACCTGATGAGGGAATGGAGTATGAAAGCGGGTGAATGTTAAAAATTCTTAACAAACCAGGGCTGGGCATTAAATTTGTGACAGTGAATTTTCTTTATGATATCATGAAGATGAAAACAATTTCTGGTAACATTCCATCAATAGACAAGATACCTCTGATTTGAAATGCAGCACTGGCCTATGAAGTGCTTTGAGTTACCTTTCAAAAATCTATAGGTATCGAAGTATTGACTATTAAGCAGTGAGCTCCATTGTATCAGATTGCGATAAACACTAGGTTGGTACAGCTCAGGAATTAGAATAAATTAGTGTAAAGTCCGTTTATTTAACAAACGCCGGCTTTGTTTCAAAAGACAGGTTTCCCAGTTGTTGAATAACTGGAACTGGAAGGATTCATTGTCATTGATTGACCACATTCCATCCTCATTCATTAACAAGTCTCCGCCGTCAAGGAGCGTACATTCATTAAATACGAGGAAATCCATAGTACAACTCTACCACTTCACGAATAAATTTTCAAAGATACCAGTGGGAAACGGTGAAGAAATTTACGCAAACTAATCAACCTGAGCCGAGTTTGTTCAAATACGTATCATGATTGTGCAAGGAGGCGACTAGTCCTCCTTCATTTTTTACATTGCTGCTTCCGGAATAGTCGATTGTATTTCCCTTCAAGGTAGTCATTCTTCCACCCTTAGCGCGTAATATAGCGTTTCCTGCGCAAATGTCCCATTTCTTGATCAGTGTTGTGTGAATATAGACGGACGCTTTCCCTTCGAAAAGTGCCAGGCTTTTATAACCTGTAAATGCAAGCAATCTTCTTACAAAAGGTAACCTAATCATGAAACACATCAGATCACAAGAACGTGAATTTTAATATTGACAAAATGAGGTAGTATAACAACACAGACATCTTGAGCAAACTTGTTTGCATCAATTTTGTAAACAAGAAAATAATTACTTTGCTGAGAACCAATTAGACAAGTTAATTATGAGTTTAACCATTTCATCTTCACCATATTAAGGAGTGGAACTCTGAAAAACTGGATTGGACGTTAAATCTCGCTTAGAAAAACTCAGCTGCGTCCTAGAGTGTCTAGGACGTTAAATCTCGCTTAGAAAAACTCAGCTGCGTGCCTGCGTCCTAGAGTGCCTAGAGTGACCCAATGCTGAGAAAAAACAAAATACCATGTCCTAGCTCAAAATTAAAGCCTTTGACACTTGAATATCACCAGCCACAACTACAAATCCTTGTACAATGAATAGCCTTAAAATCTGCCAATGGGTAAATAATATTTTGTAACTACCTGCGCCACCGGCAGGGATAACTTGCACGTCTTCCCCGAATGCATCAATCGCAACTTCTTTCACTTTTCCAGCATGAGAACGCGATACGATAATCTTGACCTCTTTTTCATTCTCTCGCTGTTCCGCAACATTGGTGCCATGATTTACCCAGCCCCAAACTGTACAGATATTAGACTCAATTAGGATGGCATTGGCATCGAAAACATTATGTGACACAGCAGTGGTTATATTTCACAATTTAAAGCTTTGTTCTGTAATCTCTTACTACGCACTGAATACTTCAAAGATCCAGCAACTTACATGTCTGACGTGTAAATGGCTTGTGAATGATCCCAATGACAGGTTTCCCTTGAACAGCAACACACACCATAGTTGTTACATAGTTGGTCAAATTTTCTGTGAAAGAATTAGACATATATATATATATATATAAGTGAAGGCAAAATAAATCCCAGATTTGAATTGCTTATTCCACACTATGTCCTACTGTTACGGCAATGCTAACTCCACATTTCTAGGGAGGGGTAAATCGAATAATTTTTTCAAATCGAATCATCGATCTCTGCATTTACACATATCAGCTCAAACCTAACCTAGCTCTGGATCAGCTTTGCGGCAACATTGTAACACGAGTTTGGAAAATTCTTCTAGCATCTTAGTTTTGCCCTTGATGCTAGTGAAGTCTACCGTACCTGTGTATTCTTGGGTAGCATCCAATGGGTCAATCCAAACCGTGACATCATTTGCATTGACAGTTTCGTCCTTGCTACCAATTAGTTGTGTGACCGCAGGATTTTCAGTTCTTAGTTCTTTTACATCCATGTTGAAAGGTTTTGTATCTTTTTCTTCAGAAATTAACTGAAAGAGATGAATAAGTCATTTTGTTGAAGAGTTCCAAGTCAGCTTCATGGTGTAGTGGTGGGTCATCTACCACAAAACTGTAGGGCACCGGGTTCAAATCCAGAGACCACATCATACCAGCCAGCAATTTGAAGATAGTGTGGAGCGGTAGGGCTTGATTTCAATAGTTTACCGGCTCCTACTTGTGGGTCCGTCACCACTATACCACAATGCCAGCATAATGCATCTACACAAAAATGCTGCTGTAATTCCCAATCTAGACACACGTTTATTTTCATTTTCAGCCATATAATTAGATAAACCTATCAAAGAGACCTGACCGTGCAGCAATTTGAAAACAGTTGAATACAAGCATGTTTACGTATTATATTCTATACCAGGATATTTGGAAATTTCTTTACGAAAGATCTTGACATGGCTTGATGTGAAAGCATATCTCCTTTAGTTAATGGATCGTTTGCACCTTCCTTAGTTTTTCCTTTGCTTTGTTCTGCGAGATCTGATGAGAGACGAATTTGACGAACCTGCAATTTTGTAATTTTTCCTTACAGTTAGCAAATATCCCAAGTAGGATTATCGAGGAGAATAACCATGACAGTATTGACATAATTATATATGCATATATATATTGAATATATTTGTCTAATCGAATCGCATGGGGAAGCAGCACTTTCTTAAAAAAATTCTCAGACTGCGGGCCCCTGTGGGAATTTAAACTGCAACATCTCAATACTCTACTTACATGGATTTGTTGTGTCAAGATCATATCTCAATCAGGGTTGCCACATATTTTCCAAATCCAATTTCCATATATTATTATACTTTTAAATACATTATCAACGCTCAAACCACCGATAGCTGGTAGTAATCACACCACTGCCAATTGTGAAGACAGTACGTGAATCACAAGCCAAGATAACCGCAGACATGTCATCAATTCCTGTACAATGTAGAGGCCTCCCAATGGAATGACTGGTCTGAAGAACCTAGATGAGGCTACGAACAAATGAAACAATGCCAAACAAAAGAAGGAAGACGAAAAAATAGTAACTACTACACCATGTGAAGTCACATGAGCATGGTACCACCTAGAAATATCATGTAGAAGAACTATCAGACAGACATATGCAGTTGAACTAATGGGAAAAGCAGCCTATAGCGATTCACAACAAATTCAGGGTTGCAACCTCATTAGTGATCAATAAAAATCATTGATTAGCAGCCAAACGGCAACTCGTTCACATTCCATTTTTTCTCCCCTCAATCTACTATCTTTCCCTAGGTAGAGGTCAAATTTAACGTCGTTTTCAGGTACTGAAATGTCATTCTCGGATTCTATACTTTTCACTACGCATACTTTCAATATATTATACTGCATGGCAAGTCTGGTTTAACATGTGAAACGCTAATGAGCTTCACTGAAAAATTTCCAATTCTGCATATCTCCGAATGATGGAAATTCCCATGTTTGCATGGCCCATTGACTTACAACTGCTAAACTGAGCACTCTTATTGCTTGAAATCATCACAAATAAAAGCTATATATGTAATATACCGGAAATAAATTGTACTGCTTTACCCCCGTTTTTATATAATTGTTTGTCTCAAGAGGACTGATATTGCAACGTTTCTGACTTAATTTTCAAAGTTAATCCAAATTTTCAACCATAAAATTATGATCACTATTTGGATTGAGTCAAACCAAAGACTTCAACATTGATATCGGTTCCTTCTCTGCTGAGGGTTGTGGTTGGGGTTGCGATAGTGATCAGGGCTACAAATCGGCATATGACCTTGGTAGTTAAATACGCTATAAATCCAAGAATCACAAGTAGAGCCCGCTCGAATAGGCCTAATTTATAATTTAATTCTGACAAAGCCCTCTAGGATGCACATGAAACAAGAGTCTAGGGCTTAAACTGTTTCTATTCCAAAAATATACAGTCTATAGACTGCGGAACGTACGGTATAAAATGGCTGAATATTGACTTATGTAGACCAAATACAGTCAATCACTTCTTACCTGATCACCACCAGCTTCTGCGACATCGATGCCAGCAATCAACAGTTCTCTTAAGCTGACTGGTTCCGAAACAGACATCCTCGATGTCACTTGATAAAATATGATGATGAATGCTACGGTTATGGCAGCAATGCCAGCTGGAGAGATCTTGATACCTGTTAATAGAATCGCACATTAAGCAATATAGAAGGACTCAATAGGAATCATACTCTTTTGAAGGTGGAAATAGATCTATACTAACGGACCTTGTAGAAGAGAAGACGAATAGCAATGAAAGCAGTATTTTCACAAGAATAAACTAAAAATTGGCAGCATAAACATTGGCATCTTCGAGTCAGTCCATTATAGGCGTTTCTGGCATTTTCATTTCAATTTGCAGCATTTCAGTCTGTCAGGCGATTCATGAGTCAGGCAGTCAGCCTTGTAAAATCCTGTATAATTATACGGTACCGGCGCCGTATAACCGTAGTGCGTATATATAGCTCCAGTCATTTACCATTATTTGGATGAGTTTACGTATACGGTAGTTAACACTTACCAGTTGGAGACATCTCACTAGATGTGGATACTAATGGCAGAAGACTCTGTTCTGTTCTAACCTGTCGTCTTGCGCTCTCCTTAAGCTTGTTGCTTTTATTGTCACAGTTGCAAACGTTGCAGTTGCGGTTTCTGTTGCTGCTTGCTTGCGTGGCCTGTCACCATAGAACCGGTCACGCAAGAAAATATGGTATCCGGATCTGATGTATATAAATATCCGGTGTCTTCAGCAAACTGTACAAACCATAGAATGAAGTTTACATGAACACAAAACCGACGAAGATTTTACCAAAAATCTTTACAAAAATTGAAACTACCGAGTTCTTTCCTTTTTTTTGGCTAATAAATGCATATTGGGAGTTGGGACACACACCCATCACACCCCTACCATACCTCCGGATCTCTTTGTATGTCCGCTTTCCGGATGACAAAATCTGATAAGTCAGTTCTCTCATTTAAGTTCTGGACTGTCGTGAAATTCTCTCGTTTCTCGACATTCATTCATTCCAGCGACCAACCATTTTTCACATCGTCCGTTTTAAGGTCGCCGTTCGTTACTTAAGGTGTAGGAGCTAATCCTGAAATTTGCTATTTTGTGTGATTTGACTATTACATAACATTTCAAGCAAGCTAACAGCTTTTTGACCGACTGTATCTCCGGCGACAAAAGATAAATGCGATGAAGGACGGGAAGAAGATAAAAATAATAGAATGGCATGATATGGATAAACGGAGATTCTACGCCTACAGTCTAGTGCTCGGAACCACTATAAGATTTTCTGTGTATCCATTGAACTTGATAAAAACGAGATTGCAAGTAAGGGCTTTAGAGACTTTCATTTTTGCTAACATGATGAGTTGGTATGCGATTTAGGTGGAATTTCTATATATCAGGAATTTCACTATTGGTCTATCATCATTCATGATCATTGTATATATATACCATATATATATCATTTTATATATATAGTAAGAAGTTGATGACATGAATTTAATGCATGTCGTTATTATGGAGCGGAGCTCTGGAAATTTGTCAATGAAGGTTAAAACTTGCAATATTGCAATAAATGGGGCAGGACATTAAATTCGTGTTGTCAAATTCTCACTACCATTCTTACTATACTGTACTAATAGTCGGTCATTGACTCCAGTAGTTTCTTTGATGTATTGTATTGGAGGAATTGTGCATGGCAGAAATCTCAAACACGACAATAGGTAAAGCGGTCCGGCTACGCCGTTCAAGGGTTAATGTTGAATTATAGGTTACCATGCGTATTCTTTGCCACATTAATTATAGAGTCAGTGATTTTTGCTCCCAACATTTTTCAATCCCAGATATGCTACTAAAAATATTATAGATTTTGAAAGTCGAATTTGAACAGCTATTGCGCCTCTCATGCTGAGGATGCCGTCAGCGCTTACCCATGCCGTATAATCAATTTAGAAGGATGAATTTCATGCTTTTTTCATTAAAAATTTCAGCAATTAAGCTATATCATTTTAATAAGGGGATGCGTTCCTGTATGTTATAAATTATCCAAAGGGGATGGGTGGTGAAGCAAAATAGGTTGATAATGAGAACCACTGGCATAAGCCTAGGCTGTGCCTTTTCTGGCGTATATTATATCATAGGATAGGCCCTATATTGTACTAGGGTTCTTTTGCTCGACCCAACTGAACAGTCCAATTGCTCACGTAATTCATCGGACAACTACAGTAATTCCAGGCATTTTTTTTACGTGAATCACGTGTGTAATACATTCTGGTGTAAAACATACACAAGGGGACTGAGCCTGACGACCTTGTCGGTTATCAGTCGATTGAGATATTATTATTATAATCTATTGTACCGTATGTCTATTTTAGGCACAAGAAGGAAAGACGGCATATCGAGGTACATTTGATGCAGTAATGAAAATTGCAAAGCATGAAGGGATTCGTGGATTTTATAAAGGTTTCCCAATCAGTTTATTTCAAGTAAGCAATTATACCTTCAACCCAAGGTTAGGAAAAGGATAGGATTGCGATTTTTTGGTGGTATTCTAATATTGCCCACCATTGCCATAATTTGATATTATAGTAGCCTACGGTAGAACGCAGACACGTGTTCTTGCTACATTGCTACGTCATTAGAACATCAGAATTACAGGGAAAATTTTATATTACTATAATTAAGAAGGATTAGGTTATTTTGCAATGTCAGCGGGCCTGATCAAAACAATATGTTTACCATGCCGTAGTTGGCATGTTTGACTGTTTGTGTAAGCATATCTATTCCCATGATTCAAATACGCTATAATTATATATCTGATTAGGCAAAAACACATTGAGAGTCTTACAAACTTTCTCCTACTGACTTAAAGACACTTATCACATGGTTGTGAATAGGAATGGGCAAATCGAATCATTTGTGATTCTGATTTGAATACAAGTGGAGTAAATTTTTCGAATTGAGTCAATGCCTCTTCGGTTTGACCCTATTAATAAAGGTCATGCATAGTTAGCATAGTAAGTTATCAGCAGAAATATGACATTGTCATTTTTTGCTAACATGATGAAATAATAGCCACTAATGGGTATGTCTTTAGCTCTTGGTGTCCCCTTGATTGTGGGCATTGTGTGCAGCAGACTGTTGTGGTCTAGTAGATGGACCTTTTAAAATGAGCTTGTAACTGAAAAATTAGTCATACACGAAGTGACACCGTGGATCCCAATTTCAAATTGTTGTGTAATAGATTACAATCTTTTGCGATTTGAATTGATCCTGAATAGGCCTACCGTATTTGATTCAAAGTGCCCATCCTACTATAATAATATAGATATAACTTGTATATTCTGCTATAATTTGTAGTTTTAAATCACAGGCCTGCATGGTTCTGTCATTTCCACCATGTGATATAATATGAAGAGTCATTGTGTGCTGTTATTCTGGGAAAACGCCTCAAATGAGTCTACAATGGTTGTCAGTTTACATTAATTTACAAGCAGAATACACAATATGACAATCAATTCAATCAATTTATTGCGGTAATAATTTTATATATGAGAATGTCTGAATGTGGGATGGACAAAATCTAAATACGAGGACAGTACCCACGATAGGAATCTAGGCATGTTGCGTCTTCCCATGCTAGCACGTAAACTAACAACCACCTTTGCCAAAAAATGAAATTCTAAACCTAATGCCGAATGAAGTCAAATCAAATTGGCATGCAAGTAGGCTACTATAAATGAATTTAGGGCATTATTTATGAAAGCAGATAGAGAAAATGAACTAAAAGCACAAAAAAAACAGAATTTAGGGCCTAATGAAACCAAATTATGGCATGAAAGCATCAAAACAGCCAGAAGTTGGGACAGAATGTCCAAATATGTAGTAGGCCTTAGTCTAGGGAATACTGAGAGACAATTATAGGCCTAGGCAATGGCTAATCATATGGTCATAAAGAAGATCAGAGAATCTGTGGAAGCATAAGTTGCTGAGTTAACAATTGGCCATGTTATTATAGTTTTATTGTATATCAGGCACTTATTATTGGACTTAACTTGTAAGGGAAGTTTTTAGTTTCTATTTCAGGTTAAGCTGCTTACTTATTAAGTATTATTATCATCAGCCTAGAACATTATATGTATTTTTACAGGTTGCGGCTGGACAGCTTTACATAACAACTTACGAAACCACCAAGCAAACCATCTTCCATAATCAGTCGATACCTGTACAGCATTTCCTGGGTGGTTTTTTCGCGTCATGTATATCCCAGACAATAATGGTTCCTGTGGATGTGATATCACAGTATCAGCAAATGAGCGCTGCGCAAACAATACCAAAGATGGCAATGAAAGTGAATGCCGGCACTATGGTAGCAAAGTAAGGACACACTCTATCTTATGAATTCATAGGAATAGTTCATTCTTAATTCTTGTCCTTAACTTGATTTTGCTGCATTTACACGGACTCGGGTGATTAACGCACAGTCACACATGTGGCGCATCCATGCGTGTGTGATTTGCATAAATTTGGCCTTTACAAGGAGACCCAACGCCCGGCTGTTTAACGAAGAAACTATGGATACCATTTTATCACCTTCGGTATGACACAACATGGATTTGAACCCACGGCTAGTTTCGCGGCTGACAACCTAACCACTACACTAGGGATGGGCGCACCGAATTGAGTATTCGAATTCTATTTGAATCAATTCGAGGGCCATTTCTATAATGCCACACGTTGTTTGACAACATATTTTGTTGGCATCTAAACGAATTTCGAATAACTCATGTAGGCTAATTTGTGACACAGTGACAGAAACAGTTCAAATCAGCATATTCTGTTATAGTACTGAGCTCATTGTGAAATGAACAGTAGGCCTATTGAAGAACGAAATTCTATCCTGTGTTTACATCACCTTCAATGGTATAAAACTGTAGAGGTGGTGATTTGATGAGTTAGTTCAGCTCAAAATATATTCGATTTGTATATATTCGGAGCCGTAAGTGATTCGATTTGCCCATTCCTACACTACACCATGAAATTATATATATTGCATATCTTTATCCTTACCTTAAAATCAATTTTGTTTCAGATATTCATCCACAAGTACTGTAAAGAGATCTGTTCTGGGTCAAGCCTTTTACATTTCTCAATACCTTTTGAAAAATGAAGGCCTCAAAGGGCTTTATCGAGGATATATTTTGTCTCTGTGCACATACGGCTTAAACAGTGGATTATACTGGGGATTTTACTATTTGTATTCGGAACTTTTGGAGAGTTTTCTACCAGAAGATAAAACAAAGCTACAAGAAGCATTAAGAATCTCTGCATCCGGCGTAATAAGCTCATCCACTGCCATATGTCTTACTAATCCAATTGATGTAGTCAGGACAAGATACCAATTGCAAGTATGTAATGTTCCTTCTATATCCGTAGATAAGTTAAGATTACCTACTGTAGTTGTATTATCGTCAAATTGAAATTATGGTTGACGGTGGGACCGCTGGTGAACGACCAATAGAAATATGCCACAGTAAGAAGTAAGAAATTGCACCATATCATTTACTGTAAAACTTCGTTGACGAACTTCTTTGGCTCCTTTATTGGGCTTCGTGGTGTAGTGGTAGGCCTGTCAGCCATGAAACCGGTACAGCAGTGGCAGGTCCCAGGTTCAATTCAGGAGTTCACATCATACCAAAGACAGCCAGCACATTTAGGATGGTGCAGAGAGGTGGCTCTTGTCTTTGATAGCCTACTGGCTCCTTCGATGCCTCCTTGTTCAGTCGGCATTATGCATGTCATGCTCACCACATAATATGCATGGCCTATGCACAAATACTGTGTGTGTGTGTGTGTACATCATGCGAGTCTCCTGTGTAAATGCAGCAAATATCCGGCCAACTCATAATGGCCGAGTAGGGACCGATCTATGAGTGTCAACACTACACAATACTTGCCCTTAACCATTAGCAAGTTGAGCAACCTCTACGATATAGTGACCTATTGTTAACTTTCTATATCTACTAGATAAAGAAAACTTTAAACCAGGCAACACGCTGTTGTTATTGACTGGAATTGCATTTACAACACTGTTAGCTCTTAGGAAACTAATGACTCTCTGCTTGATTCCAATAATTGATGTCAATCTTGGGCAGATTAGCACCTGTTTGTCAGACTCTCTGTAATAGGCTAAACAATGCTGATACATAGGTGACAGCTGTCTTACATAATAACATCTTCACCTGATGAAGGAGCGGAGCTTCGAAAGCTAGTGAATGTTTTAATTCTCAATAAACTAAGGCTGGACGCTAAATCTGTGGTGATCTTCTTAACAATATAATAACATAGGTTACACTGAGGCTGGCCAATAATATAGTGACTCTGGCTGTCATACATAGTAATTCACATGCCAATATGTGCTAATGGAATTTCTATCTTCACCTGATGAAGAAGCGGAGCTCCAAAATCTTTATTATAACTTGCAATAAATTAATGCTGGACCTTTAATATGATTGTGGTGAATCTTCTATATCTATCCTTCTTTGTGATGGCTACACATGTTTTGGCATCCATGTAGCAGCCACTGCTTGGCGGCCTGATCCAGATTCTTCAGACCATTCACACCGTGGGGTGGTTTGTATATTTTGCAGGAATGGATGACATGGTCTGCGGTCTGCAATATCTATTGATTGTCCGCCATCGACTCCACTATATTCTGTGACAATGAATTTTTTTATATTGCATTTGGTGTCATGACAACCTTTGTCACTTTGTCAGTGTAAATGTTGTCATAATTGACATGCTTTTTTTGTACTGTAAGGTCCGAAGAGGGAGCGGCACGTTGAGCGGATGGTCAACTTTACAAAGTCTTCTACATTCTGAAGGATACAGAGGATTGATGAAAGGAATTACGGCCAGGATTGCGCAGACTTCCTTCAGCTCGTGGGCGTTGATACTAGGATATGAATACGTGAAGAAGATGAGCTTGAAAGAAGACAAAAACTCACGAAGATCATCGGACGATGGTGGTTTCGAAGCAGTAACTGCATTTCAAAAATCATAACCAACTCTACAACTGTGTGGTTATCAGTAGCTTTATTATACCATATCGTCAGGTCGTCACCAATCTTGAAACTTTCCTACCGGTTTTGGAAGAATGTCTCGTATTCAGGAATTCAGCCAGCATATGAAGCAACTGAAGTGATATTCTGGTGGAAACTGTACACATATGTGAATATGTCTTATGATGACGGTATAAGGTACTTTAGTCAGCAAGGAGATTTCATTTAAAAGTGACATGGTCTAGGCCATTATATTTGATCAAAGTCACCCAGTCCACCCCTAGATAATATAACTGTACCCAATGAATGTCTCAGTGAACAACTAACTGCAACCAAAGATGTTCATCATCATCTTGAATCCCAAACCAGTGATTGTCAACCTTTTCCATCTCACATGCAGCCTTTCGATTGTTATTGTTTCATACCCCCCTCATATAGAAGTATAGATTCTATAGAACTAATCTATTTTGTCAACTTGGATACTAACCTACTATCAGAAATCAAAACTCTGACATCATGCCATTAAATAGGCATCCTTTTGCGTCTAGTACATAAACTTAATCAAAGGACTGAATGCCGCTGTAGTAGGCCTACCACTACAAGTAAGCCATAACGCAAGTACAAAATTCCACTCTTGTAGTAGACTCTAGAAGGATTAATTTGTATCAAAACTATTCCGTTGAGTTTTAACCTACCGGTACTAAAACGTCAAGCGCATCAACTGCGTTCACAAGTTGGGATATTCCATACCAAGCGGATACACTTTTAAGCCTATAGGTAGATAAGTAATGGTTTTGAACGAAACTACGACTAGATATGGTGGTTACTGTAACTTCTCCACTTTACGAATGCATCGTTCGTTCAGCAGGGATGTTTTGATGATGCATTTGTATAATTTTGATCAAAATCCTTTTTCGTTGCGAGTTTTCGTGGTTGCAGACTAATATATTTTATTTATTATCAGTTTGACCTTTGTAATTCTCTGTCCTTTCAATACCTTTATTAACGCATGCTTTTTCGTAGTTATTTCAGATGTGTAGTAGACCGATTATCATCCTGTGAATGCACAGATTGGCTCATTGGCAAGCTAATGTATCGTGAGCACATTGATAACTGATTGCAAGCAAGGCTATTGCCATTTCACGTCTTCAATGGTACCCATGATATGCATGAGCTGTATCATGAATTCATGATTACCAGCACATTGATACAGGTCACCCAGTAACCGTGATCTGTAAGGTTTTGCATCATCATTACAGTGATACCCGATTGCAAGCAAGATCCTTGCCATTTCTTGTCTCGTGATCTGACCGTGATCTGTGAGATACAGTATCATGATTACATTGATATCTTATTGTAAGAAAGGCTCTTGCCAGTTTATGCCTCCAATGGTAGGCTACACGCTAACCATGACGTGTATGAGCTGTATCTGTACTATGGCGATGTACTGATGGCGTGTATGTGTAGAAACCGTGTACTTCATCTAGACACTGTGAATGAAGTGTTTGTTTCCCGCCGTTTGTGAGATGCTGAAATCATACTAGTATTGTAATCTATCTCATCATGGCCAGGAGGGATCATCTATTCATGGAGATTTTCACTCATCTTCATTTTAGTTGATTTGTTGAAGTTGAAATTCAACGTCACCTCAACATCTTTTGGATATATAATGGAATTTTGATTCCAGCAAATTCGTTGGCCTAATTGTCGCCAGGCCAGAGCCAGATACGAGCTAGCTTTTATTGGTTTATTCTAGGGATCGTACGAGCTCAGTGCTGTAGTTTGACTCGGAAGCAAATTTTGCTTGATTCATTCTGATCATCCAACCCTCCTGATGTTTGTGCATGGAACGTTTGTACCAGAACGCGACTCCCGACTACATGTGTCCCTCCAGCTCCAGTGCAGAAGTATTGGAGACGTCCTCGTGTTAAAAACGATCAAATTCGGGCTCGCACTATCCCAACGTGAGTGTATTTTAGTGTACGTTGAGGAATGCTGCTGGGGCTAAACAGGAAATGCGTAATGATTTTGCTAAGTGACGATTAGTGAGTGAGCTTGTTAATGACAAAACACCTTGCTAATCGGATTCCAAGTATCACGAGACTTTGTACAAAACGCCTGGTCAACAAGCACCTCCAAGCGAAACTACGATCGTAGGCCTACATAAAGTAAGACAGTAGAAAGAAAAGAGCACTGTTTATTTTTGTCCGTATTTGATTTTTGCTGCATTTACACAGGCTGACATGATATACACACACACTACTGGTGCATATGCATAAGAAGGAGCCAGAAGGCTATCAAAGTCAAGCAGTTTCTAATGATTTAGGTTGCTTTATTAGAAAAATATGTTAGTAGGCAGAGATAAGGCAAATACAAAGGGAGCACGCTTATAGGCCAAATAGAAAAACATATGCATGTAGGCCTAGGCCCGATAATTGTACAAAATACTGCCAGGTAAATTTGCAAGAAACTTGAAAATAAATGTTCACAATATGGCAGGACACCACATTGTCCGTACCAAATACAGCAGCAGAAATTCGAAAAAGCAAGTCTGGAGAAACACCCGACAGAGCCAGGGCATATCACATGGGAGCACCATAGAGCCAGACATGACACCTTGAATAAGCCTAAGGTATTATGGTGGCCTAACATAGTAGGCCTACCAGAACATGACTGTGGATTCAGCGCATTTACACATTTGGTTCAATTACCACACAATCAGTCGATCTTGTTGAATCTGTACATTCTTGTGAGCAACGGTCTGGGTTATGTTTCGTCTACGGTACCATAGTTCATTCAATCAGTTTTGACTTTCGAACGTTCTCTAGGTGGGGATCAAAAAGGTGGCATAACTCGTTAAACATGACATGAATTAACTTCCAGTTGTGTAACAAAAACTTCAAACAGATCCAGTTTGTGAGAAGGAATTTATCACTTGACTTTTTCCGTCGATGAAGGTAGTTTAACTGGGGAGATTGTGTGTTCAGCACAAGTTTTGGACAAGACAAACACACTTCGGTGAGTCTTTTGTCGCATTATAATGGACACGGTTGGGAATCAGGTCAAAGGCTTAAACCTTACGTCTTTTTATCCCCACATGAAGTTCACGTTATCTACATCTCACTAAACATATTCGCCAAGCTCTGCATTAAACTCCATAAGCATTTGCAGAAGCACACTAAAGGTAGGTCTTTTATCTGACGAATAATGCCAGCACCCGGCCATTATATTATACAAATGATCTGGGCAATTGATCGGCTGGCTTAACCGGAACCCGTCTTGAAGGTATGCAGCCATTTCAAAGTCGTCAATATCAGCATAAGGAGTAGTGGCGAGTGACTGCAACTCCCAGAGCAGAACTCCAAACGACCACACATCACTGGCAGTGGAATAGACTTTGTGGACTAAACTTTCCATCGCAAGCCATCGCACAGGTCTGTTTTCATTATCTCCAAGGCAACAATAGTCAGAGGGGAATAAATCTCTTGACAATGCATTATCTGTGATTTTGACCTTGAGATTTTCATCAATGACACAATTTCTGGTAGCAAGATCTTTATGAACAAGCCCTCGTTTCGCAAGATACGTCATACCGCAAGCTACTTGAATCCCCATTTCCACCAAATCTTGAGTTGACGCTTGTTCATAGTTAGTGTGGCTAGACAATGATGACGCAAACGAGTTCAGATCCGTAAGTTTGATATCACGCAGATATCTTTTCAAGTTGCCGCCTTTCGTGTATGGAAAAATAACCAGTGGTGGTTCCGGGCCATCAAGAACGACGCGCTTGATAGAAAGAAGATTTCGATGATGCATCCCTTTGAAAATGGAACTTTCAAACAGCAAAAGTCTTGTCTGTTCTTCGGAAGCTTCTTGCGTCACTGTTTTTACTAGCACTGGATGATCCCCTTCAAACGTTCCTCGATAAATCTTAGAAAACGTACCTTCTTGTAATGTTTCTTCTAGAACAACATCAGATTTTGGTACCGCAATGGCAGATAATTTATGTCGTATATCTACGATATCGGTCCCCAAATCGTTAATGATCGGTGTGAAATTCATCCAACTAGCGCTAGCCCCTGGGCCAGGTTGTGGGATAGTGGCATTATTTGGCAAATCAGGTCTTAAAAACTGATTATGGTGAGGAACACTAGAAATGTGATTCATCATGCAAGTATCAATTTCGTTCATTTGCTGTTTTGCCTTTGTCCGATTGTGGCATATTCGAAAACCGACGACTACCAATATAAAGATAAATATAACAACTGATATTGATATGTAAAATGCGTATGTGCTTTGACCAGAATTATCTGGGTCTGATGGTGGCAGCGGTGGCTCACCAACCTCTCCCTTATCATGGCGGTCAGAAGAATTTATGATTGTGTTGGGAGGTTTCGGCGAATACTTCACGCAATGTTTTAGTCTTCTCAATGTTATAGTGATATCTTCCGTGGGATTGTCGGCTATGATGAATTTAAATATCACTCCTATCGTAACATCGGCAGTTTTCTTTCCTGTGCAATTCGCAAAGACTGTAAACATATGCTCCTGAATGGGTAAAGATCCACTGTATTTTATATTGGCGTGGGGACCGTCTATAATATCGTTGTCATCGGTTGTGAAATTCATCTCATAGAAGACACTACTGTCAGAACCGATCGCTTTCCAAACAAAGTCCATCTTTCTCTTAGTTTCACTGACATGGGCCGTGAAATTTACGGCGTTATGGTTGATGATTCCATTTCTAATATAGTACATTTGCATTCCATCAGCGCCGAAAAGATCTTCAACTTCATTCACTGGCAAATATAAATCCATATTTCCGTCGACTCTTTGAATTATATGGATCACTAACATGACGTACACAGCAAACTGGCCGCACAAAGGCCAACATCCTCTAAAAATCATTTTTTCATCGAAGCTGTAGGCTTATTATAGGCCTAGCTGTAAATTAAAACTCGCCCGTTCAAATATGTACATTCAATATTGCCCATATGTTTGAGCATAAAACTAGTATTGTCCACAGCAATCACATCTATGACATGGATTTGTAAATAGGGATAATTTACAAAGCAAAATAGATGTCTCCATTTCTTTTAACGGGGCCACCATGAGGATGGGGTAAAATATCCAACAAGGGGTAGAGGAGTCACGAACATTCAATCTATGAGTGAGGCAAGTAGCAATGAACCTCTGTCACAAGTCACAGAATATTCTATTGTAATATCTAAACTGGCATGAATTATGTCACCTCAAGGCTAATTGTTTACTGTTTCAATTTCCATGGCAACAAACCAATGATCGGATGCCAAAAAATTGGCCTGTACAAGCACAATGATGTACCTATGTGGGCAGTCGCATTCTCTAGGGTGAAATTGTTTTGAATTTCAATTTTGAATCATATATCTTGTGCATTAAATATTGCCACCGATCCTTGCAGGCTGGATGGTTAAATACAATATATGAGCGAAAAATGTTGAAATGGCCTACTGTATAATTTACTAATTCTCAAAAATAGTGAGCATTCTATCAAAGGACAAAGACTTAAACAGTGGTAGTCTCTTGACCTCTACAAGTCAATAAGCTACCAGTAGCCTATGTAAGGTTAGTGGGTTGGTACAGAAAATTTCAAAACGACTTCAACATTGAATTCTTGCCATAGAAGAGTCTCCATAATGACACCAGACACCCAGCCAACGTAACTCGCTTGTTACACAAAATAAATCTTTACATGCTTAAGAAACCTCATCAGTCAACGTAACAGCAGAAATTTAAAACTACCGGTACAGTAAATCAATTTGAATTTGAAACTACAATAATATGCCTAAACACACTGAGCATCTGATCAAATCGCAGATATCGAGCATCCGGTGAATAACTGTATTAACCAAATTGATGCAAGGAACAGTAGGCTAAGTTTGTAAGAAAATCAATTACATCTAATATTCGTAATATCTTCCGTTAATTGACCGATTTTCGGCCATAGAATTTGGTATATTCCTCTATCATAGCAGTTCCCATTTGCGCCGGTGACAATGTTACGTTGACCCCAGCTTCCTTGAGGGAAGCAATTTTTCCTTCAGCTCCGCCTTTTCCTCCCGATATAATAGCACCAGCATGGCCCATTCTTCTTCCAGGTGGTGCAGTCACTCCAGCAATAAAGGAAACAACAGGCTTGGCATTTCGGCCGGTGTTATTTTCAATGAGATATTGCGCGGCTCGTTCCTCTGCCCCGCCTCCAATTTCGCCGATAAGAAGAATGCCTTCTGTCTGGGGGTCGTTCAGAAATACTTCCAAACAATCAACAAAGTTAGTGCCATTGAATGGATCCCCGCCAATTCCAACACACAGTGTTTGACCCAATCCAACCAAAGTAGTTTGGTGGACAGCTTCATATGTCAGTGTCCCAGATCGAGAGACAATTCCAATTTTTCCAGGTTTATGAATATGTCCCGGCATGATACCAATTTTGCAATCCCCAGGTCTAATAATTCCGGGACAATTTGGACCAATTAATCTGGTTTTATTTTGACGAACCAGTTTATGTTTGACACGAACCATGTCCTGTTGAGGAATTCCCTCTGTGATACAAACAACTAGTGGAATTTCAGCGTCAATGGCCTCAATAATTGCATTTGCCGCATATGGAGGTGGGACATAAATGACTGAAGCATCAGCCCCTGTTTCTTTTACTGCCTCGTGAACTGTGGCGAAAACTGGCAATCCAAGATGTGTCGTACCCGCTTTTGCTGGAGTTACACCGCCGACCATCTTCGTTCCATATGCAATGGCTTGTTGGCTATGGAACGTGCCTTGTTTGCCAGTAAATCCTTGACAAATAACTCTAGTACTGCGGTTAATCGCCATGTTTTTACGAGTAGCATCATACACTGTTGCATCCGACGACTCGCTTCGTACACTCAAAAGGGTCCTTGAGCGAAAGGCTATCTGGCGATGTAAAGTTGACAATGAACGCGATACAGAGGATAACGCCATTACTGTTTTATCGTGCTAAAGCAACCTAAAAACGGATAACTAGACTAACCAAACGTCCACCCAGCGACTAGGCTTTATGCAACTGTGGCCAATTTTGACCTTATAAAAGTGCTACCTGTCAATCAAATGCACACTTCGAACAGCTGCTTCAATTCATAAACCATCGCCATTACAAGAAATATATGGAGATTAAAACTATCTGACACTTTATAGATATATTTTACGTATGCTTATAAAATTTATTTGTGACTGCATTTTATCATTATCTAAAATCATCTGTTCAATGCGATACAAGGACAGTAGATTAATTTTAAGGGGCGGTAGGCACGCGCTTTCAGCACAACAGTCGTTCCTTCGTCGTCTGCTGTGCAGCTCTAAGTTTTGTTGGTGGTCATTCGGGGCATAATCCAGTACGGTTAAGCACTACAATATGCCGAGACGAAGCAAAAGAAGACAAAGTGAGTGTTTTTCATTGCTACTGAATCTTTCGCTGTGTTGAATTTTATGCTATCGTGAAGAAGTTTCCCCACAGATTTAACGTGCCGCAGAATTTTGATTTGTTGAGAATTATAACGAACACCGTAACATTCACAAGCTTTCGTATCTCCGCTCAGGTGAAGATGGAATTTTATACTAACACATCGCTCTTGTGCGGCAATGCTTGACTGCTGGTTAGAAAATTGCAGGTTGCAGGTATTGATAAGGAACAATCTCCGCATTTCAAACAAGCTAACAAGGCAGTACATATATGCATAACATAAGTTTGTTATTGAAGGATGCATCATAGTTAACCAATGACTGAGCCGAATGGCAATTGCCAGGCGTCTGTCAGGAATGTGAGAAACATGCAGCGCCGCAGGAGTACATTGGCAATGTTATAATTATCTGTAGAGAAATCAGAATAATAATACACGATTTGATAGTATTGTTACATTGTCAAGGGCTTGTAAAGCATGGGAAAATGGAATCATATGCTTATCCACACTCTTTCATCAACTGGTGTATATCACACCCAATCTTGGCTGCCGGCATCACTTGCAACGGCAGAAATTGTAAGATTTATAGGCCAGAGCCAGACCGCTCATAAATTCTGTTGTATTTTCGATTAACTTCCTGTTCTTTTAAATACAAGGTAAAAAAGTGGATGTACCTGAAGAAGATACCGCTGTTGAAGAAGTTGATCAAAGCAAACCAGCTCAAGAGGAATCATCTACCACCCAAGACGAAGGATCTCCTGTTAGGAAAATTCTTAAATTAGAACCTGCAGAGGATAAAAAGCCTACAACAGAAGAGAGTCTAACTGAACCTGAAAAAGAACATAATGTAGAACCTGAGATAGAATCTCCAGAAGCACAAGAGACCACAGCAGCTGAACCAAAGACAGATCAAGCTACTGAGGCACAAGACAAGACCGAAGAGGTATCCACGGTTGAGCCGGTGCCACAGGCAGAGGATAACACTAAGGCAGGAAATCTAATGGAAGAAGACATTCCGGAAAGCAACAACGAGCCTGTGGCTGAAACAGAGATCCCATCTGCACATGATACATCAGACGTTGTAGAGCCAATGGAAGTGAATGAAACTGAGAAAAAACAACCTGTAGCGGAACCAATTTCAACCCAAGAGAACGTAGCAACGAAAATTCAGTCCGCCAATCAAGGTATATATATTATATATATTCCACTTTCCGCATTTCTTATTTTTTTCATTCATTTGGAAGTGGGCCAATGTCCTTCTGTTGACGATGGCAAAGTTCTTTTTCGATTTTCATCTGGTGGTGTGCCATAGGCTTTCGGTGAATGTAATGTAATGTGGCTTGATTAAAATAAATTGAATGTAATATACTTATGATAATACTAACATTATAAAATGTGTGATAATTATCTCTGAGGCTTCTGGTGTGTGGTGTCAATTTTGATTTCCTGAAGCAAAACTAACCACTGCCGGGATTAAATACTGTTATCATGATTAAATGGCTTAATAAATTATTGTAGATGTGCCGGTTGTTAACTCGGACATGAAAGATTCGCTTGATGGTGAAGAAGACGACGGATCATCCTTTGACAAGATTGAGAAGGAGCCTACCGTGCCATATTGCTACGATGATGATAGCGTAGAAGTTCCTATTGATCCAGAGGGTGACGACGGCGAAGTGTTAATCGGCAGTGAATCGCCGGAGTTTCTTAAATATTGGAGAGCGGTCCTTGATAACCCACAAGATTTCACCAATTGGACGTATCTGCTGCAGTTAGTCGAGCAAGAGGTAAACTTTAAATATAGCTACACACAGTCTATAACATGCGTTATGGTTTCTCAGCACATCTACAATCTAGCTGAGGCTTTATGCTGGATGCACATTGCGCATATAGCTGTGACACACCTGTTTACTGAGATGTGGACCGGTTATTGCCGCAGAATGTAATTGTCATTTACGAAAAGCAATAATTATATATATATTATATCAATAATAAACTTTTTATCGGAAAATATTTGTCATGCATAAAAAATCTTTTTCAGAACAAACCTTGCCTAGCTAGGCGAGCGTACAATGGCTTTTTCAAACGCTATCCGCTCTGTTACGGATATTGGAAAAAATTTTCTGAATTTGAAAGAAGAAATGGGAATTACGTACGGGCGCAGCGGGTAAGGATTTGTGACACTTGGTAGCGCTATTTTGCTCGGTGATGGAGTGGTTGAGTATTAATCTTTCAATTTTCCAATTCCCTGACGCATAATTTTGCATCTACAGATCAGGGCAGTCGGCTCAGAGGCTGATGCTTCTACCTGGTGGCATACCGTGCATTTAATTTTCCTGTTTGAAATTACTAGGCCTAACGTTACTTTGATGTTATTGTTCGGTGACGAACGACTGAAATTTTTGTACGTTTGTTGTTCATGTATTGCAATGAATTGGTGCAATATTTTGCATGTGATTACAAGTTTTGCATTAAATACATGCAATTTCGGGTGCTTTTTTCCACCACTGGCGACATTACCATGATCGGACGTGGCCACACAACACAAGCTCTTCTTGGACGACAAGATTTCCTACTACTACTACTCCATAACTGGTTAAACCCTGTTAGGTGGGACTGCGATCTTGGATCCGTGTAGTATTTGGCATATTTTCAGTTTTGGTATGTACTGATTAAGCTTTTTTTGTTGACCGGTAGATTTTAGAGAGAGGGGTGCGTGCAATACCTATCAGCATTGACCTATGGGTTCACACCATCGACTTCTATATCAACCACTATAAAGGCCCGGATGCTGGACTAGAGAAAGTTCGAAAGTGAGTTATAATTATGCACGAAGTCATGAGTTGTGTTATTAACGATGTTTTGTGCTTCCAGAGTATTTGAGAGGGCGGGGAATACTGCCGGCGAAGAGTTTCGCTCTGAGAAATTATGGAATAAATACTTGAAGTGGATGAAAGAAACGAAAAACTGGAATGATGTGATGGATCTCTACGACAAAATACTCCGACTTCCGACTCAACACTATGCTGTCTACTTCAAAGAGTGAGACAGTTTTGTTTTAAACATCTGGATAGATACAGATAATATAGTGTCACCCGGCACGGTTTTGATGAAGCCCTGCAGCCAAATTTTATTGTTAAATTGGTTCACATGCACATGCATAAGTATAAGTGTGTGTAGGCTATATTATGTATGTGAGTCTGTGTATATCCAGCAAACGTCAAAGAGGGCCAAAAATAAATATTGTAATTTCCTTCCTTCACAGTGTGAAAATTGCTTGTTCCCTCGAGGAAGAGGGATATCAGTCACTGACATTGACGTATATGTAATGATGCTTTACCGTGGGTACTTGTATTTAGCTTCAAAGAGTTTGTCCACTCTCACTCTCCACAAGACCTAGTCGACGTTGAGGAATTTGACAAAATGCTAGAAGGAGTGAGAAACGATATTGAGAAAAAAGAGCAGGAGAAAAAAAGGAAAGAAGAGGAGAGGAAAAAACGTGAGAAGAAAGATAAAGACACCACTGCCGAATCAACAGAAAAGGAGTCGCCGAAACCAAGCGACGATGATCCACCTGGTGTGGGAAAAGATGATAGAAGCAGACCGCCTGTGAGCGTATGGTTAATTTTCTGTTATTAAATCAGAATTTCATGTATATTGTTCTACAGAATGAAAAAGAAATCAAGGCGATCGGCGAAAAGATCATCTCAAAAAAGAAGAAACTATACGAAGCTACAGAACTTATAGTAACAAAGATCTGGACATATGAGGAAGGGGTGAGATAGATATTGGCCTGTCTCAGACATGGATGAACTACGGCCTGGCGAACAGTTTAATCCAGCCCGCTGACAATAAAAATATCCGACTAAACCTTATTAACGTTTAATTTTCCCGGCTATGCTAATATTCCAGCCACCTAGCATTAAGCGAGATGAAATTTTTCTATAGCCCATGACATTAATGTTTCTACAGTGACTTGGGTATTCCATCAATTTTGCTCCTGGTGTTGCCCATTTTTCAAATGTTCGAGCCCGAGCTGTATAAGGCCAATATCATCTTTGAGGGTGCAGTATTTTTTGCAACCTTCCAATGCAAAACCTACTGCAGCTGGTATAAATTAATTTATCCATCGG
Source organism: Botrylloides violaceus (assembly GCA_030412335.1). Taxonomy (NCBI): domain Eukaryota; kingdom Metazoa; phylum Chordata; class Ascidiacea; order Stolidobranchia; family Styelidae; genus Botrylloides; species Botrylloides violaceus. Next base: position 400,848 of record JASFYC010000324.1, read on the forward strand.
AGAGACGGTGTTTTTGGATATAACGACAGGGTGTGCTGTCATCCTATTTAAATTCATCATCTCTCATCAATAGGTGGTGCTTTATTAATGTTCTTTGATGTTGTAGATCAAACGACCATACTTTCATGTCAAAGCACTCGAAAGAACACAGATTAAAAACTGGAGGGATTATCTCGAGGCTGAGATGGCAAAGGGCGAAGAAAATCATAGAAGAACTGTACTGTTATTTGAGAGATGCCTCATCGCGTGTGCGTTGTATGAAGACTTCTGGTTGAAGGTACATGAACTTAGTTCTTTATGCAATATGGATCCATGCATGTTCAATTAATGCAAATTCATGTTTCACAGTATGCTCGTTACTTGATGAAAACTGATGCACCAAAGGCACGTACCGTTTACAAACGGGCATGTGAGATTCACCTCCCTAAAAAGCCGAATATTCATGTACATTGGTCGACTTTTGAAGAAATTCAAGGTAATCAAACTTTTCATTTAGAAATGAGAATTGGGACTGTGTGACTAAAATTTGTTGTTTAAGGCAACTATGAAGCTGCGGCCAAGATATTACTGAATCTTGAGACTACGCTGCCGAATTTGTTGATGGTGAAACTACGCCGTGTTGCTGTGGAACGTAGAGCTGGTAACGAGTGGGTAAGATTCTAGTATTTTGTTACATCTTGGACCTTGGTAGTAGCCAATCACTTTGATAGATACAGAGTCGTGGTTCTCAACCGTTATACTATTGCAAATTTTTGTATTAGAAATATATGCTTCCTCTGAACAGCAGTCAAAAACATCACTCTTCAAAAGGAAAATAATGCCACCATTTTGATGTAGGCCTATGGCCCATCGCTAGCACGACATTTGTATCAGTGTATGTCTATAAATACCGTAACCCGTACATTACAACGCTGCAAGACCAGGTGGTACACCCACCCGTTCTATTTAGTTTAAAAGTCTCGGACCAGTAAAGAATTTCCGCGGTCCGGCATCGGTCCCAGATGGTGGTTGAAAAACACTGACAAGAGTATCACAGCAGTTTTAATGTCCAGCAAAATTACTAGAAACATAGTTTACAATCCTTCGGAGTTCTGCTACCTCAATAGTTATCGAGGTATATGACTGTGAAGAGGTATTCTTTTTTCAGAAAGCAGATCGGTTGCTGTCAGGATATTTTGCGAATGCAGAAAATGCAGACGAGCGTTGCTTCTTTGCAAGGAAATATGCCTGGTTTCTCGTCAATGTGACGAAAAAAGTTCCCATCGCCAGGCAGGTGTTAAAAGAAGCGATCGCTAAACATGGTGATGAGGTAAGATGATTGATTGTATTCTTGCGTCTCCACATGGCTGGAGAACCTAGCAAGATCCCCCCATTGAAAGTGGTCTACTTAGCTTACCTGTAATCTGCACCTACCTTACTTACATTCCATCGCTTTCATGCTCTCATGGAGTGCTTTCTGTTTTGCAATAAACAAGGCTGACGGCCTTTCGAGTCTCCCGTTCATACTTCAACCGAATGTAGAAGCATCGGTAGACCGGTCAAAGTTGATGCAATCAGCCCAGTCACATTTGCCTCAAATGATATTTAGGCCAATCAAACCAATCATGTCATTTACTTGGAGGAAGCGAAGATAGTAGGGTGGAAGGGATGGAGAAATAGTCGCTTCCGCATCTCTGTTATTACCTGCAGTTTTATGAAAATGATATTGATAATAATGCCCAGGTCACTCTCTGACAGGTACAGTTGTACAAAGATTTGGTTGGACTGGAATTCTCTCATGGTAACGAAGAGAGCATCTGCAGTGCATGTGACCTTGCCTTGGACAGTCAAGACCTGAGCGAGGAGAGTAAATTTATATTCTCCCGAAGAAAGATGGAATACATGGAGGACTTTGGCAGTGATGCGGCACAGTAAGTTTTCTTGCAGATCTATCTATGTACCGGTATATCTTCAAATCTCCATGTCTGATTTATGTGCAGTTCGGTATAGTGAAAATTTTCTGTTTCAAAATTCAAAGTGTAGTCCCAAAATACTGTAATGCTTTCAAAAATTAGTTATTCCCAGTTTCCTACTTTAATTGATAAAAATGCCCCAAAACTTCATATCGCAAGAACCATTTGTTACTGAAGCTGGGGAGCTCGGTTACGTTCATTTTTCAGTCCTAATATGTAGTGTGCAATTATGTGCTGACTGGTGCATATTTGCTAGTTTTCTTTGGCAAGAAATCATACGATGTCTTCTTGTGGCACATTATAGTGACAATGTTTTTTCATAGGGTTCAAAAGGTGTATGATGAACACCAGAAACTATACAGAAGCCACAAGAAAAGGGCGCCGAGCTCGACTGAGTCATCTCAAGCAAAGAAAGCAAAAACAGAAGCTTCAAGTCCTACTAGCGGAAGCAAAATTGAAACAACAGCAGGAGCAAGACAGACGTATGTCAAAATTTCATATCTCTTTTTAGTGAATTAGTGCACAGGGATGTGCACTGGGTGTTTGCTACATGTGTCCTGAATGCAACAATAGTGTGTGTGTTTTAGTGTGGAACAGCAGTTACAACAGCTAAAGCATTCTTTGTGAAAACATCATGACTGTTGTGAAGTTCCACTGACCAATAGGCTTACACAGGTCTGAAGGTGGTTGTTACATACAACCGCTGATTCTGTGTCTGTCACCCCTCGATTTAATCAAAATACACGCAATTGGGGAATGGCCTATCAGTACTATGTGTTGACCATGAATTATAATCTAACAGTAGGGTTCGTTCCAACAGGGCATGATAGCAATGAAATAGAATGCGAAGTACACATTACTATAGCGATCCATCCCCTGGCTGTGGAACTTAATTTCTTTCACGATGAACTTTTCTGTTAGTGTACATCTCTATATCATAGGTTAATTGTCTCTTGCAAAATTTTCAGGTACTCTGCTAAGCCGACCACCAACGGTACCTCTGCTGGCCAAACCACGACTCCTCAGGTGACCGCAACTGCCCAAGCAACACCGCAAGCCTACCCGCAAGCCACTGCCGGTGATGCTTCCAGCTTGTATTACCAAAACTACTGGAACTATCAACAAAAACCAGACGTAAGTAGTGTACTTGGATTAAGTATTGTAGAAAGTAAAAAGAACGTAATGAATTGCAAAAATTTTCGCAGGCACAAGCACAGCAACAGTACCAATACGGCCAGTGGCCCCAGTACTCTCAAACATACTACCAACAGTGAAACATTTCATTGAAAAAACTCCCGAGAAGAATGTAAAGCGAATCACTGGGTGCGTAACACCATTTCATCCGTGCTATCCTGTTCGAGTCTGGATATCATTTCATTCGTGGAATCCGTAGACGTCGTCGTTATTGAACCAAACCTTTGGTTCGCTTTTAACAACTTTGGTCTGAAACATTTGACGCGGTGAAATTGTCTGCAAGCTATGCCTCTCGACTATCTTACTTTTCGAGGTTGGGCTTTTCTTGTTGCTTTTCTCTGACCCTTATTTGTTTTGTGCAGTTTGGCTTGGTTTTTGCTGTTGACTTTAGGGGTAGAGGATGCTAACATATATTTTCTCGCCACAATGTCTGTGTCTAGCTGCATTGACCCAAAAGAAACCTGCAATTACACAAACGTGTGCTGGAATTTGTGGTTACATTGAACGATTAATAAACTGTTTTGGTAAATCACCTCGCTTAGCAATTCGTCGGCAGCCGTACCATAGATGCTGTTATTGCCAACATTAGGACGTGGTGCAGGCGCGGGTAACTCTCCCTTCTTTGATCTGGTGTCTTCGGCCTCCATCTGAATTTGTTTACAGGGCAGTCATTAGCGCGTTAACTGTTTCGTTTTGAAAGTTGGCTTACCTTCATTCGTTTGGCCTCCATATGTCTTCTCCACTGACCGACGGCACCAGGACTGAAGGAGCATTCCTGTGAAGAGAATGTGCTGCTGTAGTTTATAACAACGGGTTGAGGCAAAGATTACTCTTAGCCAAATAGCAAGTCGGACGTTATATCTAGATAATGGTGTGCTCGCCTCTGCTCCGTGCTTTCAGTAAGTTTAGTAATGGTGAGGGCAACCGTAATATGGCAAAGTGCTGTCTACTCCTATGCCAGCCCAGAGCAACCTCAAGACGGGATTTGATGTTCATAGACATCTTGTCAGGGCAGCGAGATGGTCAAGCTGTACAAGGGGTGCGTGTAGTTACCGGGAGTACACCATCGTAATATGCTTGCTTATGCCCCAATACTGGACGTTCCCATTCCACCTGACCAATTGCGACACAGCGGAAACGTCTTACTTCTTGTCCGATTCCCGGCAAACAGCCGTTCAACGCCACCCGCGTCTCTACTAAACCGATTCCCAACCAAGAATGGGCTTGGGTGGCACCCTCGATTACCAAGGTAGGCTATGTGAGCAACTGTAGGCCTACATGTCAAATGCGAGAACGATACTTTTACGGTGGTCGTGGACCGGATCAATCTTGTACAAAAACCGACGCAATTGAAATAGCGGGGTGCCTGACATCGATCTAATACACTGGTAGGCCAGACACACGTTTACACAATGACTATCGTTAACTCTGGCTGGGATACGTTGCGTTAATTTGATCCAAGAGAATGCGTTGCAGCAAAAAATCCTAGTCAAGACCAATTGGAGCCGTTTTCGTATCAGTCCCTCGTGAGTCCAATGACGTTGTAGCGAACACGCAACCTTCTAATGATTATTACTCAATAATTATACTTTGGTGCAACCAATGATGACCAATTTCACCCTTGCACCTAAGTGGAGACCTGGCGTGTGTTGTAGATTGAACCATTCCGTTTCATCTGTCGACCGAGCAGCACTTTGTCGAACTGCGTGGTTTTATCAGATATTTTATATAAAAGTCTGTACCGGCAATTAGTCTCAGTTCGCCTTATTTAGAAGTCCGCGGACATTGAGAACGCGGCCAAGAGCACGCCATAACGTAAATTGTACGCTAACGCTGCTGCGATTTGGCGCTCGGGAAAGGCGGTTTGCTCTCGCAGTTTGTTTATTTGGAATTTATAGCGTTTTCCACTACTAAGGTCGTTTACGCCAGGTCAATGCTACCGGTATACGTGTCAATACTTCAAGTTTATAGCCCGGATCACTATTACAACCACGACTCTCCACACTTCCCCGAAACCCACTGTCAAGCAGGGAAGGAGCGGATACCAATTTTAAAGTCTTCGATTTGACTCGGTCGGGAATCGAACCCGGAACCTCCCGTTCAGAAGGCGAACACTGGACAGTCTAAACCACTCGGCCAACTGAACGGTGATCTCGCTAAGAAGGCCTTATGGTATCCTATACAGCGAAGATTCCGGTGTTTTAGCTGGGCTTACATATATATCTTTGCGTCGTTTTCTCGCGCTACCTCTTGGCATACACCGCTTGTACGCACTTTGCCAGTATCTACACCTGAATAACTGCGGCCACCGCGGGACTACACTCACTTTATTTGCTTTGGCGGGGTTTGGCGTCTTTCAGTACATAATACTGCATAAGGACGTCTTAAGTCTCTATTCTCGAATTCATCATGTCTACTACTACAACCATGGCTTACTTTGATTCCTAGAGTAGTAGAGTAGGCCATACACAACTTGGATCCACCTTGTTCAGTGTAGGTAGCTGTTTATTAATGGTCGCTAAACACGCTGGGTCTAATACATCTCTACGATTGGTGCCTTCCAAGTCAGAATAACACTTGCGTTGCGATTTGCTGCACAATTTAGGTAGGGCACAGTATTTAAATTTACCAAAAGTTGGACTTATATACACTACCTTTAATTCGGTCTTTTTCTTTGCACCAGCTTCGAGTGACTTGATCTGTTTTTCCTTTTGCGTCACTTCTTTGTCAAGTTCTTTGATCTGTTTGCTTTTCTTACCTAACGAATATTCTAAATCTGATATAGTTTTCTTCAGGCTTATGAGTTCGTCGTTTTTCTTTAATATCTTATTCCCTTCATCACAAAGCAACTTCTCTGTATCTTTCTGTGAATAGTAACAAGAGGTTGGTAGCACACATTTAATGCAGGAATTAGGATAGACTACCAAGTGATGACGAAGAAATATTAGTTCATCCTTTTGTTTTACATTGACTTCATTTAGTTCTAGGACTTTGTTTTGCAAATCTGAAGTCTCCTTTCCATGTTCGCGGTTTCTGTTATCTGTTTCGCTTTCAAGTGCCTTTCGGCCATCAACCAATTCTTTTACCTGTACAGAAATACCAGTGACAGTATTACTCGGTGTAAATGACTCCCTTAATCATGATTGGCAAATTATGCCATATACATGTAAAATATTCAAACCACCCAATGGAGAGACTGGTCTGAATAACCTGGACGAGGCCACCACGTAGTGGCTACCCTGAGGTCTAGCCCGAAAAAAGTTTTACGAAAGGCAAATTATGACATATCGGAATCACAAACCTGAGCATTGGCATCAGCAAGCTCTTTATTCATATGTTTCAATTCTTCATCTTTCTCCTGTAACTGTTTTCTGAAATGAACAAACTCTAAACGTTTTGATCTCTGCGATAATTCACAATGGCATGCCTGAAAGTCTCATCACTGTTGGTGTTTGCTTCTTTTGCTTTCTCCAAAGATTTTTCTAGGTCTTGCACCTTCTTCTCTAATCGTGTACAAGTATCAGAAACTTTCTTTAGTTTCTTTGTTTCGGCGGCACAGCTTTGTTTAGCCTTTGTACAGTCAGTTTTCAGCAACTTTGACTTGACAGCGCTAAAAATTGGTAGGCCTAGTACATTGACATTGGCAATCCCATGTTGGCATCCCATTGGCATCCCATTGGCAATCCCATGTTACACAGACATCAACAATGCAAGAAGTTGTGTAACTATTTCTAAACCAGAGAACCTAGTCTAAAAACTCATTTAAGTATCTAATCTTTACTTAAGTACTCAACTGATCCAACTTGAACAAAAGTCCTGGTACGAAATACGAACTTAAGTAGGTCAGTTACTACTACGGACACCCTTAACCACGTGCTCATGAAACCTTAGTCAATAGTCACAGTCATCAAAAGCTATGCCAAACGCTAATCGTTACCACTGCGCATGATAGAATACTGGTCTTGTTGCAAACACTTACGATTCTTCACGAATTTCCTTAATTTCCTTTGTAATCCGGTCGTTTTCACCCTTCAGTGTCTCGATCTCGCCATCTCTCTTGTCCAAAATAGCTGATTTTTCATTAATCTGTGTCTGCGTCATACTTTGCTTTATTATTTACTAGTCTTATTCACAACGTCCAATCATTACCAAGTATTGATCGACATCTGTCTGAGCAGACTTGATGTCATGCTCAAGCTCAACAACCTTTTTCTCAAGTTTATGACATTCTTCAGTTTTCTCTGATAACGATCCCTGCAAATGCAACAACATCCATGGTTAATCAACAAGAGTCGTTTGGTGAGAGACGCTAGACAGAGTCAGCAACTCTTTTTCCGTTGGAGTGGACCCGTCACTGTCCGATCGCAGTCGGACCAAAAATTTCCTTACAGGAATCACATAACGGTACCGGTATGTCAGGCATAGTAATGTAAAATAAACACAACAAGCCTGACGACATCACCGGTCATTGTCCAATTGGGATAATATTTGTCCTAAGCAGATCTTTTTCAATGTAATGTAGCAGATTCACCTTCATATCTTTCTTCAGAGTTTCCTTATCAGCCAAGGCAACGTCTAGGTCCGTCTGTAGATTCTCAACAGCTGTCGTAAGATCTGTCTCCTGTAACATGTCCCATAAAACCAATGATTCTCTTACACTGACCTAACAGTCAGTTAGACTTGCCTTGTTTTTTGCCAGTGATAAAAGTCCCTTGAGGGAAGAGACGCTTTCGTTAAGATTATTTATTTCTGAAGCAGCAATATCCAACGCCTCTTTCAATTTGCGCTTTTCCATGTCAGCTTCATCCAATCTAAACAATGCATTGATCAACAATAACCTTCACATGTCTATGTGGAGAGCCCGCTACTTGTCACTGAGGTCTGTGCTATATGTACATGCGTCCGTGTGTGTGTGTCGTTGCATGTATTGGGGTGAGGCTGTACAACAAAGCTCAGTTCATCACCCCTTAACCCTGTCCTTAGACATAGGAATAGTGTGCTGAACAGTGCAGATATGTGAGCCTGCGCAGTGAGCACAGACAAAAACAAGAATCCACAGTCATAGTCAGCATAAGTAGATTGTGGTAGTTGGACCAAAAGAGCATCGAGGGGGAAAAACTGTGGCCAAATCATAAGAGACTCAACCTTCCAATGAGTACATCCTTTTCTGTATTCACATCCCGCATTGCAGCATTGAAATCTTCTTCACTAGAACGCCAGGTTTGCTTGGAATATTCATACTGTTCAGTAATACTAGAAAGCAGCTGATTCTTCTCCTCAACTATTTCATTTGCCATCTTGATCTGATTCTCAAGTTCTGATACCGTTGAGTCCCTGTCTCGCTGAAATAAGAAAAGCGGGTATAACAACAAAAGCTACCGGTATATGGATTTTACTTGATAATTACACCTGCTTCACAGAATTTATTGCTTTCATCCACATATAATAATGGTATTTTTGGCACCTAGCCTGGGAGCTTTCGTTACGTGGGTACCAGACACTATGCCTCTTTTGACAACTTGTCTATCCATGACTCACAAAATTTTCATGCTCATACTCAACCTTACCTGTAACTTGCCGTAGGTTGCAAGTAATGCCTCAATTGAATCGTTTAATTCACTTTTTGCTGCTTTAAGTTCTTCAACACGACCATGCATCAACAATATCTTCTCTTCAAGCTCGCATAACCGTACACTTTTTGCAGCTACATCACGATTTGCATTTGTAAGGAAAACACTCATTTCATCTTTTTCTGCTCGCAATTTTTCATCTTTACAATTTAGAAATTGAAGACGGTCAAGGTTAGAATTTTAATCAAAAGGTGACAGTGTGGAACATACAGTTTCTTTTCCAGCTTTCACTCTCTTCAGCAACAAACTCTTCCATTGAAACGAAGTCATCCAATAGTTTCTGCATGTTAATCAATTAGAATTGTGTGTTGCTTGAACATGGTATATACATTACATTGTACATGCTCACAGTAATTTGAAGCTAGGATTTTTTCAAGCTTAAAAATGTTTTTTATACTGTGTTAAAACTGCTGCTGCCGCACCACACTTGTCCTGGACAGTGTAGTGACATTTGCCATATGCTCGCCATTGATATTTAGTAGTAAAATACAACAGCTGGCATGTGCTTTCTGTCGGCAATTATTATTGTTGACTGACTGTTAAGCTATCGAATTAAGTACTGCTCCTATAAGAAAGCAATACTATTACAGACAGGTGTCCATGTTTGGCAGGAAGACAACATTTTATGATACCACAGCAGTGACAAGACTGTCACTCTACAATAGTCGGTCCCTTCACGAGTGGGGTCTCGCACCCAGTGCGGCATGCAAGTGTTGTGCAGAGGAGCAAACCGCAGACCATGTCATCCATTCATGTGAAAGATATAAGCCAACCCAATTGAGTGACTGGTCTGAAGTACCTGGACGTGGCCACAAAGCAGTGGCTGCCCTGACGTCTAGTCCGAAGATACAAAATAAAGCCAAACGAAAGAAGAAGAGTCGGGGTAGGGGTCTAACCTCAAGCGGCATCTCTGAAGCATGCATTTGGATAGTCTGTGTCGTTGGATCTGGAGGTTTTATTTAGCATTTGAAAAATATTGGTAACCCTACATTAGGCAACAATTTCTTCAAATTTCTAACCATGTGCAGATGAGCTGCAAGTTTACAAAAAATAGTGGCTCAGGCGAGCTGGCAGCAGACAATCCAAATAGTAATGGATAGAATAATGCAATAAATTAATGTTAAATCTTTGGTGACTCCTATCTATATTGAGACACGTGATTTCATGAATGACTCCTTTGATGCCAGGTGAAGTAGGGCAAGTTTTTGCAACTTTTTCAGTCTCATTTTGCTCTGAAAACACCGTTGGTGTACCCGAATTAATGTTATGTGCCTTGCTTAGGGGGTTTATTATTGCAACTTACTGCAATTTTGACAAATTTTGTGCAAAATGCAAAATTTTGGGATCCAAACTTTCTTTGCCATATACTGTAGTTGTAAGCATATTATTGACTTATTTGGAAGAGTTAATAACGATAGGCTACCGACACCAAGTGTAATGTCATGGGATGATGTTGGTATGAGAGAAGTTTCAGAATAGTTCACAATTGTTGACAAAAGATCGACATTTCTCCCCCGAAAATAATTGGCAGTGTGTGTCGAAAAAACCATTAGTGTGTAGCTGTGTGTTGTTTGCAATGCATTCAATTGATAAAACCTTCAATAAGTGCAACTTCCTGGCTTTTTAATGTAATAAAATGCAATTTTCATTAAGACTAACTGCAATTTTATTCTGCAAGAAAAACTTGCCCTAGTTGTAAGGACTGTGTGTCCCATGTAATTTATGAAGCCTGCCGATACAGAATAACTCTGGTAGTGTTTACCAGTATGCATACTTCTGTTAATAAAGGAGCTTTAAGCATGATTCTTTCTAAACAGGGACTCTATACCTGAATTTTCATCATATTCCCGCTATCCTCATCATGAAGAGCTTCCGACATTTGATTGTAGACTGCCAAAGTGTCCTCTATCCTTCGAAATTCATCTTTGATAAGCATGCACATCTGGCGGGTTGACTCCAGCCTGGTGGTGCACAATTAGCATCAAGTTATATTTCACTGATCATGGTAGTAGGTACTGCGATAATGAATCGTCGACCTCTTGTTCGTAGATTCACGTGTTTTCATTTCATCGTCAAGTCGTCGTTCAGCATTCTCCTTACCAATTTTGCATTCCAATATGGCTTTCTGAAGAGAATCAACTGTCTCTTTCAAGACTTTGACTTCTTTATCCTAAAAGATAAGATTTTATGTTAGGCTACTAATGGCGTGAAAGGTCTAGCAGATAGGCTTACAAAGGCCTATTGAAGTCTGAGTAAATTGCTTTTGCCTCAAGGAGTCTACGGTAACTGGTACGCTATATATCTATTCATCAATTCATGCATCATACTTTCTCTTTTATGTTCATGTCCACTTTGATTTGCCATTTTCGTACTTTCTCTGCTTCTGACTGGAGCAACTCCAGTGCATTCTGAAATCAAAAGTTGCTCTCTTAAAATTCTGAATCCTTAAAAATGGACTTGATTCAATTTAGATTCATACGCTCATCCCTAAATCAAAACATCACTAGAGACGCAAATAATTATACTCGGGGCTGTGGCTTTGTGATGAGTTTTAGCCATTAGCCCAGTACAAGATTGCTTTGCCCCAGTTGTATGACCACGATCCTATAGGCCTGCCATTGAGGTATTCACAGTTTCACACCAGCGTAGCGAAAGGTATAATAGGCCTATATAAGGGATGGAGATGGGAAAACGTCAATCGCGTTGGTTGTGTTGCTACAAAGTCATGTACTGTAATGTTATCCAATACAACGGAACATTTCCGGTAATCAAGCTTTAGTCGGACCTACCGCTAAATGTTAGCTCAACTTTGTTCCAGCAAGTGAATGAATACATGTGGTAGGTTACTTATCTTCATAACGGCATCGTCAACTAAACTACTATGTCCTAGGCCTATGATAACTCACAATAGATCTGTCCGACGGTTTATCGGTCGCTCTCTATCACGGTTAACGGTACTAGAGGTCTAGAGAAATCGTAAGAGGATATTATTGTACAAATATTGAGACTCACGTCTGAGCGAACACTGGTCGTCTTCCTTTGTGCGGTATTTTGAAGACCTCTGACTTTGAGGCGTTGGAAACTCATTATCAATTTTCTCTGAGATAGAATCGGAACCGCAAACAACATCAACAAGCGCGCGAAACTGCATCGCCGACGAGAAATGACGACTTCATTGTACGATATGTGACGTCATAATAGAACTTGTAAGAGCGCCATCTTCCTTTGTGATCTCAGTGGACGAAATAAAACACGGTGAGCTTTCTGTCCATCTGTCAATACACCGGCCACAGGCGCGCGACGGTCTCTTGTCAACGAGTCAAAAGTCAAGCGCAAATTTCAGCAGCGATATAGGGCTATGTTACGCAATGCCAGTCCCCGATAGCCTATACCTACCCTTCTGCAACCATAAGTCACTAGCTGCAGCCAAAAAAGTCTTTCAAATCGCCTTTAGTTATTCCGGTTGTAGCCCCACGAACCCGATAATTTGTGGCGTTTAGTCGCTGATTACAGGCACTTCGGAAGGATTATTTGATCCAGGCGTTATCGAGGTAATTAGCCTACTTCGTGTCTGTCGCCTGTATAAGGCAGATATCCCCATGCTAGCGAAGTCAGTCGGCGGGATGTGGCACGTTCTAGGCTTCAGTGTTTGTTTGGAGTACGAACCTATTTAGTTTGCTTGAGGTAGTAGCCTATGAGCGTTTTTGTTAATGTAGCCTGTTTCTTTCGGTTATATTCGCTTATGTAGAACTGTTATAGTTCTTGCGTTCTTAGGCTAGCGCATCGTTGACGGATCAACTTACACCTACAATATAGCCTACACTACAAAACTTGGCGAAGAGAAAAGAATTATTCTACGACAGCACGCAACTAGTGACAGCGCATTTTTTATGTAGGCTACACCAAATATAGCCTACATACACTGCCCTCAGGACTGCTGCCGTCTTCAACTCTTTCTGCATTAACGAACCATGTCCTACTTCCGGCCTCTATTGCACATAGTGGTTATATAACCTTTTTCAGCAATATTCGAAATATCAGCAAATGTGTTTTACAACACCATAACATAGTCACAAATATCTTACTTCACAAATACCTAGACTACGCATCGATAAATCTTGATGCGAAACACAGAAATAACGTAAAAACCAATCCCAGGACGCAACAAAGCGATGCCCGCGGTGATTGCAGTCATATCAGTATAAGTATCGAGTGTCGTTTGGCATATAGAAGTGCACATTATCGTGATGATATCAAGGAATTAATATGTATGTAATTAATATGTAACAAAAATACATTACAATTAACTATTAATAACAGACAATCAAACAATAACGCTTACAGTTACCATATATTCAACTAGGTGTGGGTGATACAGCATCTGGACTCTCAGATTCAGTGGAGTCGATAGCCAAATCGTCCAAATCAGGAAGATTTCGCGTATCGATGTCATTAGGAGCGGAAGGTTCGTTGACAAACGATAGTAAGTCCTCCAGTAAGTCTGGCTGAGAATTCACTGAAAAGCTGTCGGAAAATTTGTTATGAGACATATCACCAGAGATCGGAACGTAGGTACAGCCCAAAGACTCTGGGCTCGGTGGTGTGAGTATGGCGTCAGACGAAATTTGAAGTAGATTTTCATTGTTGCTAAGTTCTTCCAGTTCCGCTTGATCGGTTGTCGAGGTTTTATTCAAACCTTGGTAATCGTAAAAAGCAGAAGCTTCCAAATTGATAGGTTCTTCTGTATGTATCGCAGGAGCACAATCTTCCACAGACGAGACAGGAACGCTATCTGTTTTCTCTGTGAGTTGCCTTTTCATAATTTCAAGTTCGGTCCTGCGAGTTTGCAGAAACTTGACTCTATCCAGGATTGGATCGACTGGTGCCAAATCCGGGGTGTAATATTCTGCATAGCAAAGATATAAAGTACGTTATTCCTATAAAACATTTGTAGTAAATAGATTCTCACCGTCCCAAAATTCCAAACTTTGAGGTGCCACAGATGGCCATATAACATTATTATTTTTTCTGTATAGCGGATTCAAATAACTGTTGAATGCAGAAGGGGATAAGATCCATGTCCACAACGAAACCGTACTTGTACGAAGCTTTCCACGTGATCTGTAAGAGTAGTTCAGTTCAGAATGTCGGACATTATAACTAGCTAGAACTACTATACAAACATGTTGTCTGGGCGAGTCAGCATTGACTCTCCCTAGCCACAGCCTGGACAAATGGGAGGCGGGTGCGACAGGAAGGGCCTCCATCCAGCATACAAATCAATGCCAAATCATGTAAAGTAGATCGCCACAGATTTAGAAAATGCGGAGCTCCAAAAGCTTGTGAATGTTTTAATTCCGAATAAACCAAGGCTGGACGCTAAATTTGTGGTGATCTACTTTACGATATCTATTGATCGTTTGCCATCGGCTCCATCATACCCTTCAATTCTTGCCAAATCACGAGAATTCAATCCGCTGTGACCACCCACAAACAGATAATGGCCGAAATCTGAGATTCTGATAACAGTACATTTATCGACTGACTCCTCCCATTGGTATGCCCCTCATTTCCCAGTTCCAATCATACTCGAACTACTAAATTCCATGCAACTACTACTATAAGATATAGTATTTCGGATTCAATCTATGGGGCATCATACTAATTCCACAAACCTCTCCTGCACGTTATTGAATAAAAACGTCCCGAACGGAGAACAGTAACAATGGTGTCGTAGATCAAGAAGCAGCTTGGAAGTGAATTCGAACGACAATGGAAATTGTTGCAAAAGCTGGTAAGTGCACTCCAAGAAAATGGAAAATACTGGTCCCTCTCCACGTTGTTTGAAATTGCTGTGAACAGTATGGAACTGCTTTAACATATCTATGAAAATTTGTGTAAGTAATTTGCAAGTTTACCTGTAAGGACCGTGAGACGCTCTATCTGTGAAGGGGTGGCCACCTTGCAACCATTCTCTATCAATCAAAGTTAGAAAACCTCGTATTGTTCTGCACTCCGGGTCAAGTATGACCTGGGCCAGTGAAGTCACAGTGAGGGTCGAATCAAAGCCTTCAGAACCGTGAACGAGAACAGACCAGCCTTGCCTGAAAAGGAATAAAATTATCAATGAAACCTCGTGGAACAACATATTTTTGTGCGAATTACAAAGTCTAAAGTATTACCCACACAATATAGATATTATATTAGACTGAGCCCGAGTAGAACGAGCTCATGGTAGATGGTCAATTCAATACAGACGTAAAAAACCGGTCAACACATATTTAGCAGTCCACAAAATATGGTGTAGAATATAAATTTACAAGCTTTCACGTGCTCTTACTGGATACAATAATGTCATTACACATTTCCTGGTATTGTATTTATGATATGTAATGTAGGGTAGTGTTGCTTGTTCACAGTCTAACTAGATATGGACTCTGCAGCTAAAATTTAGAACACTGAACAGAGATTGGGCAATAGGATTAAGCCATAAAAAGCCAAGTTCCTTTTCTACAAAATCTGCAATGAAGACATAGATTAGCATGTCATAGACTAATTAATATCTTGCATGATCAAATGAACATGAATCCATATTTCATCAAAACTGGGCCATCCTAACAAAATTGGGTCGAATGCAGGAAAGCACGTAACTGCTAATCTAGCAAAGCACAACACATAGTATCATCAATACACATAGTATCATGGCTTCAAACAGTCCTTTTTTAGCACCAAATCACCCATAACATCATACAGAAACGTACCTATCAACAGATTGAGCAACAACACAAGACGCAGTCAGCGATCTTTTCACATATTCAAGCCAATCACTTGATTCAATTTTACTCAACCAACGGTCCATATTCCCAGACTTGTCATTGCAAGCTTCCACAACCTTCATGAAACTTTCTTGCTGCGCGAAATAGCTGAAAAATTCAGTCACAGTTTTAGGACTTAGTCCAATAATATTTCTGCTTCTAGTCTCAATGGCTCAATTCATCGAATAGGTATCTATATCGTGCCACATACACTCTCCAGAGATAGGCTACGCAACTCAAAGTCTGAGGTTAAATTGGGCCAACAAGAACAATGTGTCTTGTAATTGACCAAAAAGAGTTCCCTATGATGCGAATTTGTAACAACTTAAACAACTCAAAGATCAAACATATAGGGCCTATCAAATGATGTAGTGCATACCATCTCTTTCTGTCATAAACTCGCCTATGAGGCGTATGGAAGAATTGATTTGAAGGCTGTATCTGTTGACGAGGGACTTACTCAATTCTACCTTCTCTTGGATGACAAAAGCTAGTTACCTAAGGATCGATGTATGCATAGATTCAGGTTTCAAGATTCAATACTATGTGGGCCTGTTCGCACCTATAAAATTGTTCCAGTCTCCAGTTGTGCAGTTATGCACCCCTTCTGTAGAGATACACAGACTATATTACATCTAAGCCACTAGACCTACAATCCAGCATCCCCACACCCTGATTTAGAAAATACTCATTCACCTCTTCAGGTTATGATGCGTCCTCTTCCATCTGGAATAATGATGATCACCTTCATAGCCGCCACCTTTGACCTTTGCTTGAGTTGCAGTTTGTACCGATCTAAACCCATGATAAAAATAAAATTTTCTAGCATTCCCTCATGATAGTCACAGGACAAATTTACCCCTTACTCACTAAAAATCACTGCTCATTGTGAATAAATATATAGTAACATGAATAGACATGGTATGAACCCCGATTAAATTCGTACTAGGACGAACATGAACTTTCAGCAAGAGTTCACCGAACCCCAAATCCGCACTGATAACTTTACAAATACTTGTATGAGGAATAGTCATGGCATGGGTTCGATCCGAACACGAACGAATTAAGCAAATTTCACTCCCGAGTCGAACTCGAGCACTGCATTCTCTCACTGCACTCTAAAAATGAATAGGCCTACTTACCCTATATACCAGGGATGGCGAACCTTTTAATTGAGTGGGCCATACAAGAGACTTTTACACACGAAAATAACAATAGTGGGTCATAGATTTAATGCAATGTCAATCAGAAAGTTGCTGCTGCATCTTTTCCGTGTGTCTTTTAATCCTGGGCTGGTAATGTGCAGTTTTCAGCTTAACACATGCAGCACTTATATCTGGGCTGAGTACTGGTACTCAATTTTATGAAATTCATGTGTGAAAACAAGGATTCGCATGAATGTGAGGAACCAAAGAGTGTTAACAATGCCACCACAAATCTTTTCATGGTTTTAAATAAGTTTGGCAGGGAGTTCCATTCTGTGTAACATAACATAACAATGCTACTGAACCGTTCATTGCTAGCAATGTTTGAAGAGTGTAGTGGAGCCAATGGCTGGACGTTAAATCTGTGGTGATCTTCTTTACTATAGCAATGTTTCTAAACATTTCGTTAATATTTTTGGAATGACAATTGGGTCACTGAATTGCCAATGATCGCCAGCCCTACTATATATACATTACATACACATAGTCGTGCCGTGCAATCATTTGGAATACAGGTATTGCAAGATTAAATTTACCGACAGTGATGTGATGAACCGCCCGTCAAGCTTACGTTTGACTGAAATGCCAAAAGCAGTAATACGATGCAGTTTGGAACGTTTAACCTGGCAACTCCATGCCATGACTACACAAGTACGATATTTTGAAGCGCCTCAAATAGGGGATTTCCTGACATACAAATATCATGAAACACTTAATCCTACATGAGGTCACCTAAGTCGCTAGCTATCAATCAGGTTTTCAAATGAATCACGCACGTCACACATACCGAACGTCAACGATATATCCTTTATGTGAAGGACCAAGCATAGCAGTGAGCAGTCTTTCATCTTCCTTGCATCTGCGGTTATTTGTGCCAACAAGTGGTTGGCTGGATCTGACAATGGTCTGTAATATAATTTAATTAATTTCCCAACACAATTTTCCTCGAACATACACATCAAAAGTAACTGAAATCAAACACCAAAACAATCATAGCCTACTAAAGCCAGTAGGCAATGCATCAATCTATTCAATTTGACACAACAGCTTTGAGAAAGTACAAAGACATGACCATTAGACATCGAGTAGGCCTACCCAAAAGTCAATTCTGAATGTCATGGCCAGACGTCTAAGTCAAACAGCTTATCAAGCCGTAAGTTGTATTGGAAAATATGTCTGGATCAAAATTTCTTTAGTACAGGTGATCACCACCCTCAGAAAATTGTCTTATAGCGTTATAGGTCACACTGTGCAGTGTGCAGCCTATACATGCAGTCGAGAAAATTTTTGGGCACTTCACCATTTACAAGATATTTAGCCTCAGGTGAGAAAATCACATGCAGCAAGGCTAATGAATACCTACCGCATTGTTTCTATGACAAAAGCTGACAACCGGGAATCGACCGCCGTTCCTGAACTTGGCTGATTTCCTGATCACATCGTCTTCAATATCACTGGGTACAATAATTCGTGTCCCGTAACTACGGCAACACTCAAAGTTCATATTGACATCAGATATACGCCATCGTTCACTCTGGTAAATTTAAAGAGTCTTAACCATGTAAGGTTAGGGAAACATAGATATACTGAAGCTTTTCGCTCTTCAGTCACACAACCATACGAAGGATGAGCTTTCCTGCAAGCCCATTATCAGAACTGCCTATGGTTGATACATTGTTATTGGCATATTTTACTGCATGAAGACATGTAAGCCATCTTATTTTTTATTTGGAATTTTTATGGCGTTTTTCACCTACTACAGTCATATACGCCAGGTCGATGCTCACGGTATATGTGTCAATACTTCCGGCTTATAGCCCAGATCACTATTACAATCCTGACTCTCCGCACTTCCCCGATACTAACTGCCAAGCAGGGAAGGAACGGATACCAATTTCAAAGTCTTCGATTTGACTCGGTCGGCAATCGAACCCGGAACCTCCCGATCAGAAGGCTGACAGTCTAAATCACTCGGCCAACTGAACTGAAGCCATCTAACGACTCCTCAATCCGTACAACAAATAATAAATAATTCACAAAATAATTCACTCTGTGTGATAATCACCGTTTTGTTCATTTTGGCAAGTCTGTCATCAAAACTAAACAAATCCCAACCATCTTCGAAAAATTCAAATTTGGGTCGGTAGAAATATGGAAACTGGAGACGAGGGTCCAAAAGATTTGACAGAGTCTAAAGAGAATGAACAATATTAATTAGGCTAGGTTACTTGAAAGTATAGGAAATCTTATTGATATCAATAGCTCGAGGCCAGCGCACTGAGGATGGTGGGGTGGCACTTAATCTAGATAGCCACCCGGCTCCTTCGGAGCTTCATTGTCCAGCCTGCATGCACAATAGCACAAAAATGCTCCCATGATTGATGATACATATTATACGTACGCACCATGCGCCAGTGATATGTGCTTATCTCATGTTAGTTTGTGTCAATGCCGCAAAAAACAGACAAAAAAATTATAATATGTTGTATTTTTAGTATTACGTATTTCATACCTCAACTGAATAGGCAACATTCATTGCTTCATCTACTCCAGGAATTGTTATGTTATATTGCTTTAAATTTTTACATTTGATCACCAACGTACCTTTATCCATACCAATCCTGCGTCAATATAGAGCATGAAAATAAGCTCGGTAAAATGCCAAAGATGTTTAATTGGTACCTTTTTTCTACTGAATCAACGTTCTTATATGGCACCCATATTTCATCCCTTGTTGTGTCATCGGCGTAAAGAATCATGTTATGACCAGTCAAACATAATGTTCCGCAGGTTGTTCCTTTTCTATGGCTATCATAGCACCAAACACCATCCACTTTTGGTGTCTAAATAATGAAAATAGGTATATAATTATATATAGGCCTAGGCATACATATATTTTTAAGCGGGAATTAAAAATTTGGTTGGGACTTGAAAATTCGCATATTTATTAAACCAACAGGCCTAGGGCCCAATTTGAGTTGATATTAATACGAACTTTGGTGCATAAAACAAACATTTTCTCAAGCCTCCTTCAATAAGCGCACTCTTTCTGTGTGACATGAGAACACGAGGTTCATCCACACAGTGCATTAAAACAGCAATACAGCTGAATTTATTCTTACCGGAAGATATTCGATGAACTCCATGATATCGCCTCGGCCCTCCGCTTGTATCTATACGGCACAGACACAAAGTTTGCTCGAGGCGGTTCAACGAAATCAATAATGTACTGTAGCTCGGCTTGCCTGCTCGACAATCAATCCACAAGATGCTACTGTCCTACTGACATACAACCCAACGCCAAAATATATCCTTGTTCACACCAAGCCGTTGTCATTAACCTCTTTTAAGTGGACAGTGACGGCGAACACGCAAACATGACGCACCATTCATTCGTTCTCGTTCGGCGCTAGCGCTGGCCGGCAAAAATTTCTGCAGACTTGTCTGGAATGGGAGCATCGAAATTCATAGTTGGCGCTCGATCCACATTAACAACGGAGTAGCACAAAAATCTCAGACCCAGACTCTAGCGTCGGCGAGTCCGCCTTATAGGCGCAAGGAAAGAATGCACGGTCAACCCTTAGATTAGAACCCACCATGTTGCATGGATGAAGGGATGTCAGCAGTCAACTTTCATCTCTCCGAAGATGCTCCGCCCACCGGCGTATCTCAGGGTGATGGTGCACAGTGGAGTTGTAAGAAATTATTGTTACTTCAATGTGGTAACCTGTTTTCTATTCATGCAAAAATGTAGCCTGATATGCGAATTCGAACGAATAAGACCCTACGACCAAGACCTGTCACTCCTACCTTTCTCTTGACACGCACGCAGCATTATTATAGGCCTACTACTCTGTACAGGACATTGGACAATATAGACCAGTGGCCTACCTGTGAGAGGTTCTGTTGCGATAACGTCTTCATGAACAGCTTGTACGCCGTCAAATGTCTTTGATCATCTTCACTATCAGCTGACGTCTCACTGTGTGCGCCTCCGAGCCACGACAACATATCCAACGTTCGCTTAACAACCCAAAATCAAAGTGCAAGGTCAGCGGTGAAAAGAACAGGACTCTGATAACGGGACCGCCATCTAAAAGCACATGATCGATAGAAAAATCATGGCTGCGCGGCTGTCAAGCGTAACTCATTACTACCCACTTGAGCTGACACGACACGACCTTTCCGCCAACTCCTACGCACTTATCAACAGTGCCAAGTGTTCCGGTTACATTGCCACATGCTGGCGTTTCAGCGACGAATAACTCCATATATTCAAATTATATTTATACATGTTTGTTAATACGATAAAGAAACACGGTTCAATATAAAGAACTAACACAATATCCACACCCGCTGAAAAAATTGTGAATTCAAGAATGGAGAAGATGAAAGTTTCTACAACTGCAATACGTAACCGAGCTTAGACACTGTAACACAGCATATAGTGGAGAGGATAGTTAGTTTCACAAAAATCTATTCACCTACGAATAGAGCTGATGGCAAGCAACTGTTGAGAAATCAATAACAAAGTCGTACTTTAACCAAACGGGAGTCAGTCACGCCAGAAACCTGTCCCCAAACATTCGGCAGCGATGAAGCATATAAAATGACAAGATGTGTTGACCAATCTATTGGGTGCTTATAAAAACCAACTAGACCTGGTGTGATTGCACCTTTCCTCCTGGGCTGCCACCACCTTTTTGTTGGGCTTTCATCTGAGCTTGCATGCGAGCAATCATCTGCTGCATATGGCGAAGCTGCACAAGAAAATGTTGTGTAACTTCAGAAAGCCGTTTAGATTTAGTGTAATGAATACCTCTGCTTCCTTTTGCAATAGCATCTTGTCCTTTTCGGAAAGATTGGGATCTTCAGTCCTTAAATGCAAAGAAGCAATTAGAGAGCTTTATTTGCTGCAACGGATTGCTGTAGCGTAGGTAATCTCTCAAACTACCATGCTTATAACATTCAATTACTTGCAAGAGTACATTAGTAAAGAATGTCCAAGTACCAAGGTGCGAGCAGCAAATGGTATACCATAGTGAATGGATTCCCAACCTAGGGTACAAGAAGAACTGTGGTGGACGTGGTAGTACACAGACTCTTTTGAAGTTGTATGCGAAAGGTTTTCCAAAAATGCGAAATAAAGTCAGTCAGTAGTACACGGCAGAAAAAGGTTGTCAACCCCCTACCTTAGCGCCTAGTTGATTAGACAATCAGAATGACCAAACTTACTCTTCTCCGCCTGCATCTTTCCCTTTGAGTCTTTGAGCTCGGAAATTTTCATAATGTAAGTCATGCGTGACCTCTTGTAAATCCTGCATATGTGTTCTATAAAAAAAGAAAACATTGCAGGCAACTTAATGCTCCGAGCATTTGGACATCCAAGCATAAGAATCTTACTCACATAAGCATGGTTCGTAGTTTAAGGAAGTCACAATGTTCTGGATTCTCTACCTCCACGACACCCCAAGGATAAAGTCGGCCACGGACCTTTTTGCCTTTGACTTCTATGAGTTGTGTCGATCCCACAACCGCAAATGGAATGCTTTCCTGAATGGAGTGTAATCCAAAATTAGTCAAATGCAGCAAATAGAAAAAAAATCACATTTGCTGTTTCCATGAGAATGCGAAGGCTGCATCTTATTTGTAATACCATAATCTATTGAGATACACAAAGAATCCGCATCATCACATGCCATGCATATTCTCTTCCATAGCGAACCAGTATATCACACTGCCACGCACCAGCTGGCAGTCGAAATTACCATGATCAAATAATGCATAGCCATAGCCTATCGGGACATTTACCTGTCTCGACAAATACCCCAACCCGTGGTGAAATAATCGTGAACAACACATTACCGTACTTTGGTCACACGGCTACATAACAAAGTCAAAGTGAATCTGACTATGTCCAATTGCCCCCCGTTCTGTTTATTCAAGAGGCCTCATGGACTGGTAAAAAATTATCGCAGATTGGTGCTTGTCCCTGGATCAATGGCTGAGAACCATTGATGTAGAGTGTGCATGATAAGGTTTAGGCTCTAGCAGGCAAGCAAGGCCGCAGTTCACAACATATTCTTAGAAAATTACCCTGAGAAGCCTCGTTTGTTCTTTGAACTCCTCATCTTCATCGTCGTCAGCATCCGGTAGTTGATAGATTTGAATTCCATTAGCAGCGATTTCCTCTAGTATTCTTTTCTTCAGTCGCTTGATTTCTTGCAATGTTAACGTATCGGCTTTTGCAATAACAGGCACAATGTTGACGCGATTGTGGAGGGCTTTCATGAACTCTACATCCAATGGTTTCAACCTACAAAGACGCAAACATTATGAATGATACAGATATATCACAAATAGGGATGGGCAAATCGAATCATTTGTTATTCCGAATACGAATTAAATAATTTTTTCTAATCGAATCATCGTGTCACTGTCTCTTTGGTTTTACCCTACTAAAGGTCATGCATAATGTTATCGGCGCATCATCATCATTTTTAAAAATGATGTAATAATATCCACTGAGGCTGACGTGTGTGACTTTAGCTCCTAGTGTCACCCTGATTGCGGTCTGGTATGTAGCAGGTTGTCGCAGTGGATTGAGACTGAAATGAGTTTAAAAGTGGAAAAAATTGACAACTACTAGGTGGTGTTATGGATCCTGGTTCACAATTGCCTTTGAATTTTCGATTCGCTGTGTCCATCCTTAATCACAAAGCAAGCTGTACCATGAAAATACCAGTACACATGAACTTACCCATGACCGGCAGGTGAAATAAAGTAGAAGCAACAATGAACGCGGTTGTCAATAATGTGTCGTCTGTTGAGGCCACTCTCATCATGAAGATACCTCTCAAATTGGTCATCAATGTATTGAATAATTGGCTTGAAGCTGATTAATGAGAATACAATCGTTAGTCATTAGTTATGTTACTACTACAATAAATAAAATATAAATCTCATCAAAATCATACCATCCGGTACAGTTTAACGCGTCACCATATCCAGGGGTATCCACTACAGTCAATCTCAGTTTGACGCCTCTTTCTTCAATTTCAACCGTGCTCGCATCGATCTTGACCGTTTGTTTGATCTTCTCCGCAGCAGGTGGAATGACTCTTTCCGGATACAAGTCAGTCAAAAACAGGCTGTTGACGAGCGTTGATTTTCCAAGGCCAGACTCACCTAGTCAAAACATAACATTATGACATGACCTATCATATGAGCTGGCAATAGAGTTCTGTGATGACACTGTATAAGCAACAATATCATGTACGTAACGCTGTGCCTACATAAACCTGATCAGGTCAATCATATTACAAAACAGAATGATGTTGTGATACACCGAGTCAAAATAATAAGATAACATATACTGGTAGGCCTGTGCAATATATATATATATATACACCATTAATTCTTCTGCCTTTAGCATACTGTCCAAATGAAGGCCTACCATTTAGTAGTAAAATCATATCTCAAGACCCTAGAGACCTGTCTATATAATATATATAGTTTCGAAAGTCTAAACCGTCAGAAGGTTGCTGTTTTTCAATTCACTTCAATCGGCTCGGAACAGGGGTAGGATGCTTCTTCATGTCGTCCCTTAACAAGTGGCGTTTCGCATTCAGTGTGGCTTGTGAGTGTGGTGTAGGACTAGTAGGAGAGCAAACCACAGACTATGACATCCCTTCCTGTGCAATATACAAACCAACCAATGGAGTGATTGGTCTGAAGAACCTGGATGAGGCCACCAAGCAGTGGCTACATTGACGTCTAGTCCGAAGAAAGTAGTCTCGTCTGAAATAAAGTAATTTACTTGCGTCGATTCTTACCTACAACCAT
Source organism: Botrylloides violaceus (assembly GCA_030412335.1). Taxonomy (NCBI): domain Eukaryota; kingdom Metazoa; phylum Chordata; class Ascidiacea; order Stolidobranchia; family Styelidae; genus Botrylloides; species Botrylloides violaceus. The sequence continues at coordinate 425,489 of JASFYC010000324.1, forward strand.
CAAGGTGAACTCAAAACCCTTCTTCACCGACTTCCTGTGAACCTGGTTGGGCAAATTTGCAAACCCGACATAGCCGGCTGTTTCCGGATTAGTGAACTGGAAAATTTGCAATTGGTGAGCAAAGCATCAAACTAACGCTGTGCAACCGACGCCACACCAAAGCGAAATTGTTAAATAAATCTAGGCACCGACCAGTAGGCCTACGCCTCATGCAGAAGCATTAGAAATCTCTAATAGCAGTTTTACTAGCTGGCATACATGTTTATAAAACACTACAATGTGAGGCATTGTTTTAGGCTCAATAATAAACACCAATATTACTAAACCAAAGCAGCTTTCATTCCAATAATTTAAAAAGATTTATTCTCCGACATTACAGGGGCATAATTTAAACCACCTAGGGAGACCTCATAAAGCTTTCAAATCCAGACAACACATATATAAATGCTAGACTGTGATAAAATCCGTTCTCATTAATCTTGGAATAAAACCATGCACAACCATGTCCAATGTAAAAGGAGCACTGCATTCAATACACCCAATAAAATTAAATGTATTCAAATAATGCATTCAATTAGACCATGCCCTACGGCATGAAAATCACGAATATGAGCATCATTGACCTATTCAATCTAAGTTCAAGAAAATCGAGGGCCCTGATCATGTGTAGTAAGTCATTGCCTCTTCCGGATTGGCCTTCCCAGTTTACCTACTTATCATACACAAACCTTGAACTTAGATGATTCCTCTCTAGAGTCTTTCGAAATGCCCTCATATTTCCTTCGGATTTCAGAGGGATTGTACTATGAACCATAAAAATTAGATTACATAAACTTAAATTGCTTATCAAAATCAACAACGCAGCAGTCAACAATCAAACATCCAGACATATCGCAGCCTTCTGCATCGTTGACATAAAGCCATGCAAGTAACATCTGGCCCACTGTTTTGTTTCATATTGCCAGGCTAACAGGAAAACGTAAATCTCCTGCCTCCATTCTTATCTCATAAACCACACAACAAGAAGCACAGTCAATCCAGCCAATGGTAATGAACCTAATCCTAATCTGACAATAGAACATGCTGCACGACATTCAGAAATACCCAGCCATGGTGGATATGATACAGAAATTTATATACCAATAAACTGGACTGGACGTTAAATCAGTGGTGACTTATTATATTTATTAGAAATTTATCTGACATTTTTATTGATGTAATCAAGCTCTATCATGACCAGGAAAAATGTCAAAGACCATTTATCAACAATCCGATTTGCACAATAGGCCAGCCTACTGTTCAAAATACGCAAAACATCACATCCCTTTCCTATATTATATATAATTATAAGTAGCATAATTGATAGCAATATGAAGCAAAGTAATCTTGGGTGCATTATGACATTGTGAATAAAGGATGCATTCAAACGAAAAAACACCGATATTTCAGTTTAGAGAGTTGGAGAAGTATCATCAGGTCACACAAGCAAGATGGATGTTCTGTCATATTACAAGCTATCGCATGTGCATGTCTACATTGTCTGCACAAGCATAATGCCTAAGAATAATATGCTGAATATTTATGGCATTGAGCATTGCTACAGGTCTGCACTTTCACTAAAAGCACAAAAACAAACATGAGGTCTGTACAACAGAAAGCGCTACAGAATGCAGGGATAAATGGATGTGTAGTTAGAGGATTTTATCTTCTACATTACACTCTTTGACACTTTCCTAATATAAACAACTAGCTAATCGGAAGTTTAGGCTAATTTACCAAGTTCAAGCGGCAATTGATCAATTAACATGAACAGGGGAGTACAGGACTTTGCATGATTGCAATGAAGCCTTGAATTGGCATGTATGGACGTAGAAAGCTACAAAGTAGACTATTTTTGTCCTTTTTTCCTTCATTTACGCAGCAGACTCACTCAAAAATTAAACAGGCAACTAGGAAATGCAAGTTGTAGCAGTCATAGCATAACAACACAACGGTACAATATGTGGGATGTATTACCTTGTTTACCCTAGCAAATGCCCACGTCATTCATAGAACAATTGTTTCCACACGCACAGGACCGTGCATGACATGACAAATGGTTCATGTTGCAATGGATGGCGCGCAAACTTGATATCAAAGATATGTCCCTAACAGATGCCTAGGCCTATTGCTTCGTCAAAAACCTACTGAATATACAGTAACCTACCGTATGTTAAAACAGACAGGATATTCATTATCCCCACCCCTAACATGCAATTGAACATTACAACGGACAGTGCAGCATGCATTTTCGAATGAGCACAATTCAACTTAGTCAAGCAAAATCAGCCACAGCCAAGAGACACATGAGTAACACAGTTATTCATTTATGAATATGAATGAATTGCCCATCACCAGTAATACAAAAAATTCATACCTTCTGTTCTGTGAGTCCGAAGAAACATGAAAACAAAATTTGTTCAGTTTAAAAACGTGTATTTATATATACCTTATAATAATGGTATTCACCACAATAGGATGTGAGCAAGAGAATGTGCAATAGAAGTTGTCACGTCCAGAGGTATCGGCATCGGTTTGTTTACATGTTTCCGACATGAATGTCGCCACATGGGATTATTGTGAAAGGGGCAGCTTTTCATGAAATTCATTTCATTACTTCACTATAAAACTTCGATAAACAGTTCTGCACTAAACGCATAATCAATAATATCGCCGTTGTAAAGACAAAAGGCATATAGCGTAGGATCTACAATCCCCAGCTAACCAGCACAGCTTAATGCTGGACAAGTCGTAAACCACTTCAATATTGAAGTTCTAGCAAACGTACCTGCCATTTTCCCGAGAGATTCAATAAGAAAAGAGTTAACCCCCAGATAGGCAAGATAAACGACTCGCTACACAGCCCAGATAACAAAAATTGTGAATACAGCGGCAATTTTTTTCTAAAAATAGCCGCTATTCGTGCTTTGAACGAAATCTCGAATATTTGGCTACGCCCTCAACTATCCGATTTCTAAATCGTGATGGTGCACATGACACCAAAGTTTCTGCGCGTCATCAAGAGAAGTCGTGTTTCTTTTATAACTTGTAACAATTTCACAAGTAAACCGTATGTCGTTTCACAGAAAGTGTAGGGTAATGAAAAACTAAATTATGGCACTGTATAACGAGCATTTCATAGTTGACAAAGCGAAAATATAATTTTGTAGGGTAGCTCGCCAGAGGCGAAATAGACGGTGTGGTTGAGGCCTATGCTCATTCAGGCATGTAGCGAATGTAAGGAACCTATTTTTATCTAGCCACAGTCGCATAGCGGATTTTTCCTCAGTTCAATATCAATTTGTGCCTTGTAGGCCTATCACAAGTCATTGGAAATGTCGACTTGTCATTATCGAGACGCTTTTCTATTTCCTGCGAGTCGATGTTCATCCTAGCCTTATTACTGGTCAAATGCAAGAAAGCGTTGCCGTTGGCCTATCCAAGCGTTTAATTGCTGTTATTATTGCCTCCTACATGACAGTATATATATAACGATTGGCTTACAATGTTGCAGGATGGAAAACTTGTTGAAAGTAATATACTATAGCTGATTCCTACCGTATGAACACGATGGGTCTTGTTTTTCGCCCCGAGATTATGCCTGTAGGCCTAGGCCTACAAGCCGGAGACCAAGTAGCCTTGCCTAAGTTTATTTCACGTTGATTTATCTCAAACAAGAATGAAGCATAGGCCTATATGGCTTCTATAAACTTGTACCATATTATATTAGTCCAGTAGGACTCTTTGTCATGCTCAGTTATAGGCTACTGCGACCTGCGATTGAAACGAATAGGGTATATAGCCTTGCTTGAAGCCACGGGTTTGAAAACAAACCCTAAAAGCAGACAGTTAAGCCTTTAGTAATATATATAGGCCTACCTAATAGGCCTATTCTCTTACCAGGTAAATCGACCTGCGAAAAAAGTTTAATCCCCTTTCTGATGGACTTCCTTGGATTATGATCGGAATTGCTCATTATTCGTAAAAACCTCTTCCTTAAGGAACCACCGAAAGATGCTCCTCCTTATATTCCACAGTGTTCAGAACTGGACGGAAAGTAAACCGTTTGTAGGGTAAATGTAATGATACGCTTTGACCGATGTGATGAAGATAGCTATCTGTTGCCACACGGCGCAAGAAATACCTTAACACTTTCCTGAATTCGTCTATCAAACATATAACAGAAAAGACTTTGTTTAGAAGCTGACGGAATGAAACAATGAGTGTTAAGCCGAGCGAGTCGGGCTTCGTTCTGCGTTAATTTAACCAAACTTTCGATATGGCGTTGTTATTATTTGCGTACTAACTCGAGAAAACGTAACCAAGAACGGCCAATTATTTCGCAAATTATAACGCCGGATTACGGTAATTCTAAGACACATAGAATATAGAATAAGTAGACCCGTTCACGACTTAATAACTGCGTCTGATAAACTAATTATTGTTATTATATATATCACAGCCACTCTCTGAGATCATTTTTATACCAACGTAGCGTGCTACATTCACACATAAGTACATGACGATCTACACGGCACTCTAAAAATCGCAAAATACACTCTATCTCATCAACGGTATTCGAATATTACTGAAGCGAAAGACGATCATTTGATTCCTCTGGCTTAAGCTAGCTATACTGCATGCTTTCGAAAAGCATTGTCTTATAATCAAAACATTCTGAGCAGCCCACGCCCGCTAAGCTAACGTGTAGTATACTGAGAAATGTCTGAGCTAATGCAGATCAATAGAAAAGGAAATTCCGTTCCGACGTAGACTTGTTTGCCTTCGGTCGACAACATGAATCTTCAGCACGTCTCACAAGCTGAAGGTGTTACGGTCATATTTCCTCAGCTGACTTTCGAAACGATAGGCCTACGTAGTTCGAAAACGATCCTTCAACAACGAAAAAAACCTCGGCCGCCATGATATAGAGACACAAACGCCTGCAGTAATTAGACATAATAGATATACCAGTGGCACCTTCTGTTACTCCAAGCAACAATTAATTTAGGGCGGCTGCGATTCCTTGTGAGAAAATCATACCAATTTACAGTCCGTGATTACTGATATTCCAATACCTCGGCCTATGCTTAATATACGTACAGTAATTCCTAGGCTCACATCCGACTGGCGTAGCGTGCTGAGCCATTTAATGACATTCCTAACTTCTTTCAAATGATAAAAACTGTGATTACGACATTAATTGTGTTACAATGATAGCATAAGACACAAGCGGAAGCGTGTGGTAATGTCACCTATGCTAGTGCGTATTGCTGACATTTTAATGTTATTGGCACTAAAATGAAGTATGAAATATGAATATCCTCTCTTAACATGGCATATCTCTGCGTAAAACACGAAATCACTTATACTACTACTATTCGTTCGGACCTGCGTACGTAGGTAGATCATCATAAAGGCGTAACAAAGTACGTGATCTTCTATAGGCAAGGAATTACATTTTCCTAGGTCGCAGGATTTTACTCGATAATTGATGAGATGCTGGCAACGTGCGAAAAGCTTCTAACGCATAGGCTTCTGGCTTGCTAGAGCTACGTCGAGTGAGTGATGAGTTGTTGTTGTTGCTGTAGGTTATATAGGCCCATTCAATGACCTAGTTGTTGAAGTCTGTGCAATCGCGGGCGAAGAAATGTCAGCACGATTTCTTGATGGAATATAATAGGACGATATTTAATTTTGTCCTTGCACAAGCTCTATAAGTCTACAGTATGTACACAGTAAACACAAACTCACAACATGACAGTGTACACATCGCTTGCCCATATGAATAATATGCATGGTATGATTGATATGGCGTTGCTCTAACTGCGTTCAAGAAACTCATGAGGGCCTACACACTAGACAAAAGGCGGCGCCAAATAGCTATAGGTCCCGGTCCCAGATGGCTATCTAAATGATGAGCCCTCCCGGTACTATTTTCATTCTTGGGTCGTCAACCGTGACGGTGTACTGCCTTTGCTATGACGAGTGAGGTCAGCATCCCCGAACCCACGACCTTACTACTGGCTTCGTTGCTGACAACCTCACCGCTTTTTGCCCATCGGGCTTGCTCAAAACCACTGCCAACTCAACGTAATTTCAAACTCGCCATAATCGTACCCATGAAGACGGTCGGTCTATATTACCACGTTACTGGTGGGCCTGTAATATGACAGGTGTAAAAGTTGAATTTCATCGACTGTGATATATCCGGTGTTATTGGTTAGTATTGAATAATGGGTCAGCATATAATTTACGGATAGAAACCGAAAACAGGTGTTTTGATAACTGTTTGCTTTTCGATCACTCATCTGCTGTTAAAATTGATAACACATTGAGATGTAATATGTGGAACTGTATATGGTTTCCCCTGATTCATTCGCATCACGACGTTTGAGCAGTAGGAACGTTCATCCTCATCCACAACAAAGCATTTCCAAGTGAATGGCGGCATCTCAGGTGTGGTACTATATGGGCCACCATAGGCCTATACTTTACCCTTTTCACCTACGACTTCACAACTCTGCTGTTCGAGGTCATCACCAATATGGTTTGATATCAGAAAAGTCATGGAAAATGTGGGCTCGAGTCGTGCACAACACTGGTTAGGGCACAGTCATAAATATATTCAGCCTATATTTATTGGACCTTCCAGCGCGTAAGCACGAGGCTCAGGCAACGAGCCTGGCAGCATTCATATTATACGTTTCGCATGGTTTTGCGCAAGATTACTGGCCTTATGCCTTCCGCAGCATATCAAAATTAGTGTCTCAAAAATAGGCTGAGCAGTGGGATGAATACTAATCACGGTCATACATCCATGGCAGCTCGCTTCGGCACATCAGAATGTTGTTTCGTACCCTTTCATGAAACAGCGGGTGTAACGAACAATAGAATTCAACATCTGGCCTTTAACGTTACCGGACGGCCTATGGCGGTAATTATAGCTACCAGTCTACTGTAAGCCAATAATAATAATCTCTGGGATTTGCGTTGATTTAGTAGAACAGCAACGACCAATTTAGTGAATTCACGGCTTATTGGCGGTGAGGTATAGATCACAAGAACAGTCGTTTAGTTGGCCGAGTGGTTTGAGCTGTCCGCCTTCTGATCGGGAAGTTCCGGGTTCTATTCCCGACCGAGACAAACCTAAGACTTTAAAATTGGTATCCGTCCCTTCTCTACTTGGCAGTGGGCATTGTGGGATTGCGAAGTGTCGGGGTTGTGATATAGCGGAAGCATTGGCACGTCTACCGAGAGCATTGACCTGGCGCATGTGACCCTACAGTAGTTTATTTTTTTCTATTTTTAATTTATGGCGTTTTCACCTACTAAGGTCATTTACACCAGGTCGATGCTCCCGGTATACGTGTCAATACTTCCCGGCTTACAGCACGGATCACTATTACAATCATGGCTCTCCGCACTTCCCCGACACCTTCGATTTGACTCGGTCGGGAATCGAACCCGGAACCTCCCGATCAGAGAGCTGACAGTCAAAACCACTCGGCCAACTGAACGGTCCCTACAGTAGTTGAAAACGCCACAAATACAAATAACAATAACAGTTCACAAGAATTAAATAATCTCCGGGAATTAAATCGGCAGGTTACTAGTTAGCCATAAATTGGATATCTATCTACCAGAAGCTATTTTATATTCGCTCGTCAGTGTCTATTAATTTACACTTGTACTCCTTCGTCTTCAATTGTTTCTGGAAGTTTTGGTGGTTTACCCTTTATTGGCGATCGGTTGATAATTCGTTTTCGTGCAGGCGATACAGCTTGCTGCTTTTTTCTTGTGTGAAATCCTACTACGCATCCGTCTGTGTAATCTAGCATTCCACAGTTTTGACACATTCCTCCAAACACGGCGATTATAGGTCCGTGATGATACCTATAAAAAGATAGTAAGTTACCGTGACCACATTCGTTTATCAAACACAGTACATGGTATGTCATCGTTTATCTTTGAAATTTGCCGCGGAAATTAATTAAGAAATGCAAATAAATTTATCGAAGCGATATGATTCATTTAATCAAATACCATAACATCGCTGATTAACATCTTCAGCGAAACGTCATACTCGTAAAGAGCAATGAATAATAGACTTAATAGGCCCAAGTATAGGCTAACATTGCGAAACGAGAACTAGCCGTTAGGGATACTGCGAAGGCGAACCCGGTTATGGTTCATGTTCGGACGAACACAAATACTTGTATAGGCTACTGTATTGTAAACGTAGTAACAGTCTCGTGCTATAGCTTATAGCATCCAGTACCCAGATCCCGTAAAACGTGCACGCCTCTAAACATGAAGTGGAGAAGATTACCACGGGGGAATTTTCCGTTCACATTAATTGTTTTTTCCGACCGTTCAGTTGGCCGAGTGGTTTAGACTGTCCGCCTTCTGATCAGGAGGTTGCGGGTCCGATTCCCGATCGAGTCAAATCGAAGACTTCAAAATTAGTATCCGTTCCATCCCTGCTTGGCAGTCGGTATCGGGGAAGTGCGAAGAGCCGTGATTGTAATAGTAATCCGGGCTATAAAGCCAGAAGTATTGACACGTATACAATTAGCATCGACCTGGCGTAAATGACCTTAGTAGTTAAAAACGCCATAAATTCAAAATTCAAAAATTCAAAAAATTAATTTGCTGATGAGTCGCGCGGTTACAAGATTAATTACAATTTGCCGACTTTCGGTGTACAACGAAGTCCAAGTCTCTATTGCTGGGTGGACCGGGTGGACTTTTGCGATGCTAAGCGGCCGATCCAGCAGACTTGGGGACTGCAAAAATTGTCGTAGAGACTCCCGAACTTAATTAGGGCTCCCTTAGCCCCTTACGTCACTGAATCCGTAATAATTGTATTATTATCTCACTACATACCGAGCCATATAGCCTTATCAGTAACTCCACAGAAATATTTACGATGTTCGCAAGTCCGTGATCCGCCGTTTAGTATCGGTAATTCCGCGTGGTCCCTTTGGTCCACTGTTTTAGATGAGCCTGCTGGAGCCCTGAGTTCGAAACTCTCTATAGGGATATAGTAGGCCTATACTAGCTATGCTGTACATGTGTAGAGACGCCTTGCCAATTGCCATATACCTGCAAGACGTTTCGGTGTTTCGACTTTCTTTGTAGGTTTTGTTGCATCTTCTACATACAACATATTGCTCAGACACCAATGTTTCTGCATCCATTACTGTCAGTGGGGCCGCCGTGTTTGTTGTTTGCGTTACTGTACTTCCCTGCACGAAACAACACTGTGTTAGGATCTTTTACCACAGAATAATTCGAGTCCATTACGAATATTATGGATTTCCATGAACTTACCACTCTTGGTCGTAGAGATGATGGTAATTTGTCGAATTTATCACCAAATCGCGACTTGATGTTACCTCTATGACAAACGTATGGCTTCTCGTGTTCTCGCATGTCCTGAATCAACAAGTGGTCTGAGGCGTGGGAAACTAGGGTGTATGTAGGTAAACTGTAAAATATCGCAAATGGAATATTTTTGTGCGCGCCTACGTAGGCTAGGTTTCGCATGCGCTATACATTGATTTTTTTTCACGATTCTCCGCACTTCCCCGATACCGACTGCCAGGCAGGGACGGAACGGATACCAATTTTAAAGTCTTCGACGCGCTACAGTTACAATCAAGATACAGAGCGTTGTTGTGTTGAAAATGTGACAGGGATTTGGAATCCTTTGCAATTAATTCTGTGATACCACTAGCTTTTACACTAGCACTGGTGCTGTATATACATGTACATCTTTACACCTTGCATCCCTATAAGGGTGATGGTATTGACTCAGTGCTCTGCGAGCTGAATTGGTGTTCTCAACAGTTAGGACAGTTACTAAGACCGTTATTAGGACTTCTATGGGTTTGGATCAGGTCGTAGACCAATGGACAACATAGTTAATGGTTCTCAATCAAGGTGATCGCCTTGCTCTCATCTCACCCTTTCAAGTTCCTGTGATTTCTTCAACATTTGTTTTCGATGATTGGTCATCGTTGACTTTAATCGCTTGTCATTGTCTACCATATCTCTCTTCAGCTCTGTCCTGTAAGAATAATACACATATATAATTTTAACGATCAATCAACTTATGTCAATCCGAACGATCCCAAACGTGCTGGGTAAATGAACAAGGCTGTGACAGAAAAGGTATTCATCGTAGAATCACTGCCAAAGCCAAACCACGATTAACCGTTCGATCAGCTGTTGATACCCGCAAATGTAACATGGTCTAAGAAGTCATCCGCACGACCAGTATAAATCGTCCCTATTGTCTCACACCTACTGATTTCGCGTTGTATCTGACACATGTAATGCGTTTGCATTTGAGCGTTGCCACAATAGCTAGAATGGCTTACGCCTACTACAAGGCAAAAGAGTTTGGATACACATCTATTTATGACCCTAACATAGCCATGAGGCCCATGACTCCTCTTTCGAACTTACGTGAAAAAGTTTCGTGGAGATTTTTGAAGAAATAATCTTCCACTCGGTCGCGTGTCGATCGTGCTCTTAAAATCCCATTCTGGGATCTGTAGTTCTGAAAATCAGTCAAGTTTATGCATACATATACAAAGCGAACGTCTCAGGATGTTAGAGTCGCCACGCTCAAACCTATTGAACGGAATGAAATGAATGAATGTTGCAACGATGCCGTGTAACGTAGCCTGCAGTAATTGTAATCATTATACCCGTGCCAATTAATTAATAGAGTAGCTCCACGTGTGGGAGGTTTCCTTTGTCGCACTGTTCTGTTTCTCTGTATTGTGAGCGTTGCCGTTGTACTGGCCATATCTAATTCATTGAGTTCTTTCTGTTAGCGTTTTCTCAATGTTGTGTTCTTAGGTTACGTCACCTATATCGCTATTTCGTTTGTGACAGTAGTAGTAGACCTGAGTAGACCGACTCCTATTTGAACAACTGAACAAGTCTGTGCTTGGCCTACAGGTAAGATGTATGCCTCACTGAAACCAAAAGACTTTAGTAGTTCTGCCGTCAAGATTTTTTTAATACCACACAAATACATATGAACGCAACCGGATTAACGAAATTAAAACGCACCGTTTCTCAGACCAATACCGAGATAGGAAAGTCGAGATAATCTCCCGAATTCGAGTGGATATTGCATCCCGATTGCCCAAGAATAGCGTCGATGTGAACAATCTTCTGATGGTCTCACCGGCGACTGAAATAAAAACCGAAGAACTGAACGTCCATCGCAATTACCTTCGAGATCAGATCAGATCAGGTCTACCATAATGTTACATTGGTACCCATACCCAACCCCACCCAGTGCTAGTAGTGGTAATGCGTGGGTTTGAATCGAATTCAAAATATGCAGGTTATAGATACCAGGCGGGTCCAGGTAACTGGCAAAATGGCCTAACGACAGGAAATTCGGCCGCAAGTTGAACTTTGTTGCCGTGATTCACTTATAATAACGAAAAATCATATCAAGCATTTTGTAGAGGCATATATAAGGGTTCAGAGATGGTTAGGGTAGAAATTGTGGTCCGTTACAGCCCATGCAAGACCCAGATATTCTATCTAATAGTTGGTAGAGACTGTGGATCGCATTGGAAAGGTATATGGCAGGTTGTCTTGTAAGAGTCTGCATTTAGGCTCAAAGAAGCATCGATACCTGCTGGCTAATATCTCGATTTGACACAAGGTTATTTCTTACCGTCCTTGCACTTGTAACAACTTTAGCCATCTTGTTGCACATATAATTCTGATATAACTATAGCGTCTAAAACCAGGTTCTCACTTGAGCTATAAGCCAAGATATTATACTGGCTATATATCACTTTACGATGGCCTGTAAGTTATAACAGTATCGATGTAGGCTTACACTGAGGGTGCGTACAACTGTCGCTATTGTTCCTATGATTTATATGGCTATTGGAAAAGATTTGTTGAGACAATATTATAGTGTATTTTGTACTCACTCGCAGATATTTCCTTCCTTCGTGTAATTTACCCTCTTTCGCTCCGCCCAAAACTTGAATATTTAATTGTAAAAGCAGGGAGACTCACAACAATGTCATTTCACAAAGAACGACAAAGATATAACAACACAGGAAGTGTGATCTATGCGACCTTTCACCGTCAGGTATTCGGGTGGCCATATCTGCGCGTTGAATCGGGTGTCAGGTTATACATTAGACACGTAGTTATAATACAGAGCTGATAGCATAATGTAACAATACACTTCAATATTATTTGTACCGAGGATACCTATTATGACGCTTTGCACGCTTGATCGAGCACATAAATTATGCGATACTAGTGGGATATAATTTCAACACAGGCCTAAATCTCTCAATATCTAACAAATCAACGCAGATATCATCAAATCAGTTCATTTATTGGCCTTAAAACATCATTTCTTCCAATTACAACTAAATCAAGGCTAGAATATTCACGAATAATTGTAATGCTGAATAAAGGAGTATCATGAAGGTCTATGCACAATGGCAAAAACGGAAAAATTTAGTTGCGCGGATGGAACTGCTAGAAAAATATTTTATATTCTACTTTACGATGGCTATCAACTATAGGGATGGTACGAAGTTAGTGCTGGAGTTCGACTCGGGAGCGAATTTTCGCTAATTCGCTTAGTTCGTGTTCGAATCTGACCTTCGCGACGTCCGGGCCCGGAAGTTTTGCGCGAAAAAATTTTTCTTAACTTATGTTGTATTTGATGTACGAGTAATGTTATCTGGTAAACTATATCTTTCATTACTCGGGCTGCATCATAAATGACGATACTCATATAGGGAGGGAGAAACGTGATATGTAAATCGTTCAGGTACTCACTGGGCCGTGACTATTGACTATACGTACATACAGAGGACATCGCGCAAGTCTTTGTGACGTCATCAGTTCACATCCTAGGTTCGGTAACGAATTCGTGCCAAATAATTCGTGTTCGTCCGAATAGGAATCTAGTGTGGGTTCGTAGCTTCGTACCATCCCTACCATCAATGATAGGCTATTGTATATACAACCCAACATCAGGCTTATATCCGAAAAAAAGAGAAAATTACTGCTCTAGTTTACTGCACGGGCTCGGGCGCGTAAATAATAAACGACGTTGGATTATGGCTTTTTCCCTGTGTGCTCACCAAAAAGCTATATATACACGAAATTGAAAAAATTTTGAATACACAATCTATATCAAGATGAATGAATAATGAAACGATAAAAACATTGGGAATAAATTTTTTTTTCTATAGCCTACGTTCACGCTTAACTTTAGAAAAATTGGTCCTTATTCGACAGCTCTACAACGAGGTTGATGACGCTTCCTTTTCTGATGTAGGCTAACAAATGTCGGGGTCAATCGCAGACGGTTTGGAAAATCAGCCATCCCGAATTTTAACGTTCCTGTTTGTTGTTACTCATTCTACTTTACTAAAGCAGGCCATGCTTGACCTGACCGACATAACCGAGAGTCTGCCATGCCTCGGGTTCGATTATCGACCATAAGACAAAAACGTGGCTTCTGCTGACCTATGATGGCGACAATCAGAGCTGTGCGCTTAGATAACTTGAAAGAATTAAGAGGGATGAGCCCGACACAAGAACTAGCCTCGAGCGAAGCCCGAATCTTAAGTGTCTCGGGCGCTGGGGCTTGATCAAGAGTGTCATAGTACAGTAGTCTTAAATAACTTCATCGTTGCATCATTATTTCCGACACGTGAACAAATACCGGCTTTTCCCGCGTCTTGTTTTTCAAGTCGTGATCATTCGACCGTCGAAACAGATAGTACGGGACTACCCCATTGACACTGGACGGAGAACCTCTATTGTAGATTTCCCAAGCGCTAGTGTTGAAACGGGCGTCACCTTTCCTTGATGTGGAACGCTGCTGGTAAGACTGTGACGTCATGTAATCCGGCACTTTACGTTCGTAGATGTGGTGACCGTCAGCGGAAAAGCTGCTCGACAACGACGCTCCGTCCAAAATCTAGAACACAATAGCTCTATTCAGGGGTATATCCAGCTAGAATTTCTAGCCGTGATGACATCACAATGATTGAGATCACCACTAGTGGGCGCTCCTGGCATTTAGCAGATTACTTCGTGCTATGAAACCTACTGTCTGTGCACCGCAACTGTTGTGGGAAACGCTCGCGTGGTTGAAATCGAATAAACTGAAATCGAATAAACCAGCAGTTAACCATCGCTATGTATTGGTGACCAAGGTCAATAACTTGGTGGTGATCGGGTCAGATATCCGCCGATATATCGGTCAGGCCCTAGTATACATCGCCACTCACAGGAATTTCGGTCCCAGGCCACGAAAACCTGTAGGGTCCCTCTATCCTCGAAATTGGACCTCTCCAAATTTTTGGGCAATTACATAATAAGGTTAAGCTTAGGTGATTAGCTTGTGCGATTTGTAGGAGGCTGAAAAGGACGAGCGCGTGAGCATCGCCTTCGTGTTTCCCCCTCTCTAAGCGACCCAGGTAGCCTAAAGGCGACAGTGCATAATTCAAAGAAATGAAGGTTACCTGCTTGTAACTCAATCTCGTATTACGTGGTTGGCTTTCTTTACTTGCTGATGGAGGAGTCGCCCGTTCCGACACAAAGCTACCGCGTCCACTGTCATTTTCATAACTTGCTGAATTCAACCTTTCGGGCAACGATGTGTGTTCACTTCCTGATATTACTTGTCCGTTTCGAGACAACATCATTGGCTTTTGTTTTATTTCGAAATCTCGGTTTGATTGGATCATAGTCTTGACACTGTTGTCTCTATCAAATTCCTGAAAATAAACAAGAAAGCTTGCAGAAGGAGCTAACATGCTAATGGACCGTTTGTACCACAACGCCAGGGAAATCTAGAAACACAAAGCTCGCTGGAGCGAAATGTTGAGTTTCAGCCATTTCATTCATCGCTTTACTTGCTCTCAGTGGGAGTAAAAATTTGGCGTGTCACTGCGAGATGCCCCGAAATGGAGACGGTTCGAACCAAGACGATCTTAATCTTTAATCGTAATTAAGATCGCCTTGGTTCGAACCCAACATTTCAGGCCACACCGTCGGCTACGGACCGTGTCTAATGGATTTTTTGCCGTAAGCCCCATGGAGTTCTTATGCTAAGCCCTGTGCTGTTTACTGAAGCGGAACATGCTGGCCCGCTTTTCGTAGTCCCTTTGTTTCAATGTAAAATATGCCTACCTTAGTACCGCAGATTTGGGGATGAAAAAAAATTGTTTAATGTATTGGAACACCAAATGGGACTATGAACAGCTTACCACTATGTTCCGCTCCAGTGAGCAACAAAGCGCTTAGTGCAAAAGTTCCATTAATAGTGGCTCTGGCCAAACCCCATTTCCGTAAAGTGGAAATTACAAACAGCCAAAGCACGAGCACTGATATTGACAACTTGGCTGGCATAAGCCTACTCTACTCTACATGTTCTGACTAAGTTCTCAATACAAAGTCCAGAGACCTTGACGTACAGGTCGAAGGTACAACGCACTCCACAGAACACTGACAACAGTAACAATCAACAAAAGCGAACAATCCTTGATTGAGTTGATTGAGTAACGCCACACTCTACTCAGTATTGCGTGTGCGATTCGTCCACGCTCGAACGGACGGGATCGTGTATTCGATAAAGCCAGGCGAGTAGCGATCAAGACGCCACTTGGCATTTCATGAATTTTGATCATCTCAAGCAGCCGCATTAAACCTCCATACCTGTGTTATTGACATTTCCAGCGGGTCCGTATTCTCTCGCCTCGTATCTGCATTCTCCTTTATGGTCATTGCAGAAGCAAATTGAACCCCTTGTTTCGTTGGAACGTAACTGGCCGTTGTAGCAGCAGATGGATTGTTCGTTGTTGATATTGCGGTAGTCGAAGCACCTGCAGGCCTATCCATTACGTCATCTTTTGGCACCACTTCTACTCTCACCTTCAAAAGTCAGAGTGGAAATAAATATTCAGTTATACCCACATGCGTTGCGGATGAGTCTGACTAGATCTCACTGGAGTCTTGAGTAGACGACCCTACATCGTACTACCCGAAGGCGGTTAAGCCTATAATGGCGGGGTGATACTAAACGGCGGACCAAACGGACCACGGACCACAAGGAATTGCCAATACTAAACGGCGGATCGATGAATTGCGGACCACGTAACTATTTGCAAAACAGTTGCTGATAAGGTTGTGACATGGTTTGTAGCGAGACAATTGTGTCATTAACGCGGGGTAAGCGGAGGAAGGAGCCCTGACTAAGTTCGGGCGACTCTCCGATAATTTTCGTAATCCGCAAGTTCGCTTGGCCCGTCGTTTAGTGGCACCCTGAAAGTCGTTTGGAGCCGGGCCGCGGCAAAAATATAGTTGGAATGTAAGGAAAGAGCATGAAAAATCGCGAGGGCATATTTAGGCTATAATGCGCTCCGGGTTTGGATAGAGAACTTGAAATTTTGCCAAGCGGGCTGGCTTGCTTAACAGTCCATACACACTCTGTCTTCTTCTTCTGTATAGCTTTCTTCAGACAAGACGTCAAGGCAGCCACACAGCAGCCACTGACTTGTGGCGTCATCCATAAGGTTCTTCAGACCAGTGACTATATTGGGTGGTTTGTATAGTGTATAGGTTTTACAGAAAGATGGCATGGTCTGTGATTTGCTGCTCTATACAACACTCGCATGCCGTGCTCTGCCTGTTAGACTGACTTATAATCCTACCTTGTTTTCTACGGTTACATTTTCCGTTTTTGCTCGTTGATTACGTCTTGCACGAAAGCTTGACAACGACGTGTTTGGCGAACTCGATAATATGGTGGATGAACTTGCCGTCTGTACGTTCCCTCTCGGCGACCTGTGGTCCGTCGTACGCCACTGAGCCCAAGAGAAAAAAATGAGTATTCTATAGTTGGAAATAGGAACGGATTTGCAACTGCAAGCAATGCAAGGGGAATTCAGAGCTTTATAAGTTTTTTTTAACTAGCGAGATGCAGCATATAGATGCTGGCATGAGGTACAATATTGAGAGGATCTTACCGCGATAGACGTCTGGCTTGCGTTGGGGTTCTTTCCATCGCTAGTAACCTTAGTTGTATTCGTTACTTTGACTACAGTGGGTGAGCATTGCGTCATCACAGTTCGGGTCTTATGCTCTTGCAAATTTGATCTGTAATGTAAATCGTACTAGGGTAAAAGCTTACGAGATGGCTGATCCAAATCCAAATAGTAGGAAATGAAGCAAAATCCCATTTAGCTTAGCGTGATAACTTG
The DNA here is from genome assembly GCA_030412335.1 of Botrylloides violaceus. Classification (NCBI taxonomy): domain Eukaryota; kingdom Metazoa; phylum Chordata; class Ascidiacea; order Stolidobranchia; family Styelidae; genus Botrylloides; species Botrylloides violaceus. Next base: position 442,816 of record JASFYC010000324.1, read on the forward strand.
AAAAAAAACGCAGCGTTTCTTTAATTACTTACGTAATTGCGAGGATTCACCCACTTACTATTACTGAACATGTTACAGTTGTATGCGCACTGCGCAGGAGAGACCAAGAGACAAAGGCCTACATACTGTTCTATTCTGCACTACATAGCCTCTACTGAATACCGTTTTGTTCTGTACTGTTACCTCCTTGCTTGGCATTCAGTATGGAAGTAATGCGAAGGGTTGTGGTAAATCCAAAACAACGACAACTGATATTCCGACTGGGCGATCTATACCCATCTGTATATGCTCATTCACGGATTTAAGGGACCGATGGCATTGTAAATGCAAGTCACAGTTACAATATTCACGCACTATCATGCGTATGGGATGTGTGATGTATTAATGACGGGGAGGGAACATAACATCCCATGACCCATGCACGCATATCGTAGTAAACCGCGGTGGCCGACTAGAAGACAATGCATCGTCACGGACGCATCGTCTTGTCGCCACCAACCTGATATATTCATTGTGAATTTCTCTCTTCAAATAAAAGCTTGTCAGTCTGTCTGACTAAATTAATCCCGACAAATTGGGGTGGGTTGCGACAGAAAAGTTGTCCGACGTACGTACAAACAACAGTCAAACGACTCACACCATGCATGGGTAGCGGACTAGCGGTGCAATCTTCTGTGTGTACTCACCCTACTTGCACTGCTTCGTGATTGCCCGGTGACGTTTGTACTGCTTTGTGATTGCTTGTCTGCTCCTTTTTAAGATTCTTAACAGATGCAAAAATGCAATCAATATTTCAGCAACTCAACGATATTGCGCAACGCATGCCCATTTACAATTACCTTAGTAATCTTTTTCTCAGTCTCAAGTTCCAACTCCAACCTCCTACACCTGATAACAAAGAATTAAGTATGAATATCAAGTAGCTTAGACTTTACAAAGGAAATTAAATTGAATGAAGGCTATTGTATTGTTTGCTGAGATGTTCTACTCGAAAATTACAGGTTTCATGACATAATGACGGCATGCTTTGGGAAATGTTCCACTCAACGGTTGTATGTCAATATTGACTGAGCGAACTTGACGAAATGGATGTTTGCCTAGCAACGGAAATCAGACTAAGCCAAGGTAAGACATAAATTGAGCCATAAAATTACGTACACACAGTAACTCTCTTGTAAACGCAGTAAATCCTAAGGAGATATCAAACCCACACAGGCTGTATCAGGCAACCTGGCCTGGCCAGCAAGGTTCTAAGCTCAAATAAAACCTCCCTGATCCAGCATTACAGTAAGGGGTTGAGAACTGCGTTAGTCAAAGCAACGAAGGTTTGCTGCTTGCGGAGGAACTTTCTCTTGTTGGAAGTTATTGGTCAGCTACCAGTAGTACCATCCCGGCACCCACCCACAAGATTTGAATTCGATCAAACCCAACCTTTTACCCGTACCGGGGCACGAAAAGGTTCCACGGTGGGTCTATTTGGATCCCAAGTTCTTCTACACTATGGAAAGCATAGACTATTCCTTTCTTCTTTCGTATGGCTTTCTTAGAGCTAGACGTCAAGGCAGCCACCGTTTTGTGGCCTCATACATGTTCTCCAGACCAGTCACCCCATTGAGTGGTTTGTATATTGCACGGGAACGGATGGCATGGTCTGAGGTTCGCTCCTCCACATCTACACCACACTCGCATGTCTCACCGGGCGCGAGACCACCATTGTACAGGTCTATTCCAAAACTTCGCCAAAGCCCAAACCTCTCATTGCTCACACTAAGCTTCAAATAATAGAATACGTTGAATAACACCAACCGTCAAATATATATGTAGCTTATGAGCGATGAGTATTCTCACCATAATCCTTAACGCGATCCTAATACGATTGACGGCCATTGACAGTTGTAATAAATATTCCCGTGTCTATGTCACGTAATGGTAGACATTTATAAGATGGTGTTGAAATGTCTTGTATGCAGGGATTTGTGATTATCGTTTACACAAAGTGGAGGCCAATTGGTATCTGCGTGCTTGATCCGGCGGAATTCTAATTATGTGATATTGGCGTTACCATGTGACATCTGACTACAATAGTTCGTCTCATTTTCTTATGGTAGAGACAGCGGGTTAACCACGTGTTAGTATCCTACTGAAGATCGCGCCGGGCTAGAAGGACGGAGGTAAATCAAATTCTGTTTTCTTCAATACCGGCTGGTCTCACGTTCAAAATTGATTTCATTATTGGTCTACATACTGAACTCCCGTAACATCTCGCTACAGGAACGCGATACCCTCGATCCCATTACCTATGTGCGTGATATACGCCTCCGCGAGATCGTAAAATTCACGGACGAAGCGTGAAGGTCAGGCTAGGATTCACCAATGAGAGCTGCCTCGGCAATATCCACTAACACGCAAAGATAGGCTATGGTGGTGTTGTTCATCACAAATACGCACATACAACCATACAAGTGGCAAGGGCTAGTAGCGCAAGAAAAGAAAAGGGTGATCCTTGGCCACAAGATATTCATTGTCCTTAATCTCCCCGTAGGAATTTAACTACAGTACAAATAGTAACTCGTGCTCACGAAAGGCTGGAATGGGACTCGGGAGACATTGAGAGCGCATCACAGTTTTTGGAGTTTGAGGCTGGATTTCTTTATCGTCGAGTGGGATATAGGCCCACTCAAGCCAGTGTTACCAAAATTTCTGCAGAGTCATAAAGATTAAAGAACATACCTTTTTTGCTCGCATTTAATTTGCCTTTCCTTTGTAGCTAGCCTTTTACGCATATTTTCATTCTGTTGCCGAAGACTTTGAACAATCGATTTCTGCAACCAATATTACATTCATCAGCGATTTAACGCACCTTTTTATTGGGTAGGCCATGGCCTACTAAATTTAGTAGGGCATGTATAGGCCTATCAATGTCAGTGTGGTTTGGTTGCCCTGTAGCTGGCTACAAGTCTAACTCTTCGCAGTCTTATCTCCTCCCATCCCTTCCTTTCGCACTTCTCTAATAGGCCTTGGGTCTGTGTGGCCAAAGCGACGACTTGTTTAACTTTGCCGGCTGCACAATGTGCCACGACCATGCTTATTTATCCTGGCTTGGGACAGGCTGGGGCTACAGAGCGTTTCATTTTCGCCGGTCCTCGTACATCCGATGATCGTACAGCAGCGTAAAGGTGATCATCAGAATGTTGCATGTGCCGCATCGGGCCAAAGCAGCGCACCCGCGAAAATTTCAGGTTCTGCCCAAACCACCCCTGAACAACAAGCAGTATGGGTCCATACCATCCGGGCCAGCACATTTACAAAAATCGCACGATTCTGACTGTTCACATTCACATACCTTATTAGAATCTCCTCCTGGGTATAATTCGCTAGCGTACTTTCTCAGCTTTCTCTGTAGCACAACGATTTCGTTTGTCTTGTAAGAAAGTTCCAGCTCGAGTTGATAAAGTTTAGTTCCCCAGTCGACAAACTCGCCGTTGCCTTTGCGGTCTTTACCAGGAAGATGCTTTACTCTCGAACAATCATACATTGGTCGGATGGTAGGCGTCGCCGGGTTGTCCATCCTATCCGTTGACAACGTGACCTCTGAAAGTACATATACGGAGTATGACTTTCAATTCTCGGTGAGCTTAACGATTTAGCTGTCGAAATTCACAATTTTCTTTTTCCTTGCTGGTTTTACATACGTGAGCATGGAAAGATGCACACTACGGTAACAATTTCAAAAGTTTCCAGTTACCAGGAAGCCATGGACAACAGTTTTACAAGCAAAAGTCTTCGATAGCTGACCTGGCACAGAGTGACCTTCTAACCTTATAGGCCTAAGCAATATATCGGTGTTAGGCATATCCATAACGACTCAGCAGCTGTTTCCATCAGTAGCGAGCATAGATCACAATTCCATGCATTCAACATTTGACCTTACTTTAGGCTATTCCCTGTTATGCTGTTTGGTCAAAACCGAGAAGCCTTACCCAGTCTTTCAGCAACACGATCGTTCTTACTTCAGTCCAGGCAGGCTGAGTGCACACTAGCACGATTTCACAGAGCTGAGCGCCCAAGCGGTAAAATATGACGTTTACCTAGCACTCATCAGGTTGAGTGACGGCGTGGAGTAATATATTTTATTACTTATTACAACCGCAGTGACGACAATGGGGCAAAATTCATTTGTGATAAATATTTGCTGTATGCCTATGCCTGGAAAACTTGCGAATTGGAGATGTTGTTGGCATCGTAAAATAGGACCAGATTGATATGATATGTCAGGTCAATTCATAACAGGCCCCGGCATCCTGATCTATGATGCGAACTACACGCAGGCTTTTATTAACAAAATATCAACCGAGATTCCTACAACTAAACAACAACCTGTAACGCAGAGGACGAACATGGAATGACTGTAGTGGCCACCGACGGGAACAAACGCGGGCCACAGACGACATGCAATCATGATTAGGCGTAATCTGCGTAAAGCAGGAATGAAAATAACACCACACGAACGTAAATTACATCACAACGACGTGTAGGCCTACAAGTGCAGGGCCACCGTTGATTGTGTCCGCCTTCTGATCGGGAGCTTCCAGGTTCGATTCCCGACCGAGTACAACCAAAGACTGGTATCCGTTCTCTGTTTGGCATTCCGTATCAGGAGAGAGCGAAGGGTTGTGAGGAGGTGGTTGTGATAGTGATCCGGGATATAAATCAGGATACGTGAACGTAAGCATTGACCTGGCGTACCTGAACACAGTAGGCTAATTGAAAACGCCATAAATTCAAAACAACAACAACAATAACAATACTACAAATTGAGCGCGCTCCGCAACAGTCACACCGTCATAAATGCCATGCCTACACACTGAACTGCGAACGACAGGCCTATATATTTGTTACTGTTGACAGCAGAAACCGATTGAATCAATCAGAACTATCCCTGACACTATGGATACAGCTGATTATAGGCTATGTGTCTCCAGCCTCCAGGATGACAACGTCATGCAGGGATTAATTAAAGTACCCCATATGGAGACATTCGATCTCCACTCCACATTCTGTCATCATTTTCTACCATTGGTATAAGCCTAAGCTTAATCGACTTTAGCATCGCTTTCCTTTTCACTCAAGATTGAGCAAACATTGAAATAATAGAGTTTAAGGTAGTTCTGGTGTTGTCAAACATATGTTCAAAATCACTAGACACGCCGCAGATAATTACAAGCGCTTGTCTACACCAGGCAAACAAAAAATTTGTATGAAAGAAAAGAGGATTCAAAAAATGAATTGAAAAGGTGCCAGTTGCGAAACGTCCAAGGACTAAGGACACTGCGGTGGGAATGATATCCATATATGTCCATTAGGATCAATTCAACATGAATAAATGTGAACGCGTGTTTGTCTGTCTGTGCAATATATCTGCCTTACATCCGGGGCTTTGATTGTGATGTTTGTTAAACTTCGTGCGAGTGGAGACGTGGACGTAACAAGTGCGGAGACATAAATCGTACAGCGTAGTGGCGTAATTTTCTGATATGTTTCTCTCCCCGCGTCCCAAAACGCAAACAGAACCTGGCTTGTGCATCTGGGGTCACTGCTGGAAGAACAACTCAAGCCGATAATTTTACACTTTTTATGCTGTATGAGCTAATCTCCAACTTCTTACTCAGAAAATAGATTCATATAGCACTTCTCTTAATATCAATTTTGAAGTATGATTTGATGGGCTCGTTAACCCACGGCCTGTCAGGAGCGAAGATGAGAAATGTTGGTATTTATTAAAATTTTTGTGACGTTTTTATCCTGAGTGAACGTACCTGGGATCCGTGGGAACTTCATTCCTGTGGCGTATTTTATACGTGACTTAGTTATTGAACTAATATATTGGAAGAATGAATAAAGAATAATGTCACAACTATATATCGTATAAATATCTCATATCAACTCATAATTCAAGGCCTTGTCAAACCAAATAGCTTCAGGAGAATAAATGGCCGAGATCATTTGTGATGATTATCGATAAACCCTCCTCTTTCTGTTGGCCAGCATGGTCTATTTATGGTGGCCAAAGCCGGTCGAACCGTTCGTGATTTGGCAGTCATTTTGACAGCATTTGTTTTCTGCTGGATCGCCTTACTGTCATAACTCTCCCCATTGGTCCCGGCTAGGACCAGCAGTAACTGGTTATCTTACAGAGTTTTGCTGCCGCCATATATACATCCGCAACGCCAAACAGCATAACAGTGTGAGTTTGGCAAGGAGGCACTGAACATCACCGTATTTGCCCTAAGACGCCAGCATAATGAATCGAATCATCAACCTAACAGGAGAGCGAGAATCAACTACTAACTAAGCACTAAGCTATAACTCGCTCTCTAGAAACAGACAAACAGATAATATCGATATTTCAACGAAGACAGAGGCCTTTCCGAAAGACAAGAATCCATTTCCTATATATACCCGCATAACGCAGTGACTCAAACAATAAAATGGTCACATACATCGATCGGTACATCAACATCAGATGTAGGAAAAGGATATTTGTTTACGGGTATTTTCAAGTGACGGTGACGTTATGTAGTGTGAACAGAAAAATTTCTTGTTTATTATCGTCGCACCTCCTTTTACTAGCCTGCATGACCATGTTTTGGGATCTTGAGAATCGTGCAATTTCGTCTGCTTTGTTGCAGACACTCTCAATAACTGTTTGAGTAAAGTACGGTGATTTCACTGTTATGTGTCCGTGATAGGAATTGAAACTTAAGTTCTGTACAGATTGAATGACTTGGGAGTAGGGACAAGAGATGTAGCAAGGAGTGACTGTAAACAGGCTTCTCCTTTCTCCTTTCAAGCTATGACTCATGAAACACAGCACTTCAAGAGATATTCTGTCTAAATCATCTTTATGCAAACATAACTATGATGTTTGACATTTTCACAAATAGTCTTTGAATAGCACTTCAAAGAATGGGTTTCGTCTATAATTTCTACATACTAACTAAACTACTGTAGGATGCAGGAAGAGTGGGTTTATTGGCATGTGGCCAAGTGCTGCTAGGGCTCTATATGAGGCCAACCCGACCAGTTAGGAAAATAAATTGCAAGTTATACGCAAACAAACTCAAAACCTGCATATATAGCCTAGCGTAACGGCGTGTGGCTTGTTCCTGCTATATATACTGTATTGTGTATAGACATGTTCTCTTAGGTTCGCCGCAGCGCTGATCCGAAAGCACAATATGAGACTTCATATCAGAGTTAAACCCGTGGCAGAAAAGGAACATCGCACATTCGTACGTAACCTTAGCAGAAAAGATCGCAGTGTCGTAAATATGTTAATGAGTATAGACTAAACTGTTCCACTCTATCAACAATTAAGTCAATCAACACATTTGACAGTAAATCAGGGAGCACCCGACAAACCAATCACGATCACGTGGCGCTCGCACTCTCATACTACGGGTCAGGTTCGTTTATCCGCCGGTAGTCTCGTCTTTTTTACCGCATATACCAGCCTGGTCGGCATATTAACAAAATTAGCGTGAGTCAAATTTTTAATTTTTAGTTATATTTAAGCCAATAAAGGTTGGCTTGGGGACGAATTCGTGTCGCTGCGGAATAATTGTGCCAGTTACCCAGTAACAGGCTGCAAAAATTTCCCTTCGATTCAAACTCACTCTACGTCCATACCAGACGACGGGTTCCAGGGGAGGTTAATGGTACGGATCCAAAAGCCTTAGCAGCTATACTATATATAGCTTAAATCTTTGCGGTTTTACACTATCTAAATTCGAACAGAATCGCATCCCTGGATTCTCTGTAAACTGACATATTATCCTGCACATGGAGATCGAACCAACAGCGCAATGATTTAGGCCGACTATACATAGGCTAAATGTCTTTGTGCTTTCCTGGCAGGCCTACCTACAAATAACATGTTGAGAGCGCAATCTATCGAAACTGCGTTTAGGATTATGAATCTTATATTTGCCAAGGGTTATCGATAATACCGGTATTACTCAGAAAACATCAGTTAATGTATTCTACCATATTTTCTCATGTTAACAACCGATCATTTACGTCATTGCGGTCTTTACAAGGCTAAAATATACCTAGATCACTTTCTGCAGAGACCCATACCGGACACACATGTCTTGTCATGTCAAAAGCCCTATGAATTCAGTTCGATGATTTAATATAAGGTCTATCACTGTTTGTGCAATGAATAGACCCTCGTTAGGTGTTACTCAATTGCCACCACGTTTTTTATGAAAAGGTAATGAGCAATTGTGAATTGCGATAATCCTACATTTGTTACCTTTAATATAGGCCTAGGCCTACTGTCTTTCATACATATCATATCGGATATTATATAGGCCTATCAAAAGGCGGGGTAAACGACTTTGATGAATTATTCACGCTTTTTGAAACGTCTGTCACGATACAGAAAAGTATGGTTATCAACTACTGGTCCGGGGACTGCCGCCGGCCAGCGAAAATTTTTTGCTGGTTCGAGGCGAGGCCTATTGAATAAACAGAACGGGTGGGTGTGCCAGCCGGACCAGTCACTTTAAGTTATGATGCTGCAGCTGTGTGGCTAAAGTAACATGTCCGTCACTATCATTTATAACCACAGGTTGTGGTGAGACATCCAAACTTCGTGATAGGCTCTGCGTCAAAAAGGGTAAAGTTCTTACCGATTTTCTGAGTAGTTCTGGCAGCTTGAGGTGTATTTCTGTAACTTCTCGCCGACTCCATTATCAGCTTCAGCTGATTGGCAAGTTCAGAAGATCCGCAAAGTCTAATTAAAAATTCTAAGCCAATTTGCGGGTATGCCTAACCTGTTGATTACGTAATATACATTGCCATCTGATAAACTTGATATTTTTGAGAGAACGTCTGTTCATTTTATGAAAAGCCTTCAGTCAGGCAGGCTTTCTTTCGACTGTAGGCTATTATGTGAAACTCTATAAACGTCACAAATCGAAGATTTATCTTTTGCAAGCTAGGCTATCATACTTTACAAAGTAAACCACATCAGAACTTTTGAATTATGTTTGCATGACATGGCGAAAGACTTTGATAGCCGAGTCACCAAATCACTTATATTTGCCTTTCTATCTGTCAAAAAATTCCAAAGCGAGACGCTGCTGTGTCCACCAGGCCTATAAATAGGTATACAGCCAAATAATAGCTTACACGAAAATTTGCATCAATTACGATGTAACGTACAACGAATACGTTGTGTTAGTGAAGTACCACTCAAAAATTAATCAAACTCACTCGCAGTCCATATCGATTCAATACAATATCAAAGTTATTATTTTTCGCATACTAGATCGAGAATGCCATCCCACATTAACCACATCCACATTTGAGCGAGGCATGGCATATTCCAAGATTGGGAGAAGGGGTAGGCACTCCCTGAAAACGTGCTGGTTAGATCACAGCACAGCACGCTATAGGCCCAATAATCGCCAGGAAGCTCAGCTACGAAGACGATCTTGCAAGGTACAGGAAAATAGCAACGATGGGGATTCATATGGGTCAATAAGGAAGGTAACTATGCGAGCTGCCGGGGTTCCAGATTTGGTAAAATTACATCCCAGAGTCAGATCCAGGGAAAGCACAGAGAAGTTGAAAATTTCGTGGCGGATGTAACTTTACTGATATCGACGTCACTGATCATCTTATTCTGAATGTCTCTGCAGTCTTTTGCGGTGTCCTTTTTTTCGAAAGGATACGATTATAGACGGGCCGAATGGCACACATGGCCGAAAACGGCGGTAGATGCCCATCAAGGCCACAAAACACATTTAACGTTAACTGCATCTACATAGTCTTGCTGCTACTTTGGTACGACTGGTAAGCGATGCACAATAACGTAATCATGAAATCTAAATTGCTGCCCCGCACGCCGCACCTTCAATGCGAACTTGCAAAGGCTAATTAACAACTACAGGCTATCGACGGGACGATGATTTCACCAACCTTACTCTTGTCTATATCTTAGCAACCATGGCCTACTTTACCTTTACCTAGAGTAGGCCATGTAGCAACGGACATAAGGCTCCTTTCGGGAGCGAGGATGAGCAACACAAGAATAAAATTTAATGATCTGCAAACATATAATTCGTCGTTCAGTGCTTGGCTTTGTTAAATGCTACAACAGCTGTTGACAACCGCGAGAACCGGACATTAAAATTTCATGACGAGGAAAAAGGTTGTATTGGCGAACTTGTAAAGCAGGAGCATAACAATCGAAATAGAGAAAATACCATGTTGGTTCGGGTTACTAAGGTAAACCTGTAAAAGCTGACAACCCATAAAATTGGCTTTGAGACTGCCGTTGTTACCGCTGTCAATAGCAGAAGACGACGAAAATCCGACGGCACCAAAGCAAATTTCACGTATATCTGCAACTGCTTGTCTGTAAGGCAACGCGGCTCGGAACAGGCCAATGGTCCTATATTGCCATCTATCGGAGAGGTCGGCGACCGACATTGATCTCAGCTTTGCACTTAACCTCCTGAAAAGCCCTGAAGCCTGTATGATCTTTGGTACCACCGTTTTTGAGAGACTTCGTTTGGCGCTAAGCCCTGTGCTGCTCAACGGACCGCGTACGCTAACTGTTCGTAGTTCCATTTGCCGCAATGCAAAATATGCCGTTTTTTAATGGCCCGATACTTTTTCATGCTTATAATCGCAGTGCAATTCGGCCTGTTTTGCAGTAAGGTAAATGAGACCACCAACAGCTTGCCAAGGTAAGCACGTTCCGCGCCGGCAAGCAACGAAGTAGGCCTACGTCGTGCAGAGGGTCCATTCTGCAACCAGCTGAATATTTCTCAAGAATATAATATCCGTTCAATCTCGTAGATGGAGTTTCCGCCTTTCGACCGACTCGCAAATCTCGTCGCCGCAGCTCCTCTGTCTGCGTCACGGTCCGACGAATACCGAAGATCACTACCCAGACCCAAAACCCACGCGAGAAGCATACGTAACAAATTGTTGTATTTCGGTGCAAAACACGCTAACAACGGCAATACAGGACTAATGGTATTCGATTTTCAAAATTTTCAATCCCTGTGTTAAGTCCTGTATTTAAGCAATAACATTGGCAGTTCAATACACGATTTCAATACCTCAAGCAGAAATAAGCCTACAAGTAATCCACAATCTCAGCATACTGATTGTCAGTGTCACCGTCGCGGCGGACAGGCCAACAGGTCATGTGGGCATGAGCAATAGCAACCATACAAGTAAAATTCACTGGCTTCATGAAACTAGCATGATGAATTGATATTAATATACAGGGCAGTAGAAGTACTTCGAGATGTTTGCAAGGAATCACGAGAGTTGAACATTAGCAGCAGAGATATATTGCCCAAGGAAAGCCTTTGCTTGTGGATTCAAGTAATTTACCATGTTTGGAACCTGAAACAAGTACATATAAAAAATCACCTTTGCCCAACATCACATATCAGAATCACAACATGAGCAAATTGAGAAAAGCTAGTCTCTTTTGAGTGGCCACACCCTTGACATATTCCTATTGCAAAAATAGATCTATCACAACTCAACCTTCACCTGATAAAGGTGCGGAGCTCAGAAAGCTTGTGCATTATATTCTAATAAACTGCACTGGACATTAAATCTGCGATGACTTATCCTATCACTATTTGGATCGTCTGCCATCAGCTCCACTATTTTTCGTAACTCAATTAGTAGAGCGGTTAGTTGATTTTGTCTCACTCAGAACCTTGTCCTAACTCCCAAGTAAATCGTGTAGCATACCATTCCAGTAATAGGTAGAATAAGTCACCAAAGATTTAACATCCAGTCAAGCTAATTGGAATATAATTCACGAGCTTTCAAGTTCGGCTCCTTCATCAGGTGAACCTACAGTGACTTATTCTATCTATTACTGTTCAGATCGTCAGCCATCGGCTGTAACATTTTTCATACCTTTCCGGGAAATTTTTTGGTAAACTCTGCCAATGACTGTGCGAGATATATCTTTGGGTCGTCGACTTTCACCGGATCGTAAGATTTCTTGCTAGCGAATGCCAATTGTGAATACACAGCTTGGTAACCTGATAAAACCACAACTGTTAAGCTATATTTTTGTTGACGACTATGCAAAGATCTGTACCTGCTACTTCTTCAATCTCTACAAAGTGTTCGTCGTCTGGCACGGAATCGTCTTCAGGTAATTCAAACAGTCCAATCACAGCTTCTAGAAGTCGTGGCCTGTGATAAACACACAATTTCACAAATTATTGAAGGCACAATAAATATTTGTATCAGGTATGGAAATGCTATGTCAAGAACGTTCCCCTTTGGTCTACCATCTCAATCCAGTCGCCACAGCAAATGGTAATCTGCAATACGATCTGGTGAAGATTGTACGCTAGCAGATAACTATCACGCTGTGACTCCTCATCCTCATTAAAGTGCGCGAGGACATGGAAAACATGGGGAGCGCAAGGCGTCGGTAAAATACGAGAAGTGACGGGAAGAATTGGAAACACGCAATACTGAAATACTGAAGAGCATCGGAAGAACGGCAATGGTGTGGTATAACGACATGGGCTGGGCGAATGGCGGGCAACATTGAAATCACAACCACGAGATGACCGGGGATCGCCAAAGTTCGGAGGGCCTAAGTCGGCTTCCATAAAGGAGATAGTTACCGATACGGTTATGGCTGAAGGAGGAGAGCCCAGGACCTGTGGCAATCCTGTAATATCCACGGGTTGTAATTTTAATGTTGCCAATGCTTATCCCGTTCTCCTAATGCACTTCTGTACAGTAAGATTACGTGTTCCAGGTCGAATCCCATACTTTAGTGACCGCTCCTGCTCCCCCTATTTCCAATCCACATCATACAGTAACCTTTACCCCCACTTAGAATTAGTTAAATCCACATTATTATCACGATACGGAATCCTCACGTACCATAAGCAAGCAATATTTTCGTCTTGGAATGCGGCACAGTCCGAGAGCAGTTTCGACATCCCTACAGAGCAAATCTTCCGTTCTGTGACGCCAGAAACTTTCTGAACATTAGCAATCAACACCTTTTCCAACACCATGCCGAACATGCTGCAAAGATGAAATTGCATGACAGAGTCGAAGCAAAAAATACGATAGATCTACACCGGTATACGGTACATCGTCTAATGCGGTTCGTATTGTGACTTTCATGACAAACTGAAATGCGACAACGGACAATGCACGGAGGCAGGGATCAGAGATAGAGATGGGCTAATCAAATTAGCTCGAATCGGGCTATCTGATTGGTCAGAAATGTATTGAAAGTATTACAAACTGCCATGTAATACACCTAATGATGAAACAAACGCCACTGAGGTGTTTGATCTCAGTTCTTCGGTGTCTCCTTGATTGTGGGCCTAATAATGTGTAGCAGACTGCTGCAGTGGATAGAGTCAAAAATGTGCTTAGAACTGAAAACGAATTGCCAGCCACTAGGTGATGTCATGGATTCCAATTCGAAGTTGCTTTCAAATCGATTCCAAATATTCAATTCAAAAGTGATCAAATCGTAGCACAGAGTTTATTGCACTCTGCCCTGCCACCACAACCCCAGTCCCTTTGTCTGCACTTGACGGCTTGATATTTTACATCAAGTTCTCATTCATTGCACCCTTCCTTTGCCAACACAACCCCATCCCAGTTGCCTGCACTCAGGGGCCTGATATTTTACATTAAGATCCCATAAATTTACGTACTTTGATTGGATAGAATTAATCACTTTGTAAAATGTATTGGCTGATAACTTGACTATGAAAAGGCAAAAGAAGACGATCAGCCCGCGTACAAATTTAGTTGTTTTCGACCGTTGCAGTCGTTGAAACAGAAGAGAAAACACTTGCTTCGTGTATTGATCCAACGCTTCCCTTAAGAAAAACAAACAAAGTCACAATTCCCATAATGCCGGTAAACATGACAGATAGGAATAAACACAGAGTATTATCCCAGCATTCCAAAATCAAAGAAACTAAAGTCGACTCTGTAACATTGCCAGGAAAGTCAAAACCCAACGAATATACAGTAGGGTGGAGTGGGAAAAGTTATTTTTTAAAATTCAAAAAATTCATGCCTCATACAAGAAAACTAATTGATTATTTCGAGTCGCGACCTTTGATGGGCTAGCAAACCCCCTAAATCTGTTTCTGAGGGTAAAATCCGTAACGAAACTTCATAACCCACTTGTCACAGTTAAGACAAGCTTGATTTTGGGCTTAGAATTTCTAGAAGTATCATACTTCTATAAAGCATAAGAGAAAATTTTAGGCAACCACAATCGCAGAAAAAGTTACAGTTATCAATAGTTATCAAGCCTCGGATATAATGTAGCTCAGAAATTTAACCCTTACCCAGGCTTACAAACTAGAAACTAGTCAAACTACTATAAGCAATGTTCATTAACAATTATAAAAATATTGTGGCCGATGGAACTTACGGTTTTATATTTTCGTACATGGTACTGAGTAAGTAAAATCCTTGATGGTCGTTACTTTTGGAAGCGACGAGTTTTTGAAAAACTCCGAGAAGCCGAGAAATATTTCCGTCAGCGACAATAACATCTGGTGTCTGAATAGATTACAAAACAGGAAACAAATCAAGATGCTATACCGTCAATCAATCGAAGCGTAAAAGGATCATATTAAACAGTGTACAAATTGAAGTCGAGGCCAAGCTTGGGTAAACGGGGAGGCCACGAAAGCAATTGCAGCAGGCATTAACACCACATCCGCACAGCCAAATCATGTACGGTTCAATCAGTCACGGCCACATCGATACATAGGCCTATATCAAATCAAACAGGCAACGGCTGTTTACTTCAGAGGTATTGAAGTTACTAATCACAATCAGCATTTAGCACTGACTGCACTATGAAACAGTAACAAGATATTAATAAATCCCACAAAATGTAAACCAAACCTTTTCTATATAAGCTTGCAGCAGTCGAACCAACGGCGGAATATTTCCAGGTCTATCCCACAGAATTGGCATCAGTAGAAAAGGGAACAAACCCTTATAATTGTCAGGGACCGGAGGGTCACGTATTTCCAGCAGCAACGACATAACTGTAACACACAAAACAATTGTTTGCCGGCTTTGCGATGTAATGGTGTGATGTTGGCCACAAAACCGACAGGCCTCGAGTTCAAATCCCTAGACCGCGCATCCTACGAAAAATTGTATCCGTACTCCGTAGCTTCCTCACTAGATGGTCATCGCATTGAGGATAGCGCGGAGGGGTGGTTGACTTAGAGAGCGCACCGGCTCTTTTGGCACTTCCTTGTCCAACCTGCATATGTAGGTCTACATCAAGCTCACATGATATACATATCGCATATATGCACCAGTAGCGTGTGTTTATATCATGTGAATCCGGGTAAATGCAGCAAAATCAAATAAAAACAAAAATAAACAGTGTCCTTTCCCTTCCGTAAGATTATAATGCCATCCAAGTTCGAAACTACAATTCACTTACCTTGAAAAACGTACGGAATAAACTCAGTAACGTCTCGTTGTAAGATATCGGTGAACAAATTGAACAATGCAATTTCAAAATTGACTACAGAATTTTTGTCTTGTTGGCAAGCTATTTTGATGCAAAGAGACATGGATTCGAAGAGATAATGATTGAAATGTGGCTTGCTGGGGTTCTAGAAATAGAATGAACAGTTCTCTACATGAAACGAACTTGAATGGAAACGAAAAAAAAACAACAGGTGAGGTAACCGTACTGTTGTCACTGTTCGAGTCAGTTGAGGAGAACTACTTGACTTCAATATTGCATGTAAAAGTAGATTCAATTTGTTGCATAGCAATTAACTGGATTCAAAGACTTTTTGTCCGACGCTTTTCAAGAAACATGACGGATTTAAATTTTAAAAATTGATTCAGTTGCGTTTCTTGAAAAGTGTCGGAAATGACTTTATTTACCGAGACTTTATTGAGCAAAACAACTTGAATTGTAACTCTAAAACTTCTAAAAAATTGAAAATCTCAACTTGGAATTGTAGGTCATGGAGACTCGTACTTTTGCAATATTAAAAGACTCAAACTTGATTAGGACTTGAATGTCTCAATCTGACTTACGACTCTGAATCAGTGACTTGGTCACAACAACAGTCAAACAGAAATGTGCTCCTACCTTGCTTGTCAACAGGAGCTGATTGCATAGCTCAGACACAACAGTATCCATGTATGGAATCACCAGTTCATCGCAGAGAGAGATAGTACGCATGATTGCTTTCATCGTATACTCGTTCTCCTTTGTTCCTTCCGAACGCAGTACTTTAAATAGATTAGAGAGGACGTTTTCCATACTCGGCTGAAACTCCGCCTTTGTTATCCTGAGAGAATGCAACTCAGTGGTAAACTTCATCAACCTTCTCAAGATGAATGGCTGGGACGAGTACTTCTTGATAAGTAGTAAAATGCTCATTCATATCGAAGGATGGGCGTTTTCCAATATTTTCATGTTCGAATGCAATTCCTGATTCGGATAATTTCAAGGGTGCCGAGATGTGAGGCATGGCGTAGAGACGGCTGCGTTCAACTGTTGATTAAAAATTTCAGTGCATCACTCACATTGGCACGCCTCCTTCCGCTTTAATCGTCAGCAGCCTTTCAATCGCGTGAGACGCATACGTGCGCACAACAACGCTATTTGACTGAAGTTGTTTGATAAGAAAGGGCAAGCATTTTACCAAACGGTTCTTTCCAAGTTGCTGGCGAAAGGTTATCACATACTTGATTGCATCGGCCCGCAAAACCAGATGCACGTGCTCTGTAGAAATTTTGTCAAAACAGCGTCAATGAAAGAAGCTTGTAATGTGACTCAGAAATGAACTCCCTCCACGTTGGGGCTTGGACGTTTTCAGAAAATTGGTGAATTCACAACAGGCGACAACGGTAATTGTATCACAAGTTGGACTGTGTAGTAAAGCTAAATCCGGCAATCGAGAATTAATCCCGTGACTGCACGGTTCATTAAGAAGATCAGTTATACAATGTGAATGGAAAATTCCCCGGTGGTAATCTACCAACTACGGGTTTAGAAGCGCACACATTTTACGGGAGCTGAGCTGGGTACTGGCTACTAAGCTACAACAAAGACTGTTATGGTACTACGTGTTTATTACATTGGCAACAAACTCAGGATGAAATTTTGTGTGTTGTCAGAATACAAATCTTATTGAGTTCGTACCATCTCTAATATTACTTATGAGATGAAACTTACGCTCTTGTTCAGATAATTCTTTATAGATATGATTATCATAAAAATCTTGAAGATTGACCAATTCGCTTGCTTTTGTGGTGCCATGCTTCGCTGTAGATCCTTTTTGTGCGAGAGAAGTAACGAGATATACGGCGGCGTTTTTGCTTTTCCAGTAAGCCTCGTGATTCTTTGCATACGTCTTAATAACACGGAAGGAATTGCTTATGTTTACTCGTTCGGGTGGTGAAATCTTCTCAACGATATCTTACGGGAACTACACAAAATAGGGGTGCTACTAAATGGCGGACCAAACAGACCACAGAACATTCTGATACTGAACAGGTGACCGCGGACTCGTAAACAGAACTCGTAAATAATTCGAAGGAGTTACTGTACTTACGAGATTTGTACCAAGGCAAGTACAACAACCAGCTTGTCATACTAATACACATTTAGAGCGATACTGGACAATTTCAGCGTAAGTCGAACAATTATATAACTATTATTAATAATAGCACATGGACCAGATATAGAAAATAGTATACTCACATCAAGCATGGTGATAACATATTGCGAAAAGATCTGAGTCACAGGTGCTTCAAAAAACCTCGTCATTCCTTTTACGAGATCGCAAGCAGCTCGACGACGAGTATGAATATCTGATGAGAAAAGATGAACGATATTATTGATGAGCAACGATATCATCATTTCAAAAATCAAGCAGGAAGTTAAACTGAAATAACAAATCAAAAACGCTAGGGACGAGAACAATAGATCTCTATGAGCGCCTTCACCACCGTCACACCTCCTCGGAAAGCACCCGTACAAGCTCGTATATAAAAGCCTTGTAGCCAGTAGTCAACCCATAAATCTCATTGGTTCCACGTATTCTTCTTACTAATTATTATCCATTATATACTTATCTCCTATTTATTTATTTCATTTTTGGTATATATATTCTTTTATTATCGTTAGTGTAATTTTTATTTCGTTATTTGTATCTCTCGCCAGCATCAATCACTTTGTTATCTCTGGCAGGTGGCAACTGACTGTAAGGAAGGCTGTTCAAAAAAAAAATTCTCTCAAATTTTTGCGAACACTGTTTAAAACTGTCAGGTTGGGTGAAAAAACACCGTGTACCAAATTTCAGCCCATTTGGTTCAGTAATTGCCGAGCGCAGAGACTTCCAATTTTGATAAGTTGCCCAAAAATGGTGTTTTTTGACAATATCTATTAAAGCCTTTTTCATAGTAGAAACCATTAATTGCAAGTTTTGCGTGCAGATGGAGCGAGTTTTGATATTCACAGGCCTTATTTTCTAGTCCCAGGCATGTTTTCCCTTTGAATCAAATTAATTCCGAAAAATTGCTTCAATCTGCCTATCACTAAAATTGGATTTCATATACCCCAGAACCACAGAAAACATTGTAATGAGTCCAGGCCTGGAAAAAATGTGGAAAACGGGATGCACCATCCCGGGAAATGGCACATGCTCGCGGGAAATTCATCTGGGATTTTCAGAGAATGACTGTATATAAGAAATTCATCGCCCTCGTTTAATTCTCTACACGTCTACAGCGCTGAATTCTTGACGAGCGACGTCTGTACGTCGAGCGAATTCACCATATCACTAGCGCAACGCTGTAGTTTTATTTCTATTGCGTGACACGCGACGCGTTTGATTCTGAACTGTCGAACTATATCTCATGGGTAGCGTTCGATTCTGCAGGAGCGACGTTGAGGTCATCGCACAGTTTGAAGTTTATTGCGTCACATTTGAGCAATATAAGTCCGACGTCCGTTGATAAGGTAATGTATTACACATGCGCGGCGGATCGAAATCTTCCATCAATAGACGGGATGTGAAAGACAGGACGAGTTCATCTTTTATTTGAACGGCCCCGCCATCCACCACTTTACCCCAGTAATGTTAAGAACACTTCCGATAATTATAATCGTCGAAGCGCGAACGCAAACCTTTCGTGCGCGAATGCAGCTCAATGCATGATCAAAGGCAAAGCGATTGCAGATATACCCAGTAAACCGGATGTGAGAAAGCATCGGCGGTCAAGTCACTCGCCATACTTAATTGCTGCCGGTTGATGTAAGCAAGCGGCCGAATGGACGGTGTAGGGGTTATGCACTGTGGTGAGTTTCTCGCATTTCCTTTCGAGCGAAAATATCCTACGGGTGCTTTCTAGTTACAGAGAAAACACTGTTGTGGGAACTATTTCATGTGGTCATGCGGGTATACCAGAAATATGATCTCCTAGGTTCTGTTCGACGTGCTACCGTTTGCGCTTAAATGCCGCATATTCCTTGCTTAAAGTGCGATTTGGTGGTTTCACGTGGGTAGACGACGAACGTGTAATTCTAAGGGCTCATGGCGATTATGACATCACAATTGCCATGACAACCCCTACATTTCCCGCCGGATACGCCACTGATCCACGCATACGTAATGAATCGTGTAGGTTGTCGAAAGTAACGAAAGCTACGTCATGGCAGTGTGGCGCATATAATTATACAGTCGAATGAGTAGACCTTTTCATCGCGACTGACTCTTGTCGGTCACAAACAGAGTATTTATGACGTCACTATAGGTAATGATATTTCCGCTTCGCGGGAAATGTAGATTAGCTTCCCGGGAAGTAAACATCTTTTCCAGGCTTAATGACTCACCCGAGCCTTCTAAATCTCTTCGAATAAACTCCTCGGGATTGCGATAAAACTGCTCTTCGTCCCCGTCTCTGAATTGCATATTTGGCACGATGACCTTCCCAACACAAAATGCTTACTTGTACATAAATGGTGATTGTTAGAATGTCACCAGAACTTACCTTCTCACAGATCGACGCCAAAACCCCTTCAGCTGCAAACAGTGACTTGTAATGTTGTTTTAGAGAAACAGATGTCAAGAACCCAATAGCGTTTGACGTCAACTAAACAAGAGAAAAACTGTAGCGATGATACGAACCCGGATTAACTTTGCATTTGAACAAACTTATGGCACGACTTCGTTACGAAACCCCGAACGGACGAAGTTGCAAATAAACTTGTACTTACAATGTACATGCACACATAGTCACATACCCTAACCAGCACGATATAATTATAAGGTTCCCCCTTCACTGTGGGCATCACCAGTTATTGTATGTTGTCCTCACACATTTCAGTCCAAGAGTGACAGACCAACAGAAAAAGATCAAAAGGCAAGTAAGAAGGAGATGGGTCGAGTATGGCCACTAATACCTTACTTGTCTTTGTAACCACCTATAATATTGACTTATATGAGTGTCCATGCCATCTTTAAATTGATTCGACAAGTCAACCTGGGATGGGCTGGCATACTGGAATATGTACCATACAAGGGGTAGATACATCCCGTAGTTCTCCTATGCCCAGGTTAGAGGTAGATCAAATATTATACATATAGGCCTATTACATTTTCTTTGTTTCTTCATCAACAACTTCTCTCTCAACCTACCAAGTCGTATTTCATTTCCATGCCCGTTTGTACTAGCAACTCCCAAACGGCCGTGACAAACTGTGGCAGGTACGGGGCAAACTCTTCGTCATACTTCTGAGCGTAAAGTGAAATGTTGTCGCAAATCTGCGACTTGAGCAACTCCAAATATCCTGCCTCTTCATCATCCTGTTAATAAACAAGCACTGTTTATTTACCATTACAATAACTTGCATTTTATGAAGAAATTGCAGTTTCGCTTTTCACTACAGGTCTAAATAATTATTGACAACTAGTGTACCATCACTGGGTGGTCATATCCAATTGAAATACGTGCATTGATTTCACTGACGATTTTTAATATATAAGTTAGATTAGATTGTGGGCAACCCTATGTCTCGCTACAAGTCATGACCCCCCTCACTGTTATGGCTGGCCTCATGCAGTTATCCACGAATTTTGAGATGATGGGCACTCTACTGAGTGTAGGTCGATCACAATATCCAAGAAGTGGATAAATCACAAGGCGATATAAAAATGGCACACATACGTCGGTATGTAGGAGCTTGTTGTCCATGATAAGCAAGGAATGGAAATGAGGCATCCATCTCGCCATGTTGTCTTCGAAAAATTCAGGAAGGTCCTGCAAAATCAAGAGGTTTTCGTTAACACGCACAAACAGAGTAACAGACACCCAGCGTATAAAGATCTCCATATTTTCAATAGTTTTTTGCATTGTGTTTCTATGTCAAATTGTACCCTGTCATTTCTATAGCCGGCATCAATTTTAAAAATAACGTGAAAACAGTATAATTATATGCATGCTTGTCTACGGCAGCATTCCCCTTCCCAGTAAGGAGTAGGCTAATGAATCGTAACATCACACTCAAGATAACAACTGACTAACTACTGTATTCAATTTATCCGGGTTCAACGGTTGAGATGCGATAAGTCATTTTAGTTTAATCGGGTATCAAGTCGATAGTGGTAATCCTCTATTTGTTTCAGAATTGTATTTAGCAATCCTATTCAACAAAACAAGTTCCGATACCTGATAGTTGAGACTGTAAAATATCTTTGCAATCAACACTAACGAGCTGAAGATAATCTGTAATAGAAACAAACCTAGTATAATATAATTATATTATATAATGACATTCTGTTACAGCAACTTCGTTGTGGTGAGACTGAGGTAAGCAAAATACACCACTCAAATAGGTGACTGCAAAAGAGAATCTGTGGACTCGCCAGTCCCCATCACATCCACCAAGTTGGAAATTTTTGAAACGGTTTCCACACCTCACCATCAATTTTGGCGGGAAGAACTATCTATTGCCAGAGAACATTTTACACTTTCTCCATCCATTATTATAGTAAAGTAAACCATCATTAGTAACTAATGCTGGTTGTTGAATAAAATTCATTAGGTGTAGCCGTGTATGCCTATTGGTGTATATACTTTCAAGGCGTTCGTGTCGGAGCTGTGCTTTTCTGCCAGGGATAGGGTTTGCAAAAATAATTCGGTGACGGGTTCCGAGAAGGCATCTAGTACAATTTTTATTTCCGACCACAGTTTGTCCGATCGAAATTCGTGTCGATATCTGTAAATAAATGATAAGTTCATAAGAAATAGCTAAATGCTGCTATAATTATCTAACAGGTAACAGCTTGAAGTCAGCCTGGCAGTTTTTCACTAACACTTCGACAGTACCGGTATTGAATTTATGACACAACTATAGATGTCACGAAATTGGCATGGACTCGTTATAGAATCCCTGGCATAGATTACACTCTCGTATTATCTCTCTTGCTTTCAGCCTGCTTGGTTCTGTCTAATGTAGGGATCGACAGGCCTAGTAATAATACCGATACTACAAAAGGTAGAAATTGAACAATTCGATTAGAGAGTGAATAATGAACTATATATACCTCTTGAAAAGTGAATGAGCAGTGTGTAAAACTCCATTGATGATATGAAAATCGCCAGAATGAAATTTTGTGATCATTTCTTGCATTAACGATGGCCACTCATGAGGAAAATCCTCACGCCCTGTAAGCGGATTGTAGGCCAAGTAAGCGAAAAATTCAACCAATTTCACAAGTAATATGGTACAGGTAACCTACCAATGACAGAAATGGCTTCACTCAATTGTTTCTGGTAGACTTCAGGACTCCGTAGCATGAGCTCGACAACATGCTGCTTAACAGTGTTTCGATCATTCTGGGAAATTTTATTTACTTCGTCTGGAATCTGAAAGATTTATAAATAAACATATTTATTTACTACACAGTATCCTATGGCGACAGTTCCGCCTAGAAATCGAGACTTCGCAATTTTGCAGCTGCCCTGATGTCTAGTTCGAAAAAAAATATAAAGCCAAACGAAAGAGAAGAATTTTGAGACAACGTGGACCTTCACAAAATTGCTTACTCTGTGGATTATGAAGTAGCCTACCCCTACCATACCTATTTTAAATTCCTTTCTCACCTTTCTCCAATTTCTTTTCACAAAGTTTTTAAATGTGATCGCTGCTGCTAATGGCGCAACAGGATTGGTAACTTGATTTGATATTACTTGTTCTACAAGCTTTAATAACAGAAGTGCATATCCTTCATTCTGTTCGACAGAATTCAGGAAATTCTCAGCTAAAAATCAAAATTTTGCAAGGTAAATAATAAGAAATGGTGAAGCCTGTGGCTGACATTAACAAAAATACCACGCGCCTAATGTCATACTCTGCCGCCAGCCGCCACAAATACATCCATTTTGGGGAACGAGAATAGCAAGATACGATCAAACACGCTGGGCGAGGGCAAAAGGATACCGTAGGCAACGTTGAAATCGCAACCAGTATAGGTTATCAGGGATCATCAGAATTAGGGAAAAAGCTCCAGTCGCTCCCTCCGCGTTGTTTATAATATATCATCTCACCCTTCAGCCATAACCTTACCAGTAACAATTCAATCTCTCTATCGAAGTTGAATAATGGAAAGACAAGAACTTTTAGCAACCTATGCACCTTCAGTCATTCTGATACTACACAGTTTTGTTAATTTTACACGCCTATATCTACAAAATTCAGTGACTGGCTGTGAAACTATCGGGATAGTATAGTGTGGCACTGTGGCATACAAACGATACAGCGGCCCGGTACAACATGTGTTTTGGGGCTGGTTTCGCATATTGCATAATTCCTTGGTGTCAGAATCCAGTAATTTCATATTAACTACGATAAAATATGGCACCAAGTAAGTAGAGTAGTAGTAATAAGTGTTTGATTTTCTTACCTTCGGTCCTGATGACTCTATCCGGATTTTGCGTCTGTTCCAAATACCCCGAGAGAACATGAAGATCTTGATCGCTCATTTTTGTACGATACCAATCGTTTCGACCTCGAACGCAGATATATAATTGACCGCAAAGTGTATTATCCAAATTAGAAATTCACGTAAATACTCCACCAGTCAAAGCAGAAACGACGCTACAGTATAGTTTCTAGTTAAGTTTGTCAACAAGACAGCTGCAAAATTTAAAAACAAAACAGCACGTGAGGAGTGAGGCTTGCTGACAACGTCGATGGCTGAGGCCGAGTATCATTACTACTGTAGCGTAGACAGTCGAAGATTAATGCTTGAACATAATAACCATGCATATATAATAATAATTTATATATCATAGAACGTAACGAAACTGTACGCTTTTCAAAAGGTAACTAAGTTCCCCGCAATACATTCTTCAAGCCTGGAAGCTCCCGCCCCCATCATGGACACGGACAAAAAATCTCTATGATTCAAACTAGGTGAGTCATGCATGACCGTCCATGAACTCTGACCACTGAGATGATTAAAGTTTATTTTTCTCTGTAGCTACGACCATCGGCAACGCTTTTGGGGAAACCTGTAATGGATACGGTTTGTCCACTAGATTTCCGGCATCTGTGTTTAATTCCAGACGATTTGGCCACAGTTCGTTCTGACACGCGTTTGCGAGAGGGCGGGTTACTTGTCAAATTTTTGAGTTGGGTTCGCTTTTGTCATTTCATGAACAAAATGACCTCAAATACATGGATTCGAAAGCGTTAACCATTACCACATTACACATTTCTGCTTATAAAATCGAAATTTTACTAATCTACGATAGAACCGCTACTAGCCTTATTCGTAACGAAAATGACCAATTTGGTCACGTTAATTACGTCATCCCTGCGTAGGCCCTATACTGGCTAATTTGACTATTGTGAGTTGGACGTCGGGACAAAGATGCATGTCAACGAAAATTTATATAAATAAAAGGTAATAAAAGCGTATCAAAATTTATCTCATTTAAATTCAGTATAGTAGGTTAAATAAATGAATTCCATTACACCAAACAAATTGTATGCAAACATTTCGACTTTTTATAATCGATGCCCACAAGAACTAGGCCTACGCGTGCTGATTCTGATTTGGGACATCCTTCAGTACTCTCGCTGTAACACGACGAAGCTCATCAGTCTCATGCTTGGAGCGGATTAGGTAGTTGATATAGTCCCCAAACAGTAGTGAAAGAAGGTGGAATGTTCCGACAGACGCGCTTGATTTCAGTGTAATCTTAGGAATTGTTAACGCGGCGTTAAATTGACCAGTACTCTCGGTTAGAAAAGAAGTAGTCACTTATTACCTCTGTTAAAATCTTGCTGCTATACATCGACCACTTCATGAGAAATTGCTTTTCCGCAGAGCTGTCGCGTCCATTTCGAAATAATTGCTCCTGTACGATTTTATCAACAAGGGAAACATATTCATCCAAACGAGATCGTCCCTGAATGATCAACATCGGCGTGATATTGCAGCATCGGGTCACATTTTCAAGTTATGCGAGAGAAGTAGGTCGATCTACCAACCTTCAACATTGCCAAAATTGTGTTCATATACTGCAAAGCCGTAGCTACTTCTCTTTCTGCACTGACTTGGGGTGCATCACCACCTCCACACCAAGAACTAAGCAAGCCTATGTCTTCCAAGGCAATCGCCTCCAGATCAACGCGAAGCTACAATAACAACTATAAGTGTTACTGTATGGATGATGTCATTGTAAATCTTACCTGTTTGGTGACAGCGTTATCTTTCAAAGATTTTCTCGCCTCTTTTGCCACATGACATAAAGTGGTTGCTCTTTTAATGTGATCAGCCCATAGACTAGCACCATCCAATCTGATTTTATGTACGTCGGATGGAACTTTATGCACAGTATTTGCGGGCGACACCCATTCCACAAACGCCCGTGCAAATTTGCGAAGAGACACTTCATTTAGATTGAGACGGATGCACAAAAATACGAAATGTGTATTCAGCAATGTTACCTATGTAGCCCGTGTAAGAATAATTACTAATCACCTTTAAATTCTGTTGATAAAGTAGCCATGCAGTGTGGCAATAAACTCGTCGAGGCTTGCTTGTACAAAGTAGCATCGAATACGCGAATCACATCTTGTACCAAAGAATATTGCAGTAATTCAACGCACTGAGCAGGCAGCAAGTCTTCAAACTTCTGCATATGATTCTGTTTGTGAACACAGGAAAGATTAAAGGTGCGTGTGAGGCAAGGATGCCTGACTTGGCATTAATTCGGTGCTGGGTTGCACTCCAACGCTAATCTAGACAAATGAATGGAAACCAACCTTCAGCATAGTCAAAAACGCACTACGGGGGTACGCGCGCTCGAAAAATGTTTCACAAACTTGTTTCCTCATTAATGTCAGAATTTGGACGTGTGATATTCGAATTCGTGGAAGCCAAGAACGCTAACTTGCTATGTGAGGCATGCACGCTATAGCTAGATGCTTTAATTCACGACTATTATGACAAATTCAACTTAGACGCCGTTGGTGATTCTGCTTGCGAAGGATCCCCAGTGCATCTACTACGCCACTAGTACTTCGATTCAAGCAAATATTCGTAGGTATACAGATCTCTTTCGCACCCGTCAAAAGTTGAATTTTAGTAACACGTAGGCATTAATTTATATTACAGCCCCATCATATCTTCAGCTACAATGCAAGTTGCGTTGATTTAGTGAGAATTAAGGCTGTAGTACATTAAATTTTATAAACGGTAAGCCTACTTGGTCACGCAATAATTACGTCACCTTTGTTTTCTCGTGGTCCAATGATGACATAAACGCGAAGAGTTGACCGTTGTAATCAGAGTAAAACGCAATGAACAATTTCCAAGGTTCAAACTCAATCTCTTCAGGAACATCCACTAATTCTTCTACGCTAGGATAGTAGCTGGGAATGTCTAAACAGTGACTTGCGTGAAGTTCAGAGAATGTTATTAACGGTAATATCAATTTGACTACGATATAAAAAGGTCCACCTGACATCTGTTTACAATCCGCAGTGTATAAGGACTCCGACCCCTCCGACCCCGACCCCAATAGCCTGCTACGCATAGTCCTATTCACTTTCAAATTTTCATATTCCTCATAACCTACTTCTGCCTGCACTTTCCGATTCATCGGACCAGCTTGACTTCAATTCTGCATTCTCACTGGAACTGACATTGCTATCTATAGTCACATTTGCCGCAACTCCCATATGCATCCGACTTCCCTTTCTGTGAATACAATTCTTATTTCATATCCAGCAATTAGCCTACTCCTGCTTAGTCGACTGATAGCCGTCATTAGATGCAAGCAAATAGATATAGTCTGAGAGCGGACGATGAGCGGGGTGCCACTAAACGACGGACCAAGCTGACTGACTCGAACTTTGCGTTACCAGACGGCGGACCCAGCGGACTAACTACAAAATGGTGGGAGAATCGCCAGAACTAAGTGAGAGCTTCGTTCATCCCTTCCGTCACTCACCCCGCGTTAATTATAGGCTAATATTATCTCTAGAGATCGACCGATATTGGTTTTTTCAAGGCCAATGCTATAATCGCCCTTTTCCATGACTGATGGCGGATATCAATAATAGAAATATCATGAATATTGGTCTCGATAATCGGTCAGTTATCGGCTTTTGCCAATTATCGACTTCCTTACATAACTAACGGCCGATAATCGCAAAAGGACAAATACTGGCCTCGATAATTGGTCGACCACAAATTATGTTATGGCGCCGTATCGGAAGACTCTCCTACATTACATACTTTGACTGACATCGTATTCTTGGTACTGACGCAATGTGAGTAGATAGTAAGTCAGCATACTTCGAAGCCGGTTTTACAGCAAGTCCAGAATAGTGATACCTGCCAAACAATAAACCTATAAAAGATGCCATACTTCCAACAATGGAAATGATATCAAAACCTTGATTGGCCACGAACTCCGAGTCTACGAGTGGTCAGGTTTGGAAAGCATGCCCGTACCATCTTCCCAAAAACGGCTTGGTTGAAATGCTTGACTTTCTCCGAAGCACTGAAGCGTCCAACATATGCCTACAGGAAGAATTTCTATCATTATTGATCGACCGATACCACAATCGATGGTATCCACACCAGATTCCGTCGAGCATAAGCCCGAATAGACCGATACCCCGAGAAACCATTAGAGCGTGAAGTGGAAAACATCTGCGTCTCATTCGCGAGCTGCTGTGCGCGTGTGGATGATTCCGGAGTTCGAAAATTAGTTCAGTCGATTCTTAAATACTTCTGCAATCACCGAATATGTCAATTATTCCAGCTATTTCGTTAGGGCTAGCGCAGTACTTCATCTCCCTGCACAGTGCACACAAGCGCACAGCAGCTCGCGAATGACACGCAGATGTTTTCCACTTCACGTTCTACTGGTTTCTCGGGGTATCGGTCTATTGTATTTGAAGGCCGCGGTTTGCACCACCTTTCGGGAATTTAGCGGGATGAGCGTATTACGATCTATCGAATTTTCCAATATTTCAACTGCACTTAACAAATTTTTGCCACCCCAAAATTCGCGTTACAAAACGGGCAATTTGCATTACGGGCAACCCGCCACGAGCAGCCCATTGTTTAGTGCAGAAGGTCGATCATCTATCGCCGTCTGTGATGCCCTTTTTTGTCTAAATCTCCTAGTGGTTTTCTAGCCTACTAAGACCTATCGACCAATCCACGTACCCTGGGAGAGACTACAATGTTGATGTGGAATCCTGGAAGCCCATCGATCACTAAATTGCAGTTTAGTAGCAATTTTATAGGTGAACCATGGCCTATTTAGAGTACTTAGAGTAGGCCATGGGTGAACTTACTTGATACATCGCACTCCGTGGCATAGTCGACAATAAATTTTCCTCGAAGTTTTCCAGAAGCCAATTTGTAGTGGCGATTGCCTGCTCACTACATGGCACAGTGTATTTCATTTGCCTGGCCGGCATTGCGTAAAATGTTGTGGGCGATTGTGCAACTTGGAATGCTCGCTCGAACGGACATGTCATCGTTACACCGTTGGCAGATCTCACCAAGAAACCTGTTAGTTACAGCAGCTTATCTAATTACTTCGATATGCTCTGGTGGACACCAACACCCTCCTAATATTTTGAACCAGAATCAATAATGAGAGCCAAGAGCATAAAGGCATAGCCTATCTTGCAACATAATGGATTCTACGAGGTGCTCTGACCTGGTCTGGACACGGAATGTCTACCTTATTGCCACGGCCCGTAGGGTGTGCCCCATGCCTACGGATCCCAAGCCAAATACGAAGATTCGCCCTGACAGGCAGTATCGTTTTTGGAATAGTCCTGGATCCCCCACTAGCCCGAAACCTATCCTTGAACGTCTCATCGCTATCGTACTCCTACCAGATCAAATGATAGGCTGGTTATGGGAAGTTTTATGCATTATTCGCTACTCGCCTTTCGTCCCAGTAATTGTGGCTATTGGATATTGTCTTAAAGTGCGCGCCGAATCTGGTTTAGCAAACGAGGCAAAAACTCTGTTTGAGGCGGTATCCTCTACATGACGTTGATTTCTCGAGTTCGTAGCGCCTAAAAAGTATGAATTTAACGATGTTTACAATACTGTAGCCTCAACAATTCACAAACGCACCGCTATTATTACTCTGCCCAGAAGTTACAATATTCATCGCTGACCGTGGCAACTGATGAAGTGCTAACGTTCCACCTCCGACGTACCGATTCTGGTATGAAATTTGTGGTAGGCCATCTCCGGAAGCCATATTTATCACGGCATGAGCAGCAGGTCTGTTTTGTATTAATCCTACTGGTACCGGTACTTTCTGATCGTTCATCTTCAAATCCTGTTCTTCCTTGATTGCCGGTGCAGTCATCACGCTACTAGACTTCATGTTCATTCCGGAACATTGCTCATTTGCAATAGCGTTCTTAGTAGACAGCGCATCTCTTGATATAGCTTCACAAAGCCTTTCCAAATCATCCTTGCCCAACGAATCCGGATCACGTATTAATAGATCCATGAGCTCGTTTGTTCTAGAATCATTTTCTTCTTGTGCGTTGAGCCCAGCTTCCGCCATTTCAACGTAACGATAGACCAAACGTTCCTGGAGCTTCGCAACACCAAACTTGTGTGTTTTGAAGATTATGAAGGACAGAGTTGCTGATACACCTCACAATTTTACGTCACAATGGTGTTGCACAATGGGGGCGAGAAGTCGTCACAGTGGAGGGATTTTAGGCTCTGTGGGTGATTGACATGTTACGCATGATTGCACACGCGAATAAACACCCTGCGCTGATCTGACGCTGAAGCTGGCGCCCCTGCTTTTTTAAGGTGAATGCCAGTCCCGCCATAGCCCGTGGGCCGCGTTCTGTTTTGACAGGTAAGTGAATCTGTGCAGAAAATCCACCACAGAGTCAACAGAGACGAACCTATGTCAGGCCGAGCACTACGGGTACGGGTGAATCTGTCTGCCATCTGCCTGAGACGTAAGACCTGAGTCGGGGAATTTTTTATTTATATTTGGTTATCATATCAAACATTGTTCTGTCTTGTTTTTAGAAGATTATCAAAATAGGGCTGTGTGAAGGCATTCTTGGCGTTTGACACTGGTATAAGCTACGCTGCATCAACTGAAGACTGGGAAATCTTGTGCAATGTCGTCACAATGCTACGGAGTTGTACGTAACATCCCACACACTTACCATTCTTCAGACCTGAAAAACTTTTTCTCAGACTTTGTGGAAAATGCAAAATTTAAATGCTTCCATTATAGACATCGGCCAGAATCTCTGAGAACAAAAGTTGGAGATAAATCTGGCAATATTTCCACAGAGGAAACATGCACACAGAAAGTTAGCACGTGTTGTTGCATTTTCGAAACAGTAGACGAAGTAACATTGAGTGAAGTTATTGCCAAATACAATGATGCCAATTGGATCAACAGATCCGGAGATTATATGAAGGTGGTGTGAGTTTTACCTGTAAAAGAGTCAGGGAAATCCCTACTGTCCCATAATTGTGCTGTGCTTCAAGAATGTGATTCGGCCTACTGAAAAATGTGATTCAGTTAATCTCAGGGTTACATATGTGTATTGTATTTTCAGGCACGGTGTGTAATTCGCCGTATCAAAATTGGATCTTCTGAAAGTGAAAAAGCATCAGAAGTTGGTGAAACTATGTAAGTTTTTTATGTTGCATTATGTACTTGATACCGGTACGAAAAATAGTACAGTCAATCGCAAACGATCCAACAAGTAATAGATAAAATAAGTCACCACAGATTTAACGTCCAGTTCAGTTTATTGGAATATAATTCACAAGCTTTTGGATACAGTAGGTAGGATCAGTCTCTAAGCATGAGAATATTGTGTTCATCTCTCTATATTATCCTTACTTTGGGTTGAGAGGAATGCCAGTAATTGTAGCATTTAGTAAACTCAAAGAAAAACCGTTTGGGTTCGGACTGCTCCTCCTGACGATCACTCCTGAAAAATTCAGCTATCATCTGAACCCGCCAAATTTGAGCTTGTCGAGTATGTGAGCCGTAGATTGTGGTTCTAGTAGAGTCAATGTTTGAGCGATTCAGTGTGCTATCATTTAATCACTAGGTTACCAGTTTTGATATCCGGTAAGAATTTTTATCTATATTTGTCATACACTGACTAAGTAATCATAGTCTTTTTTTTTTATAGTTTCTCAACCAGAGGAGAAATGAAGTATCGAAAACACCATGCTGAAAGTGAAGAGTTTGCCAAATCAGACATGCTTGCATTATCAGAACTGCAGCCACCAACACATGTCATGCCTCGAGGAAACGTTGGTACAACGACAAAGGAGTTCATACAGCTTATTCGAGAATGCAAGCTCCCACCTAGGTAGACCAAACGTTCTACTGAATTGCATGATCATCAAAGACAATTAGGCATATATTTTATATCAAGTGCTTATCAAGCATTTTGAGTGGCATAGATTAACACTGAGGTTGGTAGATTGAATTTGTATAGTTACCAGCAGCATGATTTATCTCTTGGAAGGGTGATTTATGTAGCTATGACTATGTATTTAGATATTGTAAAGAAGATCACCACAGATTTAGCGTCCAGCCTTAAGTTTATTGAAAATTAAAAGGTGAATGTTTTAATTCTCAATAAACTAAGGCTGGATACTAAGTCTGTGGTGATCTTCTTTACAATATCTATTGATCGTCCGCCATCGGCTCCACTACACTCTTCAATATGTATTTAGAATAATAAAAAAGCTGGATTTGAAATTTCCTATGAATGGAAGTACTCGTCGTTACGGTAATGTCCAGATGACATACACAGATACCAGGCAAAAGACTGCACCAGGATCAAACACGTTTACAGCCAATGGTGATATCATTGAGAGAAATGTCAATATTCCGCCAGGTTGGTGTAGAGTAGTTTCTGTTCTCAGTAACGAGTTTACCATTTTGAAAAATGGCATCAATTTGCAGTGCAGAAATTGGAGCATGTTGGACAATCGGTGCGTGATAGTAATTTAGAGGATAGAGCTGAACACGATGAAGTAATGGGTGAGTCAATCCCTTAATTCTGATATATGTAACAGGGTTATGAATGTATCTATATTGTGAAAAAGTTGAATATTTGCTAGACAAGCCAGTCATTTATTCGCCACAGCAATTTAGGCTACCAAGATCAGAACTCTCTATTTTTATGAAGGAAAGGACTCTGTGTATATAGTCCTTGACTGTTTTACTAAATTGACATTACAGCTGGATATGTTATCCATTTACTGGTAATCAGCATAGCATTCACACTTGTGATTTGTAGCCTAGGCCGCTTTACAATAGCTACAATTCATTATAATATACAAGCCATGCCATCAAGATTAACTACGTATTATTCATTAATATACAAAGACTTGATAATTACCTAGAAGATTCAGGCTCCGATGACGATGGAGGCGAAGAGTGGGAACGTCATGAAGCTTTGCACAATGATGTTACCTCTCAAGGAAGAACGAAAGAAAGGTTATTCGAAGAAGACATCGAGTTGAAATGGGAAAAAGGAGGCAGTGGACTTGTATTTTACACAGGTAAGCCACTACATTTTTCATATCAGCAAGCTAACCTGGTCTGATAAAGATGTCAAGCAAAAATTAGTCTGCGATTGATCAGACTGGTAATACCAGGCCTGAGATATGTCGGAACCGGATTTGTGTACAATGACAGCAATGACTTTTGACGAAAAGCATATTGCAGTCACTGTAAGTGTAAGTAATGTATGTCAGTTGAAACTGAAGTTCAATTGAACAGCGGCCAAGTACAACAACCAGAGATGGTAGCAACTAGTAATGCACCCAAGACAGCCCAAGGTCGTTCAGGTGGGCCTTGTCATGTAGTGATGTTTTTCATCCTACAACCATGGCCTACTTTAGTTACCTAGAGTAGGCCATGCTATAACCTTCTCTTTTACTGGCAGTAGGATGTGTGTCTATTCTGTGCAGGATGTGTGCCCACCTGCACATATGCAAGCAGGAGATTTTTTGCCTGGCAGTGACAAGATGGGCTATCTTGTGGCAATATTATGCAGAATTGCGGAAAAGGTTATCTGTGAAATATGAGGTTTAATTGATTGAATTTGACAGATGCCCAATTTTGGAATGAACAAGAAGGAGATTTCGAAGAGCAAAATACCGATGATTGGGACATTGACATGAGTGAATATTACGGGGGAAAGGGCGACCTAGATGCAAGACAATATTTAGAAATCAGAAAGGAAAGGATGTAAGTTATGTTAAATGACTTTTAATTTAATGTTCAGGCTACCCATAGAACCTAGTCGAACCTAATTTGGTAGTTTACAATCAAAGGCATACACTGCGCTCTGTGATGTCACAAAACATTGTAAAATACATTGGCGCCTAGTTGCTCGACAAGATGAACCCAGCCAATCAGCTCCCGAAAGGCACTGCATCTTGTGTATGGTGCCTCAGGCTTATTTTTTTACCATTTGAAATGTGCTTCGAAAAAAGGGGTGGGTTTCAACTCGCTAACCCCACCCCCTCGGTATGTCACTTTTTCACATTCGATTTTATGAACTGCCAGTGACCGCCGTATACTTCAATATTTGTATATACGCAGCAAAATATTTTCTGTTCTTTTTGCCAAATGCCGTAGGGTAGTGCTATCCGTAGCGCATTTCGGAGGTGACCTGTCACATTTAAGGAGACTACAATAACTTAAGAAGGGTCTTATAGGATACCGTTACAGGAACTATTCTCTATCATAGCTAAAGTTAGGGTTCAACTGCTGCTGTGCAGTCTAGGCAGCTTGCTGGCTAACCTTCTATGGCTGTATATTAGGGGTCGGTCGTTAGTCAAGTAAGGAAATTGATATTGGATATCGAGGCCGATATCCCTGATTAGTCGATTATTATCGATATTGGCCATCAGTAATGCGAAACGGCCGATCATCATATCAGCCTTGAAAATATCGTTACCGGTTGATCTCTACTGTATATTGATGATCGTCAGCACACCGTGTGTCACTGAGCACCGGTGTGAAGATTTCTAAAGACTTTGGTGTGCCGTGCGTAATCCTCTGCATATGCGATTAGGATCATCTTGTCAGTATTTGAGACTTTCAATCTCTTTGTACCAGGAGGGGCAAAGCAATCTATGATGACTCTCTCAGCGATCTCAAGTCGCATAAACGCAAGAAACAGAGAAGCCGCTCGGAAAGTCCACCTGGAAAGCAACCTAGAGGAAGATTTGAGAAACATACAAAGGGTGTCGGTAGAAAACTAATGGAAAAAGATGGTTGGAAAGAAGGTGATCCCCTTGGCCCGCAGAAAAGAGGTGGAGCTATAACAGACCCAATCGAATTAGAAGGGCAGAACCCAAACATAAAATGTGGTTTAGGCTACCATGGAGAAAAACTTGTGCAACCCCAAACATCTTATGAATCGACGTTGCCTTCGACAAGTCAGGTGACACGAGGTCATGACAAATTTTGGGGGCCAAGATCTCGCGAACCACTGGCATCTCACTCGCCATTTTATCCACAGTTTGCATTTAATTTGCCGAATAATACGTATAAAGAAAGAACCAAACTGTCACGTTCCCGTGCTATACCAGGTCCGGATGATGGTATTGTTATTACAACAGCCTATGACCGCCCTTTGGATATTGACAACCAAGATGAGTTATTGCGATCGAAGCACCCAACTGCACTTAAACACAGGGCAACGGCGTCATATACGGGTCGTAATTCTACCCGTGACATTCACCCTACAGAAGACTCTGAATGTAACAAAACTTCACCAGAGCTCTCCACCGCACTTCATTTATCATCAGTTAAATTTGTTAAAGGTGGACTCTTAGATCCGAGACGGTAATCCTGACTTAACACGGTAGCATTGGAGTAAAATTGGGAATTTTTCCGGGAAGCGTACTATCCTTTTACCCGAGCTCCTTCAACTTTCGGCTAGCCGATCGGATTGCGCCAGCGGATAACTCTCCTCCATAAGCTGCATAAAAGAGCAGCCTCTTCTGCCGCTCCGACTTTCCTCATATGCACTTCAAAATCTAAGCACCCCGTACCATATCTGTCTCATATCATTTCACGGGGCTCCTAGATATACTCTGGTACCAGAGGTCCCACACTCCAACAGCTCACCAGGTATCTCCGGCGTTCATTTCACGCAGCGGCACATGAGCCATGTTCCAGTGTTGCGGATAAATTTCCTCCACACAAGAGCAATTTCTCCATGTTTCCCATCCATGCGCGGCACTACACTTACCCATCGTAAAAGACTAGCATTTTGTTGTGGCTAAGATTTCTATTTATACTTTGTGGGGAATTAGCTACGAATTTCTACTGTGAAAATACGGTTGTTGAGATTAGGGTGCTTTGTTGTGCTGCTGCAGGTGCCGACTAAGACTAACTACCGTTATGGCTGATTATATATAAGAAAAGAATTATTGTGCGAATACTGGTAGTTCAGAAAGAGCAGTGAGCTATCGTCGATAAGTGCATGGTGTGTTGAACCCATGTAGAAGCGAAGTAGGTTAGCCGATTGCGCACAGTGTCAGTGCAGTCGAGTCAAGGTCCCAACGCCGGCAGGCAAGTATACGGGAAATGATAAATAGCAGGAAAGCTTATGACATGCCGCCCCTATGGCACTTTCAGGAAATCTTCCCATTGCAGAAGCGTGTTCGCGACAAAGAACGACGTATTATGCTCGTCGATGCGCTGTGCAGCGATGCGTGTATAGGGTCAATCCACCTTGGATGTCAAGGAACATCGACCCGCAAAAATTTTCTTTTGTGCCTGGCGTAAGGGACCTCAATCGATGGCAAAATCATTAGAATAGGTAACATAGTTTAGGGGTAGAAAGCTATAATTCGGCCTTGTGCCGAGAATGTTCGCGCTGGGTGGTAAATTTCTTTCGATCTCTGTATCCTTGTAACCTTTAGCCTAAATACATTTACGCGGTAACTGCAATGGGACATAACAAATCTTAGCATAACGGTGATTGGAATGAGGGAAAAACAGTACGAATCTCAAAATACGCGACAACAACAAGAAGTTGTATGAAATGGTCGATCACGCTCCCCATTCAGGATGAATCTTGAAGGTGTGCGGTTTGGGAGCTCGCGGTGTAGTATACATGGACAGTATGTTGTCGACCCGTCCTACGTGTGGGTAGACCTGTGAAATGAAATAGGCATGAACGTCTAACCCGTCAATTTACTGAAGGTTCAACTGCGTGACGTCATCTTTTCGTTTTTGATGGTAGGCCTGCAGTATAATATATCGAGAGCATATACACGATACCGCAACCTTGATACTCTGGAACAGGGATCGGCAACCCGCGGGCCGCATGCGGCCCACGAAGCCTTGTAATGTGGCCCCCGTGATTTTCCCAATTTTTGCTTAATGTCTAAGCAAAATGAAACAGATTATATTTCTAACTCAAGTTAATATTACACATCATGTCGAAGATACAATTGGCGTAGTCATCGTCGGCAGACCATTCGCTAACACGCTATGATTTGTTGGATATCCCTTGCACTCGTGAATTTAGGTATCGCGTCAACATGTGCCGTGAACTATTTTGGTCTGACTGTTAGAGTTCACCATTCGTAAAATTGACTTGTTACGAACTGACGATTACATTCTGGCGGTAGTGACTTCGCGTTCACGAGGTGTCACCGGTCAGTGAGGTCACAGCTCGGACGAAGAGCGCAGTCTCCACGGAAGCAGACAAACAATGCAGTCTCTGAACTTTAAAATGTCGCCGAATAGTTGAAGTGTTGGTTCTGAATGTCGAATTTTCAAGAAGGAATGGAAAAATAAGTACTTCATGGTTTCCCACTTTGGAAACCTACGTGTTTGATATGCCAGCAGTTATTTACCATGAACAAGGACTGTAATTTAAGCAGTCGGGGCGGGCCAATAACGACCAAGTCGACTTTGAACGGTTGAGGGGGGATTCCGTTATCGTCAACTTTAAGCAGTTATTCCTTTGTCGGCATTTCTAACGATAACCTACGAGGCATTCGAACCTCCACTATTTACCGAACCTGGCTAACAACATTTGCCCCATGTACATTCAATATCTTTTCACAATCGGCGACATGCGCCGCCCGCGGGCTCGCATCGATTTGATTGATGCGGCCCGCGAAACTGAAAAGGTTGCCGACCCCTGCTCTAGAATAAAGTTTGCTCTAATGGCGGTGACTGGTTTGGCAATAATACAATTAGGCGATCAGCGAAAATTCTGCTCTCTACATTGAATTCATATAAAAATATTAGGGACTAGTCTAGGAGGGAGTGCGGTGATGGGCAAGTACTCAAGTATCGCCAAGTGTTCTCTCGTCCGTCGCAAATTTTACTCAATTTCGCTTCGCGAGAGCTACAACAAACGAATTTTTACTCAGAAGTAGGCCTACAAGTATGTGACCTGGAAACCTCCAAGCACCACTACATCCGTGCAGATCACTTTCATTTGCGGATAATTCACCTTCAAACGTGAGCTGATGACGTTGTGTAATCGGTCTTTTGTAATGGCACGCATTGATCAGTCATACATCCCGACGACGCCAGAAAATTTCACCTTGTAGCACCCGCGACTTTCCGTATATCTATCCTATGTGTCTGTCTAGTTGGCTACATTCATTCTACGTACCGGCATATGGTGCCACGTTTGAAATTCCCTTCTTCGCAATCGAGTATTAGGCGACAATAATCGCAGGTGTTTCCGTTGAGCCGCTTTCATAAGTACTGTTAGTTTGTCATCCATAGTTGCATGCGGCGAATCATATTGGCCACTAGAAAATAGTCGCAATATCATTACTATCTTGTGGTGGTTAGAAAATATGTTCAACCATACTGTGTTTCTTGTAATGCACTGAGAACAGCGGCCAATCGAGCGTCTCTATCTCCTTGCACGTTTCGTTCTGGATGGTACCCGCTCGGCCCACCAAGTAGTCGACTTCCTCCAACAGATCGGAAAAACTTCAATGCCGCTTGACGATCTGCAACGGCTTGACTTGTAACGAGAATTCCATTACTATAAACTTTGACGGCTTACCAGATTCAGTGGCAGTTTTCAACCATTCTCGGACAGCCTTCTTAGCGTTTGGTTGGATCGTATTTTCAAGTAATCTGTCCACTTCTGACCGCCCGGTTTGACGCAGTACCTGCAAATATAAGAAGTAATGACAGGGTTAAAATGAGAACTACAACAGGCATAATAATCAAATTGGAAGCGAGGATTGCTTGCTGAGTGCCATTGCGTCACCGAGTTTGTTATCCGCTAAACCAATCAACATCAGACTGTGGCCTATATTAAAAGATTACAAATCTCGCCTGCCCTAAATGAAAATCCCTCGGCCTCTGCTTGACTACCGAATTAATCAAACCCGTCATTGCAGGTAGTCCTAAACTGAAAGTGCAAAAAAAGTAAAT
The DNA here is from genome assembly GCA_030412335.1 of Botrylloides violaceus. Classification (NCBI taxonomy): domain Eukaryota; kingdom Metazoa; phylum Chordata; class Ascidiacea; order Stolidobranchia; family Styelidae; genus Botrylloides; species Botrylloides violaceus. The sequence continues at coordinate 481,882 of JASFYC010000324.1, forward strand.
AGTGGTTCAAGATATTTCTTACGGCTATGTGAAACTGACCACAATTTCAATATTTAAAGCTGACTTCCAATCAGTGTCGTAGCAAGCCCAATTTGGGCCACACACAAAGTCGATTGTCTATACTCTCACCTCTCATCCCGACGTGAAGAATTTAAGCCGACAATGAATTCGATGTTATACCGTAGCCTATACGTCATGTTATGACGCATGTGTTTCACTGATGAGGGTTGGTGCGTGGTGGTGGGCTGATTATTACGGATTTTCTCCCGGTCTAGATCATCAGTGTTGTCGGATTAATTCAACATGTAACAGCCGGATTGATTTTGAGTAGACTTGTAAATTGTAACTCACCGGTATCTGGTTATACATTACAATATCGCTGTAAACCGCAGCGCTACAAATGTGTGAAATAGCTTACATACCCTTTTTGCTAATTCATCTTGCCCAGGATTTATCTTCAACCACCTTTGAGCAGCGGAGTACGTTCTCGGTTCCAGAGGCAACGGCCCTGATTGTCTGCTACTTGTAATTCGTCCACCAGGGGCGCTCTTTGAGATTTTTGGCACTGCAAAACAACCCGTTTCACGGAAATTCATTTCTTGCAAGCGTCAGTAGACTTACGCGATATTGTCTTTTGCTGCAAGTGTTCCTTCAAAGCTACGTCTCGTTTTAATACTTCCGCCATATGTTCTTGTTGCTCTGATCGGATCGGTTCGAATCTACCTTGCGGCGGTGCGAAGTGAGTGGTTTGTGTACATCCGTGTTGAGCCCTGAAATATACGCTTGTTTATCATTATTCCTAACGTCAGATAAATATGCTGATGTTTTGAAAAGTTTTACAATGTTTTAAAATATTTCATGTAGTTGCAAGACGCAGTACTATTTTAGCAATTGGACTTCGAGCTGTTGCAGTTGCTGTACTGGCATTTTGGCGTAGCTGCTGTGAATTTCTATGTGCGATTTTGAAAATGGAGTAACGCCGTATGTTATGACGGGTTTACCTGTCGTACGGTGGAATACAACATAGCTGAGCAGCATGATATAAGCAACTAGCAGAATTGGTGATAGGTCAATCATGGCCTGGCCATGGGTCAATAAAGATGTACTGTAGTGTATAGGCCATACTACATAAGGCATGTTAACCGGTGTTCTAGTAATGAAACTTTGGCAGCTGGTGTACTGGTGTAAATCTTGATAATCATTTCAAGGCGTGATATGCGCAGTTGGTAGAATTGTTGACAGACTCTAAATGATGTGCACCGTATAGTGTATTGCATGTTAACTGGTGTGGTAGTAATGAAACTTTGGCAGCCTATACTGTATGTAACATAGGTGCACTTGTAAGGCAGCAGGAGCAGTCTTGTAAAAATCGTGTTCAAAGCATCATGTATGCTTAGTAGCTTTAGCCTTTCAGATGCCCCCAAAGTTCTAAAGCTAAGCTACTACATGATGTCAGTTCAATCCAAACTGGCCTATAGGTATTTAATAATTCGTTTTTCGCTATTTAGATCAACAATGCTGACGCTTTTTAATTGATTAATTACTTGTTGATTAACAAATTGGTCGCACTTTCTTGCTTCTAATGATGACATACTGTAGCTAGAAAGTGTAAACCGATAGCCTATAGTTGAGCGGAAATTTAGGTGTTTGTCGTATACAAGTGTGCCATCTCGCAATGGGTATATATGTGTGGTATGTAATCTGCGTTCATGTATTTCCTGATTTCCACTGATTACGCCTAATCATGATTGCATGATGTCGGAGTCCGTAACTGTGGTATTCCTCTCTTAGAGAGAAGACTGTCAATCTGTGTTTTGCGTTGTGTGGTAGTGTTGGCTGAGATTTTCTTAATAAAAGCCTACGTTAGGTTCACGACGATATGTACTGGTGAACTGTTATTTACTGATTTGTGGGCTTGTATAAATATGGTAGAGGTTTTTCTTGTCTATCGAGCGGAGACACACCAGAAACTGTCCACGTGTTCAGACAGGCCTGCTTTTGTGTATTTATTCACCTGATTAAATCTTTCGTGACAATCTCTATCAACTTTAGGGCTCTAAGCGATCGTCCGCCATCAGATACTACGGAGATAGCACTGGTGTTGAAATGTGTGCGACAAGCATTGTTATGATTGTATATGTACGTCTATAAATCGATCTTGACATCAAGTCATGACATCCCTGTACCATACGCCTCCGACAAGGGTATTTTGTTTACGTCCTGAAGGAAAGGAAAGGACACTGTGTATTGTTGTCCATATTTGATTTTTGCTGCATTTACGCAGACTCGCATGATGCAAACACACACACCTCTGGTGCATATGCATATCATGCGTGCATGATGTGTATATGCAGGTCGGACAAGGAGACGCCGAAGGAGCCATGTAGCTATCGAAGTAAGGCCCCCCCTCCGCACTATCCTCAACGCGCTGGCCGCCTAGCGAGGAAGCTACGGATACCATTTTAAATATCTTTGGTATAATGCAGTCTCGAGACCTAACGGCTTCGTAGCCGATGACCTACCAGCTACCACTACACCCCGGTCGAACTTACCGTACGTAGTGAGATCCTGCCGTCTTGACTCGATCAATGTCGCCGTCGAAAACTTGACTTTCGCGCGATTCCGTGCCTTGGTATCGGCTAGGAACTTTCCAGTTCATGAAGCCCTGCAATAATAATTGAGTAATCAATAGCCCCGTTGTCATCTTGTGTTGGAGATAGTTCGGATGATCTCAATGAACATTTTAGCACCACGCAGAATTTCAGTGCTCTCGTAGGATGGAACCTATGTTTCGGTATCCCATGCAGTAATTGCGTAACGATAGATGCATGCTTGTATGTTTTGTGCTCGGGGCCCAAATTATCTAGTGAACGAGTGGAGCTGCTGAGCACGAGTCACTTTCCACTAAAATGAACTCAGACGTGGACCGTTCAGTTGGTCAAGTGGTTTAGATTTTAGACTGTTCGTCTTCTGATCGGAGGTTCCTGGTTGGTATCCTCCCCCCCACCGCCTGCTTGGCAGTCACTATCGGGGAAGTGCGGAGTGCCGTGATTGTAATAGTGATTCGGGCTATAAGTCGAAAGTATTGACACATATACCGTGAGCATCGAACTGGCGTATATGACCTTAGTAGGGGAAAAACGCCATCAATTCCAAATATAAAAAAAATATATAAAAACAAACTCAAACGTGGATGTACCATACCGTAGGCGGCGCTCTCGCGCATCAAGTCACTCAAACTTACACTAATTCATATATGCGTGGCAGCTATACACAATTTGCGTGATGTAAGCCTACGATAGCTATACATGCGTGGGTTTGTGGCTTCCAGACAGGGATCCAGATTACACAGCTGGCACCACCTCAATTCCGTCACTGAAAACGGTGGGCACTTGAATTCTGTTATACTTACATGTCGCTGACCCGTTGAATTCTTATCATTTAGCATATTCCAGCAACCGATATTACTAGGAGCAATCAGCTATAGTGTATGGGTTGACTGTTGAACTCAGGAGAACGGAGATAGACTCGATAGATTATAATCTATTATCTCTACTTTCGTATCTGATTATTGCGTCGATTTGAAACGGTTTATGTATAAGCTGTGTATAAAATTCACTTATGACAAATCTACACTAAAATTCAGGGCTTGGACGTAGATCACGTCCTGTTTTGTATAAAATCAATCGTCTTGTGATGAAATTGAGATATTAAGATCGATATTTACACAGCAGGGGTGCTGGCCTTTCTAAAAGATTGTCTATATCTTGTTATAAATATCCCACAGATCGAATTGAGTATAAGTTATTACAAAAAGTGGATTCCCCGCGTATACAAGCCCAAACATTTTTGACGATGGAGGGAATAAGCTTCCTCGTGGATCGCTCGCCCCTGTCGCTAAATTAAACAGAAAGGATGGTGTGGCAACGTGAACTAGATCATAGCCTGCTGGTGTGGTCAGCTCCCTACTCATTTACTTTCTGTTTCTGCCTCAATAAAATCAGCGGGGATATTATAGTCGGCGGTAGTTTGCTGCGGTCAGCTCCACACATCTACGGTTCTGGAACGAGACAAACCCAAGACTTTAAAATTGGTATCCGTTGTCTCTTCTTCGCGGGCAGTATCGGTGGAGTGCGGAGGGTGCGATTGCGATAGTAATCCGGGCTATAGACCGGAATTATCGACATGCTTTGTAAGCGTTAACCTGGCGTATTCATGATCAAAGCAGTTGAAACGCCATAATTTCGAGACAATTTGCCAAACTTTCCTGAACGCCCTATCGTCCTGTTCTAATTCTCATGGCTCATCTTCCGTAGCCTATATATGTGCCTTGCTCATATCTACTCAAAAACCAAGGTTGGTCGTTAAATCTTTGGTGAATCTTCTTTTCGCGATCCAAAACTGTGTAATACAATTTTACTGAGATAGCAAGGCAGGAACGCTGACAATAATGCTTCATAAACATATCGATCAATATCCTGGCATCAACTCAAGCGTCTCTATATACAGACCCCAACATTATCAGCATCTCAACGCTTCTCGTTTACAGCCTATACTTTGTTGGTTTAATCGTTCGTAAGGTCGAGATTGATATCACGTCTTCAAACACGCCGTTTCTCGATGAGAAAACACTTGTATTGGATAAATTATCTCAACCAATACCGCTTACGTATAGTCTCATTTTCCCGCCCAGTAACAATAGCCTCAACGGGTTTAGGAATTCGCATTTCCTTCGTGAATGTCTGGCGAAAGATTACCTTCCTTTGATACAATAGGAGTGCCGAGCTTGGGTATAGTCGAGCAAAATATGTTAAGAGAAGGCATTGTTGCTCTGATTGAACAACAATAAGTGTCTTGATCTATAAATCAATAGCCATTTCATTCCAAGTGTTTACACGTCCTACAGAGGTCTGAAGCTATTGTTGAGGAGAGCTTCACGAATCGTACGTGTCTTGGCTCAAAAGTCCTTGAGCATTTACCCGTAGGCCTGTTTGTTTGCACTGTAATCTCAGCTAAACCTAAATAATCAATTCCTCATTTTTCAAGAGTGCGATGTGTGTGTGTGCGTATCAGAATGAAACTCGCTGCTGGGTCAGGCAAACTATACAATAACGAGAGATCTCTCTCGCTTACTGTAAAATAGATCATTTAAAGTGGTGCATCTGGGCAGAATAATATGATGATGGTTCGGCAATAGTAATTTACCACAAAAATCAACGGTATTAACCTGAGATCCCTAATAATATTGGATCTCTATGGGTTTGGACTTTCTTTTCTGTATGCTGGCGCAAAGCCAAAGTTTGTCTGATATTTCGTAAGAATATCGTAACGAGTCAAGTCGAGCCACGAGCGACGCCGCGGGTTAGTGCTCATTAGTGGATTCACGGTATGCGTGTTGATCGAGTACGTGAAGCACTGCATTCTCACGAAATCTCCAATGAAGTTGAGCTCTGCGCCTTAACCAGCCAAGCGAGATATTAAATGGGCACGCCATGACGATCAAAATCATAGAGACTCGTCGTCACCATGCTTCCATATTCTTCATGCAAGCATCGTGCCTAAGAATGATGCAACATACTTGCGTTAAAAATTCAATTTTAAATCATCATCTATAGCGATTTATGCGATCCTGGGTAGCCGATAACAACATTCGTAAAATTACTTCTTGCGAACAAAGACGTTTGGAGTCGTGTTTTGGAATTTGAAACACCCGGCGAAGAAAATTGTAGGGGGATATACCTTGCTCTGCTCGTAGGGGTTGCTATACGCGCCCATGAGTCATCGCCATATCTACATCATCACGAGATGGTTTGAAATCACATATGTTAGGTATTACTTCAAACCAATTCTGTCGCAAATCGTAACAACATTGAGCATATTGTATCGAAACCCCACAACACGGATGCTTGGGGATCCGTGATCGCCGAATCAGTCATGGCACTTGAAGTAGAAGAACTCTCAAAACCGCGAGTTCGGTCCGATAGTTTGCTCTGGATGACCAATGGATTTTTGGGGCGTCACGCATGTCGATATTGGCTATCTCGGCGTCTCAACAAATCCAGATTCCATTGAAAAATTTAGGCGAACTCAAATTGTTGTGATAAACACGGGATGTGTGATTGGTGTTGCATATTTGAAGTTATTTTGATTACGCATAGTCAGTTCCAGGGATAGCATCAGTTAATAAATTTGACTAATGGTTTCGACTTGATAGATTTATTATTTGTCGGCCTATACTGTATAGGCTATTAATATGCGATGTAGAATAATTGAGTCGCGCTTACTCGGAGTGCAAAATCAAATCTGTTTTATAAGCAGAGACTTCATTCTTCCGTTTTCAGACCATTTCTCTAAAGTCCTAGTTGGCTGACCTATAGTACAACAGCGTGCGTTGATTACTGCTCGTTATCGAAGTACGAGAACTATTACGATAAAGCTACTTAGGTATTGATTTTTTAATTTGACTCGACTTAAATAGCAGAAATTTCGTCCACTTGACCAGACTTCTGCATGCTTCCCTACATTGACAGGCGCACTTAAGTATTAAGTAGGTTAACTTATCGTACTTTACTTAATACGTTAGTATAGTTTTCGTATAGCGTATTAGTGTAACCACCTCTGCTAAGATTTCTTACCTCGAAAGATAACACCTCCTCCATTAGCAGTGTGTTTCACTGAAGTTGCTATACAACCCTTCACATAGCACCATAGCACCAAATGATGCCAATTATATGGGATACACATTTGTTAAGGCCTAGGCTTACATGAAAGTCGCATCAGCCCACAGGATTTCATTATATTTGTCTGGAGTCGAGTGCGCGGGGCAATTATCGCGTTCCCATTATTATGCAGTGACCTCGTACGACTTGTTAACTCAAATTTCTCCCGAATCGAAATGATTTCATTACGCGAATCGAATGGTTAAAATAGCGGCGGCAGGAGTGCGTATGGATAGTGGTTCTAATCACCATATGGAAAATACTGGGAAGCCGGGCAACTCATTCGCAATGTGCTCTAGATTTCTATCGTGGGTACTTTCCTCACATAGTGATTCTGTGTATGCCACATTTTAAATTTATAAAATATTAATGAAATAGGAATAGAAATCGCTCGTCCTCGCGAGGAATTCATCAGTTATTATTGAAGATGACATTATGCAGATGATAACGCCGCATTTTATCGCCAAGTCAGCTTTTAAGATTTCGAAGCACCACTCTGTTGGCCTTAACGCCAAACCGTCCACAATCGTAAATGCTGGACCTCAACGTGCCTGGTGTTATTCAGTTGTGGCTAATCAAAAGTGGGGGGTGGTGGCTGTGTCCGGCCCGGTGGCGTAGTTTGGAGACCCTGATGTACTGTATGTTAACGCTGAATTAGTGTTATATACGCGGACACTGAATGCCTAACTGTAAGGTAGAGTTAGGAAAGGTTCAATGCGACAGGCAGTGTTTTCAAAGTAGCTTATTGCTATCCTGGAGGTTGCTTCCTGCAAGCGTCGTCATATACCTGATCTTTATGCTGAATCACCCATTGAATTTGGTAGCTTTTTCAATCAATCCAAGCGTTGCCGGATATGCAATTCTGTTTAGTGACATCATTTCATGGAAGCGTAGCGAAATTAGCATCAGCCCTTTTCTCCAAACGACCAAGCAAATTATGTAACACAATTGGGCGTTCGATAGAATAAGGGCTTGTTTATAGGCATAGTCGGCAGTTGGTAACTGATCGTCGTCAGGTAACTGTGGGCAGATAGCAATATATATATATATATATGAATACGTTGATTCGAGAAATAGTGGAGCCAATGGACCATCCAGAAAAGCCTATGTCACTGCAGATTTAGCTTCCAGCCCAGTTTGTAAATTGTTGTTGTTTTGCAATTTATGACGTTTTCAACTACTAAGGTTATGGACGGATACAATTACTAAGGTCATGTATGGCAATGCTTACGGTACACGTGTCGATACTTCCCTGTTCCGGCTTGTTGCCCGGATCACCATCGCAACCGCAACCCTCCGCATTGACTGACAAGCGCAGACGGAACAAATAACAATTTTGAACTCTTTGATTGACTCGGTCGGGAATCGTACCCGGAACCGCCCATCAGACGGCGGACAGTCAAGTCACTCGGCCAACTGAACGGTAAGCTGACAGTTTATGAATTATATTGCTATAAACTGTGGCTGTACGTTAACTCTGTGGTGTGAATAGAGTGTGAATTCTGTATTTACAGAGGTTTGCATCCGTTATATAGGGTTATTTCAAAACACGGAAACAAGCAAAGTGCTGCGTTGAGAATTAAGAATCCAATACTTTGAGGCTTGCAAAATTTCAATGGCAGGAGAGAGTGCATGAAACGTTGAAATCCACAATTCTCACTACCCTATGACGCCATACAACATCCTGTACGGTGTCACGAAAGGTGTACCGTTTATAACGCCCAAAGTACTTTTTGCGCATACTGATGGCGTAAATTCAGTTCTGACGGTTTGGAGTAGTAGTGTTTATCACACCGGAAGAACTATGAACAAAGTGATGTAGATTGACGCATGTTTGATACAATGGAGCGTCAACTGATGCGCTAATTGCGACGACGACACAGGATATTACACATCTCATGTATAGTCGCGTTTCTCCACCAAATACTGTCATGAGCAAGCAATATTTTTACTCGATGCCTTAGATAATGTTGGTGTTTTAGAGTTTAGCTCAGCATGGGCGCTGCTTGCAGATAGGCTGTTATATGAGTTGAAGTGGACGCGCTATATATATTCAAGCTTTCCAGTGATAATATTTTGCAATGCTGCGTAGATGTCCATTTCCCATGTGTAGTGGAGCCGATGGCGGACGATCAATAGACATTGTAAAGAATAACACCACAGATTTAACGTCCAGCCTTAGTTTATTGAGAATTAGAACATTCACAAGCTTTCGGAGCTCCGCTCCTTCACCAGGTGAAGATGGAATGAACCACCGGCTAACCGGACGACCGCTTATCGGATGCAAACATTTAGGTGTATATACTGATGTCTAAATCCTGGACAATTTTTGCTAACCTGTTTGACATATCCTCTAAATATTCCGAGCTCTTAATAGCAATAATTCCGCGGCAATATGTAGTTGGAAAACAACGAAAAGTTTTATTTTGTCGCGAACGCAAGCTTACCCAATATGACGAAGGGAAGGAGGCTAAGCTAAAGCTATGATTCCGCTTGTGGCACAGGGTCGTGCAGAATGACCTTGTCGAGGCTCTGTTCTTAGGTTGCAGTCAGCAGGATGAAGGTGCAAAAAATCTTAGTAAACTTCTTTCTACAGTATATCCTTGTTTACTTTTGGTGAATCTAATTTCAGATCAGCTGAAAATACTGTAGTACAGATGTTTTTATATCTACCAGTGAGTGACTCATGATTGGAATAACTCATCCTATATACGGAACAATACAATCACGCTACTGGAAGGAATATATAAATGAATACATCTACTATAGAAACGACTACAGCTGAAGTAGCGGGGAATAATAAATCTCGCAAAGCCAATGGCTCAGCTCCCATATTCGCACACGAAGTTATGCTCAGCTTGGAAGCCGTGACCATTACAGTTTGGGCCATCATAATATGGATTATTATTTCGATGATAATATACGGCACTAAAACAAGACGATGGCGTAAACGACCGGCTAATTCAAGTCTCAGCAGCGGAGCTATTTTCTGCTACGGTACACTGGCAGTAACTATTTGTCAATGCCTACCAATTACGACGTTCCTTTGCTTTCAATACTCAACTGAAGATTGGGCGCCTCATGTGAATTGTGAAGTAATAGGTGACATCACTGTGGTGTCGCATGTCATAGCATCCTACGTCATCTACCTGTTTCTATGGAGACATCAAAGATTGATTTATAAACATTCGTACGTACAACCGAACATCAAACCATGGGTGAATTGGTTGAGTAGGTTTTTTTGTGTTTTAATTACTTTGTCAGCAACTGGCTTGATATTATTTTACATATTTCCAATGTCTTTTGAGGAGGTGCCGGGTGGATGTGCATTAAAACGATACCCGAAGCATTCTTTCATTGATGCAAAGTACCGAAATGCGTTAGTAGTCCCGGTGGCCGTTATCAATTTTTTGGTCATTGTTTTATTCATTTACCCAGCCGCAAGAGTAAAATTTGATGTACAAGTTGAAAGCGATGAAATCGACACGAATCGCCGCGATTCTTTGCGGCAACGATACCCGACGTTATCCTACGTACAAAAATGGGCGCATTCTGTTGCAGGGAAAGGTCAAAACACCAACAACAGCCCGATCGAAATGGCTGTTCGTCGTGGTGTTACATCATGCGCCATTGTTGTTGTCCTTGATTTGATTTCAATGCTTGTTATCCAAGCGGCTATGCCGTTAGGAACTCCCATAGCCGTTTCTATGAGTATTTACAACGTAGTATTGCTTTGTAAGATTTTTGCTTTGATTTTTTCGTTCAGCTTTGGATTTACTGTTTTGAAAGTTTTTGTCCCGCGCTGTCCAAAACTGAAGAGGCGACGCGGTAGTTCAGCCAAGAGGCCGAGTAATGTTACTGTGGAACTTGTTAATGAACCACAAACCGCACAGTAAGTCCCCGTGATTATAGCTAATGATGTCATCGCGGGGTGAGCCCAAGAAGAGGAACACTGTTTCCATAAGCCTCCGTGATTACTGATTATAGCTAGTGATATCATCGCGAAGCAAGCCTTGGAAGAGGAGCGCGCTTTCCTCCTACACTAATATTTGGCATCGTGCACGTGTACACATGCCATACGCAACTTAGTCTGGATATAAATTGTAAGGCCAGGTGGTAAACGTGTCTTTACGGCTTGAAAGACGAATAAAGCCGTTGAGGCTGTTTATCTTGTATTTACACAATGTTTAGGCTGTGGATAGGCTAAGTGGAACAATTGTATGATTTGATATTACATCAAGCACTTTGCGTGCTAACGAAATTTATCATGAACGTCACGACGGCATGCATTACCAAGTCTGTATGTGGGCCCAACTTGGGACAAATTACTTATTAAAAATTTACATGAAAAAACGGCATAGACTTGCGAATAGATATACCTCTTTCTCTCTATTGCATTTTATGGATCTTTTTGTTTGTAAATACCGTAGACATGATTTTTGGCGCAATGTTTCATTTTTGCACACGGTAAAATGACTGTGTATAAGCGACGTTGAAACTTTGCTCCTTGTAAATTCAGTAATAGCCTACGTGCATAACTCCGTGCCGTAGGCTAGTATATAAAACATGAGACTTTAAAACAGGTATTCTCGTCACCTAAATTGTAAAACGCCAAATATCTATCGTCCATCAATTCATCGCACTTACAGTGATTGATCTAAGCGTTTATTGACTATATTTGTTGTAGTTCTAAGATTTATGGTGTTTTCAACTAATAAGGTCATGTACAATACGCCAGGCCAATGCTTAGTACGCGCGTCGATACTTTCAGTTTATATATCAACCACAACCTGCCGCACTACCCTGATGCAGAGAGGAACGGAAAGTGTTTGGTTTGAGTCGGTTAGGAATCGAACCCGAAACCTCCCGATCAAAGGGCGGATAGTCAAACTACTCGGCCAAATGAGCGGTACCTGCAGGGCTGCAGGCCATAGGCCCATACATTTACAACACGCGGGGCTATAATTTGACTGTTACGCAGGTACAGTCATTAGGAAGGCCATTAAGATCGCCTTGCTCATTAGTTATCGGGCCAGCAAGCATGACAAATCCTCGTCAAGGAAACGCAAAGACTATTATGCCCAGATTGCCTTCAGCGCGTACAGTAATTCAGCTGTTAAATTGTGCTGGCATGCGACAACGTAGGCGTATACGGGAAAAGCGCTAAAAGCAGCATCTATACATATTGGAGTACGTATATAGTGAATCCAAGAATATCAGTCTCGTTCGAGATATCGCAAAATTCCAAAGGCAATATATAATTAATACCACTTTGGCTCACAAAATACTTACGTATAAATAACCAGAAACTATAGTTGCTTGAGTAGTGCTGAAAGTATAGGATCACTCTACCGAATTTAGGTAAACAACAAGCAATTGCGGTATGTGCTTCTGATTCCAAAAATATCACAAACTGAATTCAGTATAACGTACGGTTACCTTTGTTGGCTGAGGGTTGTTTCTTCCCTCTTGAGGATGTTCCAGAGGTATTTCCACTCTTACGTCCTTCGGTACCCCTCGCGATCCGTACGCTGACATCCTACTCTCCTTTCCGTATGGTCCGTCAACTGGAAACACGTTGTTACGACTATCTCCGTGAATAGCTTTGATTAGCCTAGATGCGAAGTTCCCTGGTGGTACGCCACTAGGGATCACTATCGGGTGTGCTTCCATCAGTAGTTAAACTATAGCGTTACAACCCAGCTCTTACAATGGCGCTAGAAACTTCTAAAAGAAACGATAGAATGATATCATTGGATAAGGGCATTGCGTACGAAGGCAAGATTCCAATTCTGGTACGATGAGATACACAGTACACAGCCCATCAGCTGGCGTATTTCTGGATGGAGAGAGCGTCCACTTTGTGTAGGCATGCGATTCGAGGGGCGAAAACCTCATAGGTTCGAAGGTATGGACATGCAGTTTGAAAATATAGGCTGTATATAATGCCCTATATGCCTCCATGTATTAACATGCACTGCCACTAAGTATTGATAGACCTATACAGTATAGCCTACTCTATCAACCGTTCAGTTGGCCAAATGGTTTGACTCTACGTCTACTCCTTCTGATCGTGATGTTCCGAATTCGATTCACGAATCACGACCGAGTCAAACCGTCCTTTGTCTGCTTGGCAGACAGTATCGAGTTAGTACGCAAGGTTCCGGTTGTGTCAGTGATCCAAGCTATAAACCGGAACTATCGACACATGCACTAATTAAGCAATGCCCTGGTGAAAACGCCGTATATCCAAAAACAACAGCAACAGTATCATAAGTCTTGCGTTTCGAAGTAGCCACTCTACTGTACCTCTAGGCCTACAGAATAAGATACCTTCAATTGATATAGTATAGGCCTATTGCATGGGCTCTTTCTTTCAGTATCTTACACCAGGGAGGTTGATCATACACCGATAACAGATAATTACCGGCGCCATATTCTTTCCTCATTATACCCTGAGCTCCTAACTAAACACACCAGCCTAAACATACACTAAACAGGCTAAGACTAATGTAGATCGCGAATAATGTTCCAGTAAAGCATCAATTTTATATCAAATCTTAATCTGCCTTCTAGACACAGCGACTTATCAATGTTTGTACAAGTATTGACTGAGATAGGCTATGTCGGCTTGTACCTTATAATTATACTTTGATTTCTAAGATATTCCATTGCTGATAGCAGACGTATGCCAAGTAATTACCACAAGTCAGTAAGCAATCAATGACACCTTGTAATTTTTCATATTATCATTGTGGCCGGTAACCTAAGAGTTATATCAATTGACATTATCCGATTTGATTGATTAAGAATAGATATTTTCACCTTTATCCCATCCTTTTGTATCGAGATATTTAAACCACACAACACAATAGGCCAGCGCAGTTTGTATTACCAATAATTTTCCACGGTAAAAATGTACAATAGCGGAAAGAAAACCATATGCGGTTTACAAACAATAAAAATATTACCACTCACCAGTCAGGAAGGCGTCCCCAAAACATTACAGATTATTGCAGCATCGAGGACCTTCCCACAACAAGTTTCTCAAACGGAATGGAGAATAGTAAATTGATTCGTGGACATATAACCCCCTCCAACGTCGGTTGCTATGGAAACGCATGTTCTTTTTCGGTATTTGCTACAACCTCTGACCTATATAACGCCGTTGGTCTCTCGAACAATACTCGATTACATTTGTATAGTATATCTCTAAGGATTATTTCGAGGGTTGATCCAACCAATAAACCATTTCCAGTAGTTTGAAACGAGCCTTACCTACTGAGCATTTATGGGAGGTCTGATATGGCAATAGGTTTATCCCTGCATTTCGCCGTCCACACAACATACATAGCGTTCGAAAAGATGTATTCAAAAATACAGTAGGTGACGTATAGCGAAGGCCTTTAGGCTTTTACCGTCGTTAGGCCTACAACAGGCGCATTTTGAGACAGCAATTAGGCCTATATACGTGACTCTCGGTGGAGATTGGCGCTCAACGGCTTTGGCTTTGGCTTCGGCTTTGGTGTGTTCTTCGCTGGAAGAAAATATATTGACTGCCGATAAAAACTGGTCTCCTCACAATTGGAAAATTGGCTTTACTACCGTAGCCTGTGTATGTTGGTTGTGATCCGACGAGTAATGCGCGATCGGGTAGCTGATATGAAATGCACAATGAAATCGCTTCTGCACTTGTCAGACCTTCTTTCTTAGTCATGAATTGAGTTCGTTTCGAGAATTTTTCTGATAATGTCTTAAATTCCGCCGTAGTAAACTTTTGACCGATTTGCAATACAGCTATCGTTGCACGGATAGTGCAGATGCCGGAGCGAAACCTGTTTTAATTAGATTACCAGCTACCTCGGCACCTCCCTTTCAAGCCTCCGTGCCCAGTTCATGCAATGTATGCATTAGTGCAAGTAGTGTGTGGTATAGGTCTATGTGTCGCCATGTTCTGATCCTGTGTAGGGCTTTGTAGGTTATCCAGCACAATCAGAATATGATGTCGCCCTCTATTGTCTTTTCTGTTTACAGCTATGAGTAATTATGATGCAGTGACGATTCTTCAAATGAATTTTAATCTGGAGACTTGTCCGTGACTTAATATTACAATAATCGCCCACATCATCGCGGTTTATCAGTAAGTATAAATTCTGTTTACCTCGGAGACCTGAGCGCTCAGTTGGCCCAGTGGTCTAGTTTGACTGTCCGCCTTCTGATCGAGTTGACATCGGGTAAATTCGCACTCCCGACCGAGACAAACTAAAGACATCGTATGCGATCATGTCGTACTTCGTAATCTGTTTTTTAGTTTATTTTTTATTTTGAATTGATTGCGATTTTCACCTAACAAGACCTTGTACGCTAGGTCGATGCTCACGTTAAACGTATCAATACTTTCGGTTTACAGCCCGGTTCACTATTACTATAGGCATTAACCTGGCGTACATGAGCTAAGTAGTTGAAAACACCGTAAATTAAAAACAACAACAACAACATTGGCGACCTGGAACGCTGTATCACGCAGCAGTCATTTGACAGATATCACATAACTATCTTATCCGCAAGATGTCGCTATCGTGAAAACACTGCGGATTGGCATCTGGGTTGCAGCGCCGGACCTGTAGCTAAACTCTCAGTCCATGCTACAAGTATATATGCTTATGTATTTTGATAAATGTATCTTTTTTGAAACAGCTAACATAAATTGTAATGTAATCAAATTTGTAAGCATCAACAAGCGACCATCAGCACAGTAGTACAGTATCGGCGTGGATTCTACTGTCTTTCAATTCACTTCGCCATCTGGTGTGAGAATACCTGTCAACATGAGATGAATACAATGTCATTCTAACATGTGTAGTCTTCGGCGAGCGCAGTTACGTGATTTGCCGAGATAATTTGAATTGTCACAACATCGCTATATCGGAAGGACCTGTTTACGAAAATTAGTGGAGCCGATGGCGGACGATCCAAATAGTAATAGATACAGTAATAAGTCATCGCAGTCCAGTTAATTGGAACATAATTCACACGATTTCGGAGCTCCGCTCCTTCATCAGGTGAAGCTGGGCCAATTTTTGCCACCAACTAACATTTTCGTATGTGGACATTTTGTAGGCATATATTATATTGGTTGGCTTTGACGTCGATACAGGTCCGTTTCAATATTATTTTCACATGTCTCGAGATTTCGATCAAACCCAATTTAGGCAAATCTCTGCAATAGAGAGCACATACCACTGCTATTCGGTTGTCGCTAGGCGTTAACCAAAACAAACTAATCCTCTTTTAACTTATGTATGACTTGAGCACATATCCTGCAAAGCACAGGCTCGTTTGCATGTTCATTCATTCGGCTTCCCCAACAGCCGTTTTAACGCATCGGCTTATTGATCGAGTTGCTTTACTTGCAGTGACTCAAAGGCTAGCGTTCTATTGATAGGCATAGCGCATTCCTTTACGTAAATTTATTGAGATCTCAAAGAAATTCGGCTATAACTTCCCAATAGTGAATGGCACGGACATGTGTGAAAGGAAATGGTTCAATATGAGAGGAGAGTTCCTAAATTCGGTACCAAGTGGTACAAAATTTCTATTATTTCCTGGAGGTTTTCCTCTCCATGTGTACACCAACGCAACGCATAAAATGAGCATGCTACATTGGCGACTAGCTGAACGCAAAATATACTTGATCAATCAAAATGTTTAGTTTACCTTCAATCAGTCATTGAATAATTTCCACACATGCGTGATTGTAGATTGTAGGCTATCTCGTCATGACAAGGACACAGATGAATACATGACGCATTTTGCAGCAAGAGCTGTGTTTGTTGTGCAATCGAAGACGTAGACAAAACCTACTCGGCTTTACTGGGATTTCCTACATCGCCATGCCAAGCGCGAGGTATCTTCGGTAAGTTTCCTGAAAAACTAAACCACACGTTTCGTTTCAACTGTGAGCTTAAAAGTGTGACTGTCTTATGGAAATGTGAATGCAACACTTCAACATATACTGAGCAATCTTCTGCCAGACAGTTATGAATAGGGAGTCGTACGATTTCAACTGTGGACCTAACAATGCTATGGCCGTATGGGAATGTCAATCCAACACTTTAGCGACAGACTTCTGACAGGTGGTACAATAGTTTTGAACAGGGTATCGTGTGATCTCAACTGTGAGCTTAATAATATCATTGCCTTATGGAAATGTTGCTGCTGCACTTGCGGACATAGACTGAGTAGTCATCTGGCAGACAGTATACAATAGTTAACAGGTTATCGGGCGGTTTCAACTGTGAGCCTAACAGGGTGATTGCCGTATGGGAATGTCAATGTAACACTTCGACTAACAGGTAGCGAGACATAGACTGATTATAATATTCGGACAGACAGTATATAGTTATGAATGGGGAATCCTGCAATTGAATGCTGGACTGATGCGTGATGACTTATGACCTACGTTTTCCATTGGACGCGCCCAAAAACCCGCAACCTACCCGATCGCCGTTAGGGAATATTGCTGTTACATTTGGCGCAGATTTTTAGGCTTCTTGCGTAGTGGAAACCGACTTTCGAAATGGGAGACCAACCGATGATCTAATTGAATCTAGTATTTCCGGTCGCGTCAACAGACGTGGCAAGGTGATGCATGCATTTAGGAAAGTTCCCGCCGCGCAAAAACAGACGGCCACACCCGGGTTTGGTACTGATGCCAGATGTCTGAAATTTGGTTGAGCCAAAACATCAGAAGCACGGTTATCAACAAAAATGTGCTTTCGTTGACATGTCGTTACTAGATGAAAATTCAAATCGCACAAGCAAAAGAAAGATGTAATTGTCGTTCGAAGGGAGACTCACTCACTCAAATGATGCCACGCCAGCAAGCGCTGACTATTAAATTTCCCTTGTTTGTGCAATTCATTCGAATATACCCTATATAGGGTCTGACACTCCAGTCAAGTCAGGTAAATCACTTAAATTAGTAAGATCACATTTATCATAGTCACATGCAGGAATTTCGTAGATATTTCAGGCAAACTTTGAAGGAAAATGCCCCCGAGAAAGCTTTATTACTCACGGTACGAGATCATAGCAGAGTCGCACCTGGTACCGTAGGTAACAAGGCTACCTCAGGAACCATACCATACAGCTGTGATACCGCAACCAAAATGTACTAAAAAAGTAACTTAATACATACCCCGTGTCTTGTTTAAAGAAGCACTAGTGAAAAAATCGGCAAATTTCCGAGTTGTATTCCTCTGTATGGTCTACCATTCTGTGAAACAGGCTCTACTCAACACACAGACTTCGTGCCAGCCATCAGCACATTCCGTGCTTAGGCGAAGTGATCTGTGAAAGTATTACAAATTTCAGGCGCCGTCTCCTGTTATAAAATTACCCAACGAATACGATAGTGCAAGACTGTATCAATGCGCTGCAGAAAACAGACATTTTCAAAACGAAGAAATACAAGAGATATGTAACGGTAATAAGGCACAAACCTATAATGACTCCCTATCCTTACATAACTGAAAAACGATCACATTTCACGAAGTTTGATCACACTAAACACAAGGAAGTATCTACAACGCTTACTTATTGCGCCATTCCAACAAACTAAACGCGTTGAGATCAACTAATGCAAGCGCTCAATGACCGATAATATCCGTTTTCGCTAGGGAAGGGAATTTTGGTTGCGGTTCAGCTCGACGACACCAAGGCCTTTCAGCAAACTGTAAAAATTTTCACCCGATGAAGGAGCATCGATACAAATTTCACAATAAACCGAAGATGGGCGTTACATTTATGGTATAGCAGCACTGAAGAATTCATTCCACCTAATCGACCGCCATTAGCTCAACTAGGCTACTTGTAAATAGCATGCCTACACAAGACATATTTAGCAAGATAAGTTCATAGATGCCCACATTTCTGAGAAAAACTGAGGTGCAGCGTGCGACGTTACATTTGCATGGTGACACTGTTACCTATGGGTTGTTACCTGTTACCTATGGGTATCCGCAATTGGCTCAACTACTCGGGAATGTTAAAATTTGCCGGAGCAGACCTACACATAGGAAATATTTGACAAATTGAGAATATACTGTAGTGCCGTTAAGTTGTCAATGATACACTGACAATGGACGCTAAATTTTTAATTTCACTATAATTTTTTCTACATCTGAATTCATCCGACATCGGCTCTATTGTAATTGCCATTTGGGGCAAGGAAAATGCAATTCACACTTACCATTATAGTCATACGCCAGCTCCTACATGCTTCTTTGCCCAGTAAAGTCACGCTGCCGCTTCTGCGAAGTTGTAATGAATACTTTGGTCGTGTGGCATGCGATCCATTCTTATTTAATATACATATGCGCAAGGAAATGATTTCCTGCTTGAACATTCCTTTTTACTTTCAGTAGGCAGCAATAGGAAAATCCGATGGCCTCTTACTCTCACTTGTGCCATTTCTCTAGATATCGTGACAAGCGTCAACATCACTGAAGATAAAACAGTTCATTGCATATCTTATAGTGAAGTATATCTTCCTGTGTAGGAGTAAATTCATTTGAAACCTAAAAACATTTTTGCCGGCCAAGGTATCCACAAAACTCATCGCTTCACATCTTGAACAAATTGAAATCCTCAACGTCTTGAGCCTATTTAGTGTTCCCCGTGTCACGTTCTCACCACAAATATAATATCTTTGAACGGAGGGACGATTATTTTAAATTTAAATGTTTTGTTCATCCGTAGACTTAGTAATTTTATAGGCCATAGGTTAGTAATAGCCGATTTGGATATGCCTTTATAGACGTTGATGTGCTCATGGAGCACACGGTTTACGACAAATGTTAGGGAAGAGTTGTTCCTGCGCTTTCCGTGTTTCCAAATAATGCACACAGTGTCCCCCATGAACAACACTCAACGTAAATACGTTGAAACTAATTACTCCTCTCTACCAATTATCATCAATTCTCTGAAGGCATATACGCACACTTTGAGTGATCCGTGGTCTGGTGATGAAAACTTTGGGATTAGATAGCTATACCATCCTACGTATTGCACGAGACATGATCGGGATCAAATCTGCAACAAATCCTTAGCCTTATTGTCGTTCATGTCCGATATTACCGGCTCCCACGCCCGGGTAGACTGCTATTGTCGAAGCAGGAAGGCATTTGTTGTAAAACAAACTTACCGAATCATTTTTCAGATCATCGCTGTGGGCCTGTGGTGACCCCGAATCGTTATAAGCTGATGGACGAACAAGTAGGCTTCCATGCGCTTTTCATTCCTTGAATATCTTCCTAGCATGGATGCTCATTTTTCTGAATTCCAAACTTTCTGTGTTTAAGCTATACAGTTATAATGATTTGGCACCAATAGGCCTAAGCTTAGCGTACTATAGGTAGCGTATATTCCTTCTAATGGAAAAAACGTGCTCTGCGACTCTTAACAGTAATGTTGACAGTTCGAATACTATGGTAATCCAGCATGAAAGCTATAGAACACAGTAGAGGATGGCTCACATATATTTCAAACTGACTATAGGCCTACACAGTGATAAATTATTCCACGGTACGGGTGTAAAAATGATGTCTGACTTATTGTATTGCTTCTGCTTAGGACGTCCTAACTAGCTACTATTCTGAGATATTCCAGTATTTTCTGTGGTATATAGCGACCAACACAAAGCAGCAGAGAAGCAACATATGTACTGTTATTAGTGTATAGTATACCTCTACGTGCATCGGAGATTTTGCTGTCACGAATCTTTTCTGTGGTATAGCGGCCAACATCAACTTATCATACAATGACGTGTTATGCATCAGTAGCGAAGTGTGGATTGCATTTTAGTAGCGAAGTAATAAGTGTACCTCAACGTGCATCTGAGTTTTTGCAGTCACGAAGTGTAGAGTGAAAGCGGTCTTTTTGGATGTGCCGTTGAAACTGCTGTATAATCAATAAGTTGGCTTGTACACAAACTTTAGACACGGGAAAAGACGCCATGCTTTCATTGTTATGGTTTTAAAAACAGAACGGACAGGCTGAGTGCAAATGGCTATAACTAAGCTAGCACGGTAGTGCAACAGCAACCTTGATTATAAAAATGTTTAAAAAGTAGGCTATTACTATAGGACATCAACGTTGAGTGGCAATCACATGTAAATATATAGGCTTAGTTATAACCCTCTGTTTTGTCTCTGAGCTCTAGACACGGGACTGGACGGAGTGATTCCTGCTACCTGCTACAATAATGATTCACGGAATATATCCGCCTACATCATATCCATCTTACTTCCATCAAACACTGTAATATTCCTCGAACGTGAATATTGTAAAGTCCAGGCCATCTTCAAATTAACAATTACACGCATTACTTCGAAGTCCTATTTTGAACACCACAAGCATGCTTTTTGACTCGTTGCCTTTCTTGACGCAAGACGACCACGACGGTTTCTATCAGGGTTTTACTGAAACAGTCGGCGCTTTATCTACAGTAATTGTTACTGTCCGTTGATTTGATTCGAAAGTGTGCCGCGATCCTAAGTGCTACCTTGTTCAGTTGACATCTGTGTAAACAAGTGTATAGATAGTATTTTCACCAAATGCCATCACAGCCTATAGCGGCGGGTAATGTAACGAACAATCTTAAATATGTATAGATTCGAAACGATATTTCGAATCTGGAAGGCGTATTTCATGACGCTACTGTCGCTTACGTCATCGAATTTTTGTCGACTTGCACGGAAATTGTTACGCAGCAAATTTATATCCGCTGGCGAAGTATGACATATGTGCGGGATATTGAATGGAACCGAGTAGGTTATGAACTCTAACTAAAGGACTCTCTGCAATTACTATAAGTATTTTTCACTATAGAACTGATACAGACATGGCCTACTTTAGAGTAGGCGGGCGTGCTACAGACAAGGAGAAGCTCCTTCCTCCTATGTATTTGTTATGGTTAGGATCTTCGTATGTTATTATCTCGTTACTAATATAAGCGACCTTGACCAGGCCGAATATTTGCTATTGCTTTGTGAGGATTTTTCGCTTTGGGGTGACTGTATGGCGTGCTCTTGGCTGCGTCCTCAATGTCCGCGGGTTGCAGTAAGACTCTCGCCCAACTGCCGGTACAGACTTTATATATAAAAATTCAAGTTAAAATGACGAAAGCCAGATGATTTGCTGTTCGCTCGACAGATAAAATTCGAATGATGATGATGAATAAGGCGTTTTGGTTGGTGCACCGACTACTCAGGTCTTTTACATTATTCTATACTTACTTAAAAAATAAAAAATATTAGTCATTTTCCATCACCGGTCTAAACATATCTGCCTGTCGAAGTAACATAATCTATTAAGTGAGAAATAAGGAGAGGGTTAGTTAGGATTTCTTTGACTGTGAAAGAAATATTGAGTTTGAGGGCCTGTTGTCGTAATGTGAGTCTTTGACGGCTGTATTTGTGGCAGTAAAAGAGGAAGTGACTGACGGTTTCGAATGCCTTTAAACGTACACACCAGCCAGGTCGACAATTCCCCAAAACGCTGCAGGGTGGAGTTGTCATTATTGGTTACACCAACGTACAATTATAAAGTAACAATCATTATATTGTTACGTGTTCGCCACAACTGGTTGCTCCAATTCCAGTTGTACAAATAGCTGTCGGCCCGTAAATTCAAATGATAGAATCCTATTCAGAATTGTGCATAAGATGTAAAGGAAACTATAATTTCAACATAAATTTAACGTTGAGCGTCAGTTTATTCGGAAACATAGCCACAAGATTTCGGCGCCCAAACAGACTTCCAGAATGTCGACGGCATATTCCGAAATCACCATCCCGAAGTAGTTGCTGTTGTGACATAATTTAGCACCATCTAGCGGTCACAAATATCATCATATCAGAGATTGAGCATAGCAAGTAGATATGCTGTTTGGGTTTTATGGCATTTTCAACTACTTAGGTCATGTACGTCAGGTCAATGATTTTAGTACGCGTATTACTGGTTTCTAGCCCCGTTCACTATCACGACCTCAACCTTCCGCACAGTCCGTTACTCAGTTATTCACTGCCAAGCACAAAAAATGGGCTGCTAAAAGCGGTGGGCTACTAAAAGTCATTGGTTTACTCGGTCGGGAATCGAAGCCTGTACCTCCCGCTCAGAAGGCGGGCAATCAAAACATGCGGTCAATTTGTCAATTGTAGTGACCGACGCATTCCGAAATAGTCAAGTCGACAGAAGAGAAAATTTTATGACACATATAGAAATGTAGGTCTATATAGCCCAAGCAATTTCGTCATTTTCGATATATGTCGCCTAATGTGGCAATAGATCAGACATTTTAAGAAGTAATTATCGAGTTATAAGATATTCGGCGTGAAATATTTCACGTTGGGCAGTGGTCAGTTCGACTCTGTCTTCTAATCCCATTCCTGCCAATATCAGCATTCCCGAGGAAGTGGTATTCAAAATGCATCCGCTAGATAGCAAAACTGAGCGCCGAAATTTATCCAGCTGCGAGAGATGGCGGGCCGGCAAAGGGTTGGCGTCTGCTCATGAAAAGCGGAAAGTTAAAGTTTCTGGTTGTTTCTAAACCAAGTAAAATGGTTTAATACAAGAATGCCTATCCACAAATTTAGTCTACTGCATGTTGATCAGGATTTCGGGTACCAAAGCAGTGATTAGATACTTCGCCATAAACTGGGAACTTGTAGGCCTAAAGGTCGAAACAGACAGGACGCGTATTGTGCGTATGCGTAGCGTTTTTTGCTTATCGCTTACCTGCAATTCTGCATAATTGTGAAGACCTCTCTCTGTTCGTCCTACCCAGTCGCAGTACTGTCACTGGCAGCATATTGCCCACCAACAACTTGCTACGTTGCGAGCAGTGACTGTTCATTGCTTTTGAGCGATAATAGCAGTGTATGCGGTAGCCCTACACTCCAATTCTCGATCCCTCTGTAATTTCATAACAGTTAAAGGGAAGCATGCTTGCCGAAGATTTTGTGAAATACTATATACAGTAGCCTATAATTACTGGTAAAATGTTTTCTATACATTTATCTTTTATTCAAGTCTTCACAGCAGGCTCCCTTTTATAACGAATATTTCAACGGTGGGCATTAAATACTCCATATTATTTTTTAATGAATAATGACGTGACCATCACCAACTTGCTGGCTAGCTGAACAATACCAAGAATAGAGGTTGCATGTGTACGGAAGGACTGTGCAAACTTATTCTACACACCCGCCCTTCCATCAGCAATACTGATGCATTCAAACGCGCAGCCGAGCAGTATAGGCGTATGCGTCCTATGAAATTGCGAACTGTTTGATAAAAATTGTATATTGGGCGGAGAATTTCTGGTAAATGTGGGCAAACAAGTTCATGCACAATATAGCGAGTGTGCTTCCTGAAATCCCTAAAAGTATAACATCTAAAGGACAACTGAGTAAGTCCAACTTGCAGGAATTTTGCTAGTTCAGTGAGCATCGCAGACTGAAGAATTTAGTTCAGGATGCACTGTTTCCACTGTACGGTACGCCAAGCGGACCAGGCGTTCCACTCCATCTCCATTTGATCGATTAGGTGACTAGTGACCACCTCTGCAGATCGTCTATATAGTTGGTAATGGTGGATGTAACAGAGCGGTGTAAGCTGTACGGTATAGCTTATGCGCCCGATTCAGCAGTCAACACATCGCTGGACTAACCTGGCGGTACATTTGTATTATTCACCGGCGAATCTCCTTACAAAGGTTTTCCCATCTTTTCGCCAGGCACAATTCCACTTCCCGTGACCGAGAGTCATGGTGGATCCTCAGCTACACCTACACGTGAAGGAGACAGTAATGTGACTTGATAAATCCGGTGTAAATTTGCTTAACCAGCTTTACATCGCTGGGATTAATTTGCTGAGGGAAGTCGCAAGCGGGAAGTTGATTGATCGGCGTCTGCATTTTTTAATTAGCAATGTTTACGTTATTACATTGCCTTTTATTGTTTCATTGCTTTTCGTATCGGAATGTCGTACGGGTGCGATCTGTGCGAGACTTGTTGCCGGTCACTCAAGCGTTTTACTAGCGCGACGCGAGAGAATTTTTCCCGTCTCGTCTTGCTAACAAAAGGCTACATTCGTTCTGCTGTCCAATGCGGTTTCCTTCGCATTTACTGATTGGGCAGCCCACATGATTGAAGATGCCTCGATTACTTTGTTTTCCTGCTAGAACGCTGGACAGGTTGGATTAAGCAAACTGCAAGGTGATATGCGTCGAACTCAGGCTTGGGCATTGAGATAGTCAGGCCGGTTGCGGTTGAAGACCAGTGAACCAGTCCTGCAGTCAGTATGTTGTTGTTTGGGTCGCTGCTTCGGATACGTAGTAGATCACCGGGGTGCTTGAAGACTCTGAACCATACCTCACTAAGTCACAGTGTATCCTTCGTGGCGGTGTTACTAATGATCAACCTTTTTCTTAAACTTAGATATACATGGCGATCTGAATAGAAACATGCATAGGCTATTTTATCTAGCAATAGCAATCTGTTGGATCCTTACAGGAGGAGCCATGTCCAAAGTTATGGTAAGTGTACATTGTTGTCCTTCGTCACCGCGTGGACTTGACATAGGTCTATGACCTACGGTAACCAATTCTAATGTGCGACCTTAATCTTTACGTCGTGGGGCTTCAGGTTTTAGATACGAGAAAAGGGCAAGTGTCACTTTTCTAGGGAAGCTTCCTCGTTGCGATGTTGTGGCCCAGAGTTTCGTTGTCGTGTGTTGCGTGTCTAGTGGAGATAAGGGGCCTATAAACCAACCTGATATGAGCTATGTCAAGTCTATCTCAGTATTGGCTAACTCGAAACTTGTTGTTGAAGCTGTATCGTTTTCATCGTAAACGGAATGTTTGTGGTAGCCTATAATTATTATATCTGTATACCGCTACACAGAACCAGCGCTTTGTTGCCTAGAGCGCGTGTTTAATGCATAAACCTCCCGTCAATTTCTTGAAAATTTCCTTTTTAATCACATCAGCGTAGACAAGGAGGCAGTTACGTGATGCGTATATTTCATGTGTAAGCCTCTCTAGATTTCAAGTTTTTTTGAAACTCGATCGCTATCATACAGAAGATTATCTGATATAGGGTGTCAAATTCAATCAGACACATCGTGCGGTTTTCGTTGTCATTATGACTTCATGTAGTGAAATTTCAAGGATGTGTCGGATTTAGGCATATCGTTCGCCAATGATGATATAATTACACATATGAAAAACGTATTTAGAGGGGACTCACTGTGAAAATGTTATGATAGCTGAAATAAAGCTTGGGAAACAGATTATGGTAGTAGTTATAATTCACAGAAAGCTTAGGTACTCATGCAGTGACTGGTGGAAATTTGCAGAACTGCGAAACGGGGATCAACCTTCTAGTTATACACGGTTAATTCTCAGTAATCTCCACAGTCGCATCACTGATTGATGGATATAAAGCCGTAGTCTCTCTATAGTTGTGCTACCCTTGGCTACGCGCAAGATACACCGGAAGGCTTGCTGGCAACGATAGGCCAAGAGGGTGAATCCCAGCTTACTTTGTCGTTTGTTATTTTCAGCAGCTAAAGCAGGGGTACAAGGGCCTCAAAAAAACAAAAATTTTGAAATTGTCAGTTTACTGTGAATTTTCCCATGCTCTTGCATGCAAAACCATCACTTAAAAAAAAAGAAAATTTTGAATTTCGACTACTACATTTATATCAAAATAACGGGGAATCCCCTACACAGACATGTGAAATATCGAAGTTTTGTTGTTTACACTTGATAAATATCAGCGATATATGGCGGTCTAGAAAGTTTTTTGGGAAATGTACTGTACCTGCTCTCACCAAAATGTTTCGTATGCTTTTATCTTATATTTAAGCCATCATCATATTTTTCCGCAAGTCCCCTTCAATCTTTCTGCTACATTGGGTTGAAAGCGTAACTTGATGTGTGGTCAGGTGACTTATGAAACGACTCAACGTTACATAAATTCCCATACACTTGACTATTGATCCTGTAAAGAAAGCTGAACCAGTTTGGCAAACATAGGATTAAATTGACGCGTTTCGCGACCACAATTGGAACATGACACTAAATTCTACACTGTTGGTTGAACGAAACTTGAAACTCGTGACGAATCGAAGGTGACCGCAGATTGGTTGACAATTTTCGAAAAATATGTGCCGTGCATATCTGTAGCCCTAACGAAAACCATGTATCGCTAGCTATACCGTGCATGCGACGACGAGTTCATCGCTGTTTGCTGTAGAACTGACACGTCACGCAGCGCTTGACATCAACGCGATCAAAACAATGTTCAGTGTTTACCACTGCCCTCAGTTGAGGGTTTACCCTCCGGTTTACATTTTTATCTTGGCCGCCATAGTGGTTGGTGATCAACATAGTTGTTTGGCAGAGATTCCCAGCTCGCCGCTTTTATCTAGGGTTGAACCATGGCCTACTTTAGTACCATGGTTGAACCTACACCACTGCTCAGAGTTTGAAGATTTTCTGCGCCAGTGATGATTCGATCTCATCTCCCGTTGAATAATAAAATAGGAATACACCGCCAATGTTGTAAACGTTGGAACGCGGCGCGTTCAGCATGACGAGAATGGTGGTGTGATTTGAAACCTAGATATGTACCTGGCCCCATGGCTATGGCGAGAGCAGAAACTCGATCACAGCTTCCATTTGCTTGTACTGCGTACTAAGGAGAAATGCACACCACAAACACTCAATGACCACCTTGAAAGTACTTGACGCAAATGATAGATTTTCTGTATGTCTTGTGGTTGAAGTCAAATTCCAGAAAATGATACGCTAACACAACACGATAGACTGAAACTGTTTTAATTGTGGTAGTAGATATAGGGAAACTACTGTGTGGACTGTAGATTAACCCTTAACCGTTAATTCTAGAAACCCGAATCAGCAATTTACCAATAAGTGCAAAAAGTTGGTGTTAAATGAACCGATATTGTGAGGTTGTAACCACTTTATAGAACCATTCCCATCACGAGAATGAAAAATATGCCTCCTTGGGTGCTTCAAAATTGCGGTGCTTTCAGCTTTTTGTGGTTGCTTAAAAATAGCATCTGATCTTCGTTGATAGCTTTTGGCCATTTTAGGCCGCGGCAAACGCAAACGCCAAACCCCGTGTACACTCCGAGATCCAAGCTCCCTCTGAGTGGCCCTGATCCATGGCACGCAATACTTGCGTGAGAGAAACTGAGGAATACCGGTGATTTTTTTTATTATAAAGGATTTTAGTGGCACCCCCCGCCCGAAGGTCTTTTGCGCCACGGTCATAGAATGGTTCACGATATACTAATATACATACCGGTATTATCAGCGCAATTGGACCCTACGATTTGAATCATTTAAAGTGTTGCTTCGCACTAATTTGTCAGAGCGGATTGTCGGAGCGGATTAGCGGATATCCTTCATGTTCATGTCGAATGCAACCTTCGCAGCGTTTCAAGCCTGACACTTGATATTGATGAACATAGTTGCCACAGGCTGAGGATCAACGGGACTGCAATTCTGCAACCCGTCTTACGTTGAAACCACTGATTAGATTCTCGTCACTTAATAGGGTGGGTTCCTCGTGTCTCGTGAATATAATGGACTTGGCATTAGTAAAGCACTGAAATTGCTAATTTCATAATTGATATTCTAAAATTGAGTTTACGATAAGGATAATTGAAGGTCGTTTAGTCATATCTTGCATATTATAGTGTAGTGATGAATACTGTTACACTTTCTGTAACGATGACCGTTTTCTTGATCGGCCCGAAGTGTTTGCTTTCGCTTTGCTATCAGGCGTGCTTGACCCTTGATTTGTAAACATATAATATACTGTAAATATATATCCATGGGAAGATCACTCCCAATTATGACGGTAAATGTATACGGTTCACAGTAATATGGCTTATTTGTATAACCTCATGTAGCGTAACGAACGCCGGTGACCGATCACGACGGGTCACTCTATACTATGCGTAAGAATTCTAGCTACCTGATGTAGGCTGAACGATGAAAAATAGTCCTGTGATTCTATCTGTAGGCTACGTTAGATACCGCGGTTTGTTTGTGCGGTTTAAAAGGATAAGCACGATCCGCTTCATGCATTTTATACCAACGTAAGACGCTCATTTAACGGTAGAATTGACCGGCAATACTCTTAAGCGTGGTTACGCTCGTGATAGATTACGAGAACTGTGACGCAGTGAACTTTCTGTAAATATGACGGAAATGACACCGATTATAATTATTCGCGGTGTGAGGGTGTACACGCTCAAGCAAACGTTCCTTATTAACGGGGTGAATTCGGTATTTCTCCTGTAGTACAATTTCTTGTGCTGCCCAGAGATATACTGATACTAATTTGCCATTCCACCTTCACACACTTTAAGCCCGCTTACTTTATTTTCGTTTTCGTAGTCGGCGGTAGTATTCTCTGTGTGTCTTCGTCACAACATGTAGCATGCTTTAGGTTTCTATCGTGGGTACTTTTCTCGCGTATTCACTCAGTGCATGCCACATTTTCAATTGCAAAAATAATGATAAAATCTCTCTCTCTCTCACTCGATTCTCCTTCTTTGTCATTTAACCAGGTACCATGTGCGGGTGGCCACACCGCATCGACTTCCTCAACGATTATTTTTGTCGCACGCAAACCTCTTTAATTTACCCGTAGTTGGTACCACGGTCGTGCCTGGCAGTGGTGGATAGTGGGCGAACGAACGACGCCTACCGCTCCTTCCTAAATAGATCGCGCGCATCGAAAGTCCTTCAATACACAATGATTCGCGAAAACATTACGAAGTTGCTGCAATATAACTTTTTAAATAGCGCACAAAAATTGGGACCGATGAGTCGGGAATCAGTAGAAACCTCTCCGGCTCTTCGCATCCCGCTTATTGTGAGGGTTCTGGGCAATGCAGACGACCATTGTCTGATACGATGCTGCTTCTTTGGGTTCCCCTAAAATCTTCGCCTCAGGCCCCCAAACCATATCCACCACTGGTGAGTGGAGCACTTACGTCGACATACTCCATAGATTCTTTAATGATCCTTACAAATTCTAGTGTGTTGGACAGACGATAATGTGTATTGGGCAATAATATGAAGTAATGTAGCATGCTGTACGATGTAAGATAATGAGATGATCAACATCTTATTAAAAGCGATTCAGTTTCCCAGAGTATTAGTGTACTTTGCAGACTTTTAGTCTATGAGTAAACCGCAGCGAAGCGTGATATTCTCGTTGACCTATAACGGATTTGAGCTCAAAATTATCTCTATGGTTTGGCGTAAGGTATGAGTATTTCAGACACTCAAGTAACAGGGTTAGAATTAACTATAAGACTTGTTAGCAAAACATCAAGTATCAAGAAGAAACGTCTTAGGAATTAGAATTCAGCGTTAGCCTAACGCGTGTACCATTTTAAAGATCAAAGATAACAATGTCGCCATCGGCGGCCACGATGCATCGATTTTCATACCAAGTTCATATGAGGGGATGTGACTCAACGGGAACAACGCCTTGAGTCACGCGCTACGGCTGTCACTTTGAACAATGAATTGCCGCCGAAATGGCCATTATGATATTTATTGCTAAGACCATTGCGGTGTGCCGTAACATTAAATGTACATTAAAAGACTATTTTGCTTGGCTTAATTTGAATCTCAATTTGATGCTTTTGGAATGGTATGCTCATGAAACATCAATATACCAACAGAGCATGCCATCGTGCTTTGAAAGGTATGTAAAAGATTTTATGATAAACAGTCCACGCCAGATCGCTTGAATAATCTTGCCGATATAATCCAAGTCAGCAAAACCCAATCAAGATGTGTCACTATGACAAGTACACGAATGAACAATCATATTATTTAAGTTCAGCAGACGTGGTTCTTTGTTCGTGTCCGTGGCAACATGCAACATGCTTTGATTCCAATCGGGGCTATACTTTCCGCGCATATTGATTTTGTACATGCCACATTTTTCAATATGTGAAAGGGCAATAATATATCCTAAACCTCGAATCGCTTATGGACGTACACCGCGGACCGGTCGAAATGCGGAGTTCTTAACGAGGCATAATGTACCGTGTAGCGGCAGCACACAAAAATCAACGCCGAAATTGCTGCGAGACAATACGACAATAACGACAATACGAAGTATATCTCATAGACTTATTTGAATGTGAAGTATCACGGGTGACACTTGAGTCAAGATATCACTGATTCCGCTTTATTCACAAGACCTCAATAAACCAGAAAAATAACCTTTGACAAAAGGCGATAAAAATTCGAACAATTATAACAAATAAGGAGAAAAATTTATAAAAACCAGTGATTCAAATGATCGCTGATAAAAACACAACCCCAATCCTAACTATAAATGTTGAGATGACAAACTGACAGCGTTCGGTATATCGGTTTGAGTTGCGACTT
The DNA here is from genome assembly GCA_030412335.1 of Botrylloides violaceus. NCBI lineage: Eukaryota > Metazoa > Chordata > Ascidiacea > Stolidobranchia > Styelidae > Botrylloides > Botrylloides violaceus. Next base: position 513,121 of record JASFYC010000324.1, read on the forward strand.
GTGAGTGTGACTGGCAGCACTGCCGCAGATTTCGTGCAATGTCATGACTATACGGATACGCCACGGCCGTCGGCTCTATTCTGTTTTCCCACTCAGTAAAATTCAAATCTGTCTCCTTTATTACCACTAGGTGGAAACATCATCATCAGGATCTGACTGTAAATGCAAGTGTATTGTCAGCGCCAAAGAAGGGGAACCTTGCAGCGATGGATCGTCGAGACAAACAGTCTACGTCGTGGAAACAATTCCTATCGGATCTGACTGTAGATGCTCTTGCAATACACCAGCACCAACCGGCTGTGAAGTAAGAGCCTTGCTTCTGTAATTATTACCCAATGTTATAGATGGCTTCAAGGCCATCTAAATGCGCGCGCTTCGTGAATTAGCGAGTAACCGTTACCAAAATCCAAATGAGGTGGCCAGCGTTTGACTACATACTGTATCGTGACCTGTTATTACTACTCTGTCAGTACTGCTGCTGTATATATAGGCCTGCAGATGTATTGCTCTGTGTGGAACGTATTCACAGAGGGCATGTCTGGTAAACCATACTTAACTTGACTCACAACGTCTTGAGTTAGTAGTAGAAATTAGACGTGTGATTTTCAGGTTTTTCCAGTCTGGACATCTCGGGCTAGGATCTAGAAATACTGAGAGTCAGCAAAACATTGTGCTGTAGTAACAAAATGTGTGTACAATAGCCGGAAAATATGTAAAATGCCTCAAGATAAATGACTTTTTTGGCGGTTTTCCAACAATGCTAGTGACAACATTCCAGTCTGGCGGCGAATCTTACGGTTTTGTGAATGAGACGCAACTGGAATGTGAATCGATTTGGATTTCAATAATGGTTAACCAAATGCAACTACTGTGTAAATATACAGTATACCCAGACTTAGTCCGCTAAGTCGGCTGAGTGGTTTAACTGCCCGCCTTCTGATCGGGAGGTTCTATAGTTGGATTCCCGACCAAGTAAAACCATAGAGTTTTTAAAATTCTTATCCGTTGCATTAGTATTCGAGGAGTGCGGAAGGTTGTGGTTGTGATAGTGATGTAGGCTATAAACCGGAAGTAAAGACACGTGTTATGCATTGACCTGGCGTACATGACATTTGTAGTTGAAAACGCCATAAATCCAAGACAACAACAACTGTACGTAGACGTCATCAAGTTTTGTAAGCTTATCGGTGAAGCCGTCCGCAATTTTGAAACGCTGGGGTAATATTTATAGTATGGGTAGGCCGTATGCTAGACGATTCTTTATTGGACAGTGAACTCTGCTTCGCATACCGCAAAGGCATGACCACTGTCACGACCCGTGCAATTTACTATATACTGTACTACACAACCCTAATGAGTCAATTGATAACAACTCGTCGCAGTAGCGCACGACCGTCTGCATTAATATTTTTGAATCGTCAATTGCCAATACCAAATCTTAGACAAGGCCTTGGTAAGGAGGAAGTTACAGGTTGGTTTTTGTATGGAGGCTACAGTATATACAGTAGGCACATTGTTTTGGTTTTATACGGCACGTGGGAATGTGACTACTGAAGCATTTTAGTCAAACCGTGAACCTAATGGAATCACTTTTGACCGAACTAGATTATCATAAATTCCTATACAGTGCTGAAATCGTGATGTGCCAATGACGACTGATGCGTATTATTCTGCTCGCAACAGGAGCCATGTACAACGTTAATAAAGAGCTTATCAGATTGCCAAATCGGTAACGACCGGTTCCTGCATACCCGACTGTCTTCTGATAATATATAGCCTATTGTAAATACCGGTGCAAGCGTATATTACGTAAAAATTTTGAAATCCTACTGTAGAATTGGGTTCAACAATGATGTCACCCTAAATGTCAAAAAGGCGAATCCACGTTTCGTTTGCTCCACAAAGGAAGGTGGAGCCACGAACGGGACATTTATGTGGAGGTAATGAGTGCGTAACGAAAGCCCGACTTAACATCAATCAATGGGTTGAAAATTCCTGATAGTACGCTTTTTAAGGGTAGATAACTAGATATACTTGTACAATACCTGTGCATACCTCTAGACGTTAACACAGTGGCCAATGTGACGCCAGCAATACGTTGAAAGTTGCAACCAGCCAACTATCCTTCCCGTTTCGTAAAATATGAAACACGCATCATTGCTTGTCAGCTAAAAACAACAAATCATTAATCTTCATGTAAACACACATGTTCGTGAACGTGAATTGACAACTTTTGCTCGATTTGAATTATTTCAATTGATGATTGCTGAAGCCCTTCGGATGATGGGCTAACGGGTGTGTTCGCAGAAAGAACAATACGTCATGAAAGTCACGGATCCTGTTCTAGAAAGTAGCGTTCGTGTTTAGAATTCTCCTTTTCGCGCACCAAATGTTTTTCAGCCGTTGAGAAATGTCGAGTTTTGACGAGTTCACTGCTTGTAAACAACCCCATGAATACGTGTTTTGAAGTGATGTGACATTTGCGGGTTTACAACGACGTAGCAAGCTATTGGTAAATAGTTTAACTCTAGTTTCGGGTCGAGATTCTTGTTCCCACTAATCATTCATACCATAAGCACAGACTGGACTCCAACAGTCAGACTGGATTTCCCAGTACCACAGATCATTCATAACTACTGTCGTAAGCACATGCTTGCCACCACACTCAATCACTGGATTTCGTGGTACCACTAATCATTCATACCATAAACACAGGCTGGCCACTACAGTCAGGCGCTGGATTTCTTCATCACTGATCATTCCTACATACCACCATAAGCACAGGCAGGCCCAAAACAGTGAGACTGGATTTCTTGGTATCACTTACCATCAGAAACACAGACTGGCTATCACAGTCATAATGGATTTCCTGATGGTATCCCCGATCAGAGCGTCAATAACATCATAAGTATAGGCTAGTTACAAACAGTCAAGCGCTGGATTTCTTGGTAACACTGATATCTCATAAACACAGCCTTGACCACAATGCATCATATGGATGAACTCGGGCTGTTTACTACCTACGTTCATCGTTATTAATAGTCAGCGAGGCAGACAAGTAAGCCTAGTTTGTGTTTGCATCCAACCGACTTGAACCAATTTAGAGACCATCCTTAAGGCCGTTATATATGATTTATCTTCGTGTTTGATTAAGAGTACCTTTAATGCATAGCACTGGCTACTTGTGTTGTATTGTTGCTTATACTCGGCCAGCAGCCCATTATGTTGTGTTTTTCCGGATGTGTTGTTCGCAAGATGATTAGTCTGCAAGTGCCCAATACGGTCTATATATACGTCAGCACTCGGCAATTTTCGGATAATCTAATTTTATGGGGGGGTCTATTAACAGATCTATATATGATTTGATATAACATTGCGATATGATACGTCATTTTGGAACACACGTCTGTGGGCTTATATATCGAACCGATAAGTAACGGTATGATATTTATTTCATTGTAAGTGTGAATTTTGATTCGTTATTCCATGGCCTACTACATTCAGGAATGCAGTAGGCCATGGTTATTCGTACCCTTCGCGGCGGCGATGAACGATGTTCGACTGGTCGATAATCTTATTCTTTCGTATGGCATTTTCCCTTTCTTTCTCTTTCTTTGGGTTCTACGTCAGGTCAGCCACACAGCAGCTCACTTCCGCATATAGCACGTATCCTGGTCCTGGTCGGATATAGAATATTCCTATGTAGGGCTGCCTCAAAACAACGTAGCTTTCTGTGGTCAAAAAGATTCCGATTCAAATCATACATTCTCACGGCAAACGTGTCACATTACAAGACAATTTTCGACTAACATACATTAGATAACCTTCACAGCTGAGACGCCACAAACCCAAAACACAAAAGAGAGCGGTTATCTCAGGTCACGCTTTTGCGGTAGTTGCGACGGAATACAACACCCATCACGAAAATGACAACAGTTATCAGAAACTTCAACCAGTGTGACTGATTTGAGTAAATATTTTGCCTGGAGACTATAATTTATTACGGATTCAACTGTATATTAACTAGAGTCAACAAAACAATTGTAGATTGCAAACTAAGTATGGCACATTTGCATCACACGTATTGTGAAAAGCTACGTAAGCAAAGTATTCGTTACGATGATCTCTATTCAATGTCACAATCTCGATCAAAATCGTTCTATTCAAACCCCATTTTTTGGTCTTGCAAGGTCGAAATACTCCCCAAGCAGGAGCTCCTTTCTCGCTCGTGGCGTTGTTATGAGTTATGACTTATGAGCCTCAAACACACTCCTCTTTATACGCCATTGCAATTAGTGAGTGTATTGTTTTACCTCATATTTTGCAGATTTGGGAGGTCGAAATACTTTTCATATCAGTGCATGGCTGTCGTGACGTTCAGAAGTGTGTTTAAGCTAAGGGAAGCTAATGTTTGGCGGCGGTAACAATGAAAATTTCCCAACCATGCCCGAAATATGTTTGCTTGTATTGTAAACATACTGTTCGACAAAATAGCTATTTTGTTTATCGAATTTCTAATTCAGAACAAAAGATCCAACATGACTCTGCATCACATGCGCGTGAGGGAGGAGGACGCATTTAATGTCAACAGTGACGAACTTCATCGCAATCTTGCAAAACTTGTGAAAGTTACAGCAAGACTGAACAGAATACTTTCGAAGCATAAAGCGAAGACGAAGGTATATCATCGGATATCACGATATATATAACGCCTAATATTTGGTTGGAATAGCGAGCGGGCGGGCAAATGTTTTGCAGAGGAGCAAAGCACAGTCCATGTCATCCACTCATGCGCGATGTATAAGCCACCCAATGAAGTGACTGGTCTGAACAACCTGGACGAGGCCACCAACCAGTGGCTGCTGTTCGGGTGCCCTGACGTCTAGTCCGACGAATGAAATACACAAAGCCAAACGAAATATGAAGAAGCGGGCGGAGGCGCGTTTGTCACTCCACGTACGTTACAAGCATTTGCGGTGACCTATAAATGTGCCGTCACTGTTGGGTGATAGCTGTTCTTGACCACCAGGCTTGCATGGACATCACGATAAACATTCCAATTTCCAATTGGCCGACGCACTCCGCTGGTATATAAATGGACATATGCTGATAGAACGGCTTGTATGTTTTAGGGTGTGCGAAGAGAACCCGAGGAGAATATGCAGACTGACGTTGTCAACGGTATTACACGGTAAGAAACTTTATCATCAATCTTTCATTCCACGAGCGAAAAAAAAGAGAGATCATCCGTAGAAGTTTCGAAGTCTTAATTTGGAAGTCCTGACCAATGATGTTGCTTATAAGCCATCAATTCTTACCTACATGCATTTTTGTCTAGAAGAGACGACCCTGACGAGGTAGAGCAGTACAAACCCATCGTTCCTTCACTCATGTCTACTGATACAAAGCCAGATTCTGGTGCCATAGTTTTGAATAACGAAGAAAGCGGCGGTAAGAACCAAGCAGCAAGACAAAGTGATTTTTTCACCTAGCTGCTAACCTATGTCTATGGTGATGTTCAGATCATGATGATTCAGACCCTAACTCGGATGAAACTCAGCCCGCTGTCAGCAATTCGTCAAGGAAAACTGCGACAACGGAGAAAATTGATGAACAACGTTCTCCTAACGCCATCAACCTTACGACCTCTGGTCATTCATCCGTGTCGGCAGAAACCACGCCTGTCGTTGCAGCTACCCAAGCTTCAACGGCCACGATTGCAACCCAGTTAGATGATGGCTATCGAAGGACGTATGAACACACGTTTTACAGATCTAAGCCGAAAGAAGATAATACAGTCGAAGGTGTGATCAACTGCTTTCAATGTATGCATCTAGGCTTGTTTTCGCCACCATTAGGGGCAGCGGCCAGAACCGTAGCCACACCACTCACATGGCAACACAAGAAAAAGAGCATATTGCGAAAGGCATCAGTGAATTGATATATAATAAAATAGACTCTGAGATATCACAATTTAGAGTGTTGACGGCATACTCTGCAATGGGCTTCACAATCTCTCAGCTCTCAGGCCAACCCAGTCGTATTGTCCAACAAGCCGTGTGTTAATCTGACCATAAAGACTTGTCCGTTGATCCCAACCTCCTGCGAGGCTTGTTGGAAGACTTTTAAATTCCTAATGTAAGGTCGATAAACGCCTATTTAAGATTGTCGTTGCTAATGAGGGGTTTACCTCAACAGACGTTCCTTATCCTTAGGCGATGATTAGAACACCAGTTTCACCGTAGTGACTTGTGTTGCAAAAGGTGCCCCGTTTATTGGGCTAAGAGGTTTCGTCGAACTGAGTCTGTAATGTCATTTATCCCCAATTCCCTAATCCCAAGAGCTTAGTGTAGTATGTTTTTAGAAACGAACCCGGCAGATGACTATGCTGATGAATACGCATATTATAGCGAAGAATTTGACGGGCCTATGGAGAAAAGCACAGAAGCCTCAAGCACCATAGCAGCTACAACAACAACGGAAGCGGCGCCATTACCTACGGTATGCATATGTTACATCTCTATCATTCAGTACACGCATAGGTTAACAGCCTATTTTGACCGTTGTAGAAATCAACGGTTATGTATCCCATTGACCAAGATGATGGGGGTGGCGAGGAAGCTGAGTTCGTAGACGATCAAGATGACTATGTGTACGGGTTAGAATATTATGAAGACTACGACACTACCCCCGCAACAACAACATCCACTTCTGCACCTCTGATGGCAGGTATTTAAAATGGGTCTTGTTGGCTGACCCACTAGAAGTAATCTTAGCGCATCTTTCATCAACAGTGTATAGGTTACGTAAAATTGTCGCCAGCGATTTAGGTTTACCTCAACATTTTGCTAATTGTGATTGGAACGCCAATTTCACAGACCCAACGTCTTGAATTGATAGGATCGTAAATTGTGTCGATTGTAACCCGACTGATTAAGGAGAAGGACGTAATATATTTTTGTCATTTGAATTTTATCGTAAAGAAGATCACCACAGATTTAAAGTCCAGCCATGGCCTACTTTAGCCTACCTAGAGTAGGCTATGGTCCAGACTTTGTTTATTGAGAATTAAAACATTCAGAAGATAATCTTCACTTGATGAAGAAGCGGAGCTCCGAAAGCTTGTGAATATTTTAATTCTCAATAAACCAAGGCTAGACGAGGTGATGTTCTGTACAATATCTATTGATCATCCGCCATCGGCTCCACTATATTCTTCAATCGTATTTAGTGTGACAGGACCGCCATTCGAACACAGCCTTCCCGCATATGGCGGCTAGCGCCTTGGCCATAGCACCATCGACCCGGTCAGATGTTAATTGTCAGTGGTAATGCATGATCATCATCTTGTGCTATCCTTCTATGTGTGCGTCCAACGTTATAAACACGAGGCTGGTGAGGTCCGAGGTTCATATGGCAAATTAAAAACACCCATTATCGCGGCGCTCTAGCAGACAAGACGCACGACAGGTTAGTATTGTCAAACGTGTCAAGAAATTGACACAGTCTTTCAGTAGAAATGATCCGTGGGTTCTGGGTTGGGTTTGAAAAGACAATATTTGCAGAACATTGGTCCGAAGCGGATATGGTTTTGTTTTCGTTCACGCGTCGCAGTGAGGTTATTGTTACGTTACCATGGTCGTAAATATTGAAGAGGTACAAACGTTCAGAAATGACATACGTAACATGACTTGGCTCAACCATAAAGAATGCATAAACTGCTTCTTGCCTACAGTCTGTATAGTATATAGGCTTGTAATGGAATCTTGTTGAGCCTATACAAGCAAATTTTAATCGCTAGCAAACGTGGCGATACCGATACGATCGAGTTCGAGGCCAAATTCAGCGCGGTCATAGATTTTAGCGTCAAAATATTATTGAAAGATTCACCCCGCTGTTATCATGCACTGGTGACGTAATCCTACAAATTCAGTGAATATCTGAATATATATATAATATATCTGAATATCTGTGACGTAGGCTTTCCTGAGTTGTCAGATGCGGCGATGCCGCCTTAGCACAATCGGTAGGCTTCCACATCACGTCCGTACCAAAGTTAATGATTCGAATCATAGGCTATTGGCCGCGCCAAACCTATAAGACACAACGCAGGAATCGGTACGTCCCCTTCCAACGCCATTGCTACACGTTGCTACTGTCGTAGGTTTTGATTGCAATAGTGAGGAATGATGGACGTGCCTATTCCACCACCTCATTGCTCAGTCTACGGATGTATCGGGTGAAATATCCAATCCCAAGCCCTAGTAAATGGAGTTGGAAGGGCATCCGCCGTAAAATCAACTGAGTCTAATCATATGCGGTTCAGATCGCTGTAGTTAGTTGCCTAATAATAAAAGATCTAACGGGCGAAGAAGGTGCGACAATCGAGGGGCTGCAGCGACTCTAGATTGCCAGAGTACAAAAGCGCAATTGCTGTGCGGTACCCCTCGTAAAAAGTTATCCAGGCAGATCACAGGCATATCATTTTGTGTCGCACACAAAAGACAGGATCAAGCGAAACCTCAATTGATCACATAATTTGAAAAACAAACCCGTCATTTTAAGTCCCACCTGCAGTCCAACTTTCGATAATTATACACCTTTCATCACCCATCGCGAACCATCATTAGCATATACGTTACGACGTTACCATGCACAGTGAGAATTCGTGACTTGACTCGCCACTTGTTGAAGATATCCTGACAAATGAAACTAATATCAGGCTTTAATGAACTTCTGCTACAATAGGGACATTTTAATGGTGATGCGAAGCGTATATTATGGTTATCATATCACTATATCCGGGATGAAGCAGTGCTTTTAAAAATATTCTCACGCCCCTGATGTTGCTGTATTAGTATTAGATGTTTACGTGTAGGCTTACGTCCTATAATCTTGGTCGCAAGCAATAGAAGATTGGTAATCACACGGTCATCTGGCCGAACTTGGATGTTCCTCCTGCTGCAACCAGCGTCATTTGTCGATGCTTGGGACTCTGGCGTCGGTTACTGCTGCCGTGAGATTGAGAATTTGGTGCGCTGACCTGGGGGGTTCAATGTTACAGCGACTCCTGAGAGGATACGCACTCAAGACATACATTCGGCCCACAAGTCCGGGTAAAGGAATCTGCAGCTGGAAGGGTATCCCTTTGGAAAACACCCCAATCATAATGCAGTTTAGTCTGCTGTGTCCAGTTTCCACCCAATAGGAAGAAGGGGCGAGGGGAGTAGAAGGGTATTGATATATTTCCCATGTTTCAGATCCTTGCGGTACATTATACAGACTTTCACAACCAAAAGTAGTAGGATCTTTCGGCCGAAAGCAAGGTGCCTGGATGCGAGATTCCGTCAGGAGTTCCAATGATCCGGAACGATCAAAACGAATATACGTCACCAATTTTTATTACGGCCACGTTCTTCTCGAATTCGATGATCTTGAAAATATGAAGTAACTAGAATTCAATGCAATACATAGATTACAGGGATTGCATTGGTTAAGAAATCTCCATTTGTTTCTGCTACAGAAAAGTGCAGTACGGAAACTCCTATAACTTGCCGCACAAGTGGATTGGAACAGGACATATTGTTTACAATGGCTCGTTTTACTTCAACCGTGCATTCTCCACGTCACTAATTAAATACGACCTGAAAACCAGGTGACGATTTCATACAAATCTGAAAAAATAGCGCATGACTTTTTCTTTCATTTTGCTTTTTCCCCTTCGGACTAGACATCAGGGCAGCCGAACGGCAGTCACTGCTTGGCGGCCTCGTGCAGGTTCCATTGGGTGGCTTTTACATTGCGCATGAAGGAATGACACGGTCTGCGGTTTTCTCCTCTGCACCAAACTCGCATGCTACACTGAGCGCATGGCAATTGCCGATTTCGAAGATATGGTGAAGCCGATGAAGGATAGCCATTTGCTCACTGCTGTTACACGATCGTATTAATCTTGTTTTTCTTGCAGATCTGTTAGCGCTTGGAGTAGATTAGCGCATGCTGTTTATCAATCGATGGTGCCTTTGGATTGGAGAGGTCATTCTCTAGTGCACATCGCTGCTGATGAGCAGGGGCTTTGGGTAATTTACCCATCACGAGATCCCTTCCATCCAGAGTCAAAGCTGACGTATATAATAAACAGAATCGATCCGAATAATCTCAGCATTTATGAATCGTACAAGACTAAAGTAAGGTACGTTATCAGCAGGGCTATATGACATTCTCCCAAGTCCCCGACTTCTCCAGTAGGCCTACACTGTATGTAGTTCAACTGAAACCATGGTGTATTGCCAGCGAGAAAAGTCATTGCCTCTCAGACGCGACAGCATACGATATGAGCAATTGAGCATACAAAGTACAGACTGGGTGGCGAGCCGTGCTTACGGTGAATCTTGTTATTGCTCCACGCCGCGTAGCAGAGAGGATTTTGACGCCTATTACCACGTCGTAATTGTATGATTGTGGCGATCTTGTTTCGATGCTCAGGACTTACGAGCGAGTCCCGCCCACACAGTGTATTACGGACAATCATTAGGCTTATTAGGCCTACTCCGAGCCGATGATACGTCAACGCGTGCATTTGTTCTTATAAATGACTGGATTGTGTGTTCTGCACGACGAGACGTTGAGAGATCCTACAACTATTGATATTTAATTGCTAGGCCTACTACTGGGTTACCTCGCCTGCAGTTGGAAACGTTCATTCATACTCCTGCTTGCTGTGAGTTTGCCACTCAGCCTACCAGAATATTCTCATTTCAGACACCCTCCATCTCACTTCTTCATAATATGCGGGATCCTTTACACCACGACTGGGTATAACTCAAGGAATGCTCGCGTTACAGATGCTTTTGATACCAGAACGTTAGCGAAGCGTTCGATATTTTTAGAAATCGAACATCCATATTCTTATACTGTACAGTTTTCATATAATCCTGCCGACCGCAAAATTTATGCTTGGGACAATGGCAGACAGGTTGAATACAATTTGGAATTTGTATATTAATATGTTTTGGTTTAAGAAAGACTGCATATGCATTGCTTCCATTGTTCAAACTGAGCCTAGAAGTCTGGTACGTATGGGTGAAATCATGGCCTTTATGCGGAGCTATAGTCTTTCTTGTTCCTGACCTATTTGCAGTTGCATAGGCCTATATATGCACAGTGATATGGCCTTTGCATCTTTTCTTTTGCTAAAATTTTCAAATATCTACGATATTTCTTCTTCGAAGTGCTTTTTGTGTAAGTTTTCTTCTTGTCTATCGCTGCTGAGTTTCAATACACACTAAAATTGTATCTATTGTTCCGAGGTTTATGAAGTTGATTTCAAACAGTTCGGCGAACGCGATATGCAAGTAGCCTAATGATTAGTTACAATTCGATTGCTATCTGGCGGAGAGAGAGAAAACAGAGCGTCATCTCATTTTTCAGACTGACCTCGGTCGCAACATACACTAATGATAACTAGCAAGACAGGCAACGGTACAGCGGCGTGAGATACTTTAGGCCTAGTCCTACCCGTCTTTATCTCACCTATTGACGCAATATAACCTCCTCCTATTGACGGTTTTCGGGTTGGCGGACTATAAAAGTATAGGTGAGCGCTGAAAGATACCTTGCATTGCACATTTGCGCACACGGTCATGCTCAAAATGCTTGGTAGACCTATTTAGAGCAGTAGCCTTCTCGATTTCCGGTAGCTCATCTAGGGTTTGAGCTTAGATTAGGCTGTATACCTTGCAGGTCCCCCTGTTTTTGGCACGGACCTGTGCCCTTCTGGCGCAACGGGTCGGTTTCAGAAGAATATCAAAATAGGGTGCGAATCAGATAACCATACCCTATTGAGGCATGATAAATCGCTCAATTTCATATGAAGTTACTCTGGCTTTCAACAAACAGACAACTAACTGGTGGCACGATTTTAAACGAAACGATGATGCCCTAAGCCCATACGGTCTAGGGTCTGGTAGGTGGAATCGATGGTAGGTAGGATGATGTGTTGATGCCTGAACTTGTTGTTGGGTTTGGATAAACTGTATACGATTTTTTACTAAGTTTAATGGCTTGCTTCAGGTGCTTATGTACTGGATCCGATGATCACTGCTCAGTGGTGCTGGTTCATGCATGGATGCATACAAATGGCAACAAACTTCTTTGTGAACATTGGTTTGCGTTTTGGGTCAGCGGGAAGCCAGCTAACAAATGTAGATCGATTCATTTGATTGATTTAGTCTGTGTGTGATGTTCTCTAATAATATCTCTATCACCGATCCTTCACGGTCAAGTGCACACGCACGCGTTAGATCATCATATTCATAATCGCAGCATATTCCTTAATGAGATAGAATTTGTCATCTTTCTTCGTCGTATACCTGTTTGCCTGCCACCGGTGCCACGTACTTCGCGTTTCTATGAATACCACACCGAATATAGTGAACGGATTTCACTTCTCGTCGCAGTTTTTCGGCTCTCGCGTAAATTGGTGCATGTACAATTGAATCGCTGGGTACGTTGATTTTACCTGAAAAGAGCAAAATGTTGTATTTTCTTGGTAAGTATCGGTAGCTGTTTCTTTCATGTAGATCTATAATCTTTAAGAAAATGTTGATGTGCGGTTTCTTACCGCAATTTAAACTTTTTTAATAATTTGTTAATGGCATGGAACCAGTCTGCTAGTAGTCACTCACCAAGAGTCATACATTTTTGTTGCCCTTGTGGTGGTTACACACGAGAGTTGCACTTAGTCGAGGTATGTTTTGTTTTTATCCAGTCTGAATTTTGTGGCTGGTGAGTGCGAAATACTTTTGACTAAATGTTACGCGGGCGTTCCTGTATTTTAAAAGCGCAAGGAGATAATGGGAAAGCCAAAAAATACATGAATTGAGCAGTCTGTCTGGCAGGAGGCCAGGCGCAATGTGAAATGTGCGTGAGCCTGCGCGCACGGCAATTCTTGCAAGTACCGGACAAGTTCTTGTCGGGATCTGCCATGAAATGCAATCTGCTTTCTTATTTGTTCAACATATTTATGTGTTTTCCATCTTCCCCACTTCATCTGAGGGAGGGAATCTTCTTTACGATATGTATTGGTCATCTGCCATCGGCTCCTATATATTCTCCGATGTTGTTTTTTTGACTACAATGTCATGAACTCACATCTTATAGTTGATTGAAATTAATCAAATGCCGTATATTTATATATAACTTTTTCAGGAGCTGTTATCATATCGTTTCTTGCTGGTGCATTAGCGGTGATTGCTGCACTTTCCTATATTTTGTACACCTATAAAGATGATCTTTTCCAGCTTGAAAATAAACCTCGGATTTCTTATGAGAAGGTAAAAATTAAAACCAACAGTTTTGACATTTGCTGCTATGTAATCAACCTCATTTAGAGAATTGTTGACATTGATTGATCATTACAAAATTTGGTCTTCTCGCCAGGCCAGCCAATATGCAAAGTGTGGCAGGGCTACACGGAGCTCCGTACCATACCCTCATGGCCTCATATACGTAGCCTTATCAGGTCATTTGCTCAGCTACTATGTTGGTTATTGATGGTACCCGTATGGCTATGGCCACTCACTGTGTAAATTGAATTGGGTTGTTGTGTCGATTTTTGCCAGCAAAAAGCGCTCAAATGCCAATTTTTACATGCCAGCCAACTGCCACTTCTGTGCGGATTTTTAGCCTGCTGCACGGAACACGTTCCAAAAATATGCCATTGTTTGCATACCGGTACCAGCTAAGTATGATGGACGATACGTATCATCAAAGAATCACGCATATCATCCACAATAATGGACAATTGGCTCATTATTGAGGACAATATCTGAATGTCACATTATAAGTAATTGGTTGAACCCTACAAGATAATAATAGGCCTACTCTGTGCCTTTAATATTTAGACTAGAAAGTTAAAAAAATTATGCCACATAGGCATTTAGCAAAATATTTTTTTGTGTCTGCTATGCCTACCCTACACTGACGCAAGCCATGTTGCTAACCTATAGCCAGACGCTCTGCTACAAACAGCCCTAGTCACACTTTACCATTTTTTGGTAGAATCAACTTGGGAACCTCTTGCATTATAACCTTTGTAACACAAACCAATCGTCCACCCTCGGACAAGAAGAATCATGCCGCTTTGTGAACATGTTGTTTGCGTATTTATTCAAGGAATGGAGGGACACTAATCAGTTGCAAAAGTAAGTGTCCATTGAAATTACACATCACTGTTACTATTAGGCCTACCTTGTCCTTGTCGGCTCGCTCATGACTACTTACGACACTCACAAAAATGCAGAGAGAGAGAAAGAGACAATGATTTTTGTCAACTGAGAAGGAAAAATCACGAATATGAAACAATTATAGCAGTAAGTTCAGTATGGATGGGGTGACTACAACATGACATGTATACCGTATTTTATTAGTCTTCAAGTCAGAGTGACAGCTTGAAGTACCATAAGAACTGCAATATTAGGCCTAAGGTCAAAAAAGACAGTTGCATAATAATAAGTAAACAAGTTATAATGTAATTATAGGAGTATGGTAGGTTTAGTGGTAACAACCTGTGAATTAGAATCTCATATTGCATGCAACAAAATCAGACTAAAAGTCATATCAGAGCATCAGCAAGTTTAAGATAGTGTGCAGAAAAGAAAATGACTATGCTTGAATCTATTAAGTATGTCTGTGTAATAATGTCACCTTATGCAGTCCGTATCTACCAGTATTTAATTCAGAATGGAAGGAAATATTTTGCATTGTAGGTTATGTGGCTGTTGAAAACTGAGATTGACTTTCAAATTTATAAAGTCTTCTGATGAGGAAGATGAGAAAATTCCATTTGAATATTTATATGCAGATAGTCATCCTGTTCAGATCAGACAGCATTCAAATGTATGTAGTCTTTATTAACTTGAGGATTTGCTTGAGATCCATCATTTCAATTTCAACTTATCTAACTTGAGGAGAGTTGCTGGAAGTTGCATGCAAGAAAATATGAAGATAAGTACCGGTACCATAATATCACCAATAGAAATATTGGATAGTCTAGTTGATGTGTTTTAGAGTTTCTTTTGAGCAGTATACGAATACAGCAGTCGCTAAGCTAGACAGGGTACCGTGCATTCTTCTGACTGTTCACTTTGCTGCTGCTGTTACCGTGTACTTGTATTATCTACTGCGGTGGTCGGCAACCACAAGGCGCAGACCCGGTTCACGGGGTGTTCGTTGGCATTTTTGTAATGTTCTTGTTTAAGAGACAAGTTTTAAAAAATAAAATAAGTCACAAAAGATTAAGCATCCAGTCCAGTTTATTTGGATCGTACGCCAACGGCTCCAATATTTTTCGCCAAAATTTTTGTGATGTTGAGTGTTAGACCCAATTGCTTTCGAATATTTTGTGAAATTTGACTGCTTGTTAGTCATTTGCGAATCCTTTTGGGCGGCTTTCACAGGCAGGGCCATGGTGCGACTACTCTGTGTCGACTGGTTTGGATTCAACAGTTAGGAACTAACCAAGCTGTAATCATCGATATGCGGAGAAGACATCATTCAATGAATGCCCTTTCCGCTAACGCCGAGTTGTACCTGACAGTGTGGCCTGCCACAAGCAGAGCACAGGTCTGTCTCCTTAGTCTCAAACCAAAATATTGTTTCGTACCGGTATGCGTTTGCTCTATTCGAGTTGGCAGTTGGCACTTCGTTATAATCGAATTAAACTTGTGCACAGTTTCGCCAACCGGTATTTACTTTTCTCTGGGCTTCGGTAAGCAATGATGTCCAATGAGTGGTTTAATAAAGCCTGCTCATGGTCGTGAAAAGTTTAACTGAATTAAATTGGTCCACTGGGCGAAAAGGTTGCCGACCCCTGATTTACCATAAATTTGTTGGGACTACCGGTAGTTGGTTTTGCTTGAATAATCTTTCACTGCCTTGAATGCCATGATAGACGTTTCACTTCAGCAATGTTTGGCAATAAAAATACCCTGCCGTTGCTGAAATGTTACGACTAATCATTGGACTCTTGTCAAGTTATTATCCTGGTTGCACAAAATTAAGCATTTGTAGGATTGTGAAAATAATGACCGATGTCATTTCAGATGGGTGTTGAAGAAGATCAGCATCGAGTTTTTGGAATTCATGGAAACAAAAACCGCAAGTCGACTACTTCAGGGTCTCAAAATTCATGATGTGAGCCTTGGAACCAATTTTCCCGGTGAGCTACAGTACCTCACACGGTTTTCTTTGTTGGGGTTCCCTACTGCTATTACCAGAGTCTTTGTGGTGTCGTGATTATGGTCGTTGGCCGCAAGACTAGTAGCTGTTGGATTCTAATCCTGACCACATCATACGAAATTTAAAACGATTTCTGCAGGTCTTCCTTGGAAGATGGCCAGCGCATTACGGATAGTGCAGCGAGTTGAGTTTGCTCACCACCCGGCTCCTTTGGCGCCACTATGTCAGGCATGCATGTGAAGATCATGCATTTATGATATGCATTATGCAGTAGTAAACCTAGTGTATTTCGCCTATATCATGCGAGTCTATGTATATGTAGCAAAAGCAAACAGGGAAAAAATACACAATGTTATATAAACTACTGCACCGGTAGGCCTACCTACATTTTGACATACCGGGACTGGCACTGCAGTGACTGCACCAACACTAAAACAAAACTATTTTCTTATTTCTGTTTTCAAATAAGACTGACCAGCTTATTGTTTGGAAGTCCCATGGTAATTACGATGCTAGGCATAGGCATAGTCTTCCATTGGCGAGTCATTTCATTTCAATGAATTATAATAGTGATGTGGTCACATCTTGTTCATAGTTTTCGATATTAAAATGCGCTCTTATAAATCTCTGACAATTATTAATTTGAATCACACCGAATGAGTGAGAAATTTTTTTTGACTTCATGCATCAAAATTTTCTTTATGCCTTTCTTCTTGCAAATAAGATTCTACCTTTTCAATTCAAAGTGCCCGCCACACTTTCCGCTCTTCTTCAATTGGCATGCTTTGCAACATCCATCTCCCTATTTTGACTTCAATTTAAGATATGCTATTGCAACCTCCTTCCTCTTCCTTCCCATCCACCAAACAATGCAGCAGTATTAAAATTTCAACCATATGTCTAGTATCAAGTATCAGCCACCGGTTGACGGCATTCAAATTCTGTCTATGCTATTATTGTAATTAATGTACATCCGTATACCGGTATAATATACACCATGCAGATGAAAGTGCCGTATCACGAATCAAGACGAACACAGCCAAATCGTGCCATGTTTTCATTTTAGTTGTTGTCACAAATGTAGATGATTCTCTTGACTATGGTACTCTTGGCTACAGTACCGTTACTCAAGATTCCGATTTGTTCATTTTGCTTAGCACAGTATATTTGCTGTACGAGATATTTGCTTCATCATATGGGGCAGATCATAATTGCCGATACTCACAGTGAAGGGGGAACATGACATATTGTTCTGGTACTGAGACATGACTTTGAATATACGTAACTCTTCTTATAATAATGTATACGGTACAGGTCTATACATTGACCAAATCTTGTCTTATACGAATACGAATACGAACCTAATCCGGGTTTGTGGTCATCCCTACTCCTAGCTGCTGGGAGAGGTACCCTTGAGTTATTTCGTTACCATAATTCTTTTCAATTAGGACTCAAATAATCTGATATCATAATATACATAATATCGTCAAACCGTCAGTGCTGAGTTTCATTAATAACAGATGTGTTCGATATCGCACCTGTGTTGGGAATGTCACTGACTGAAAATTTATGGTGGTCGTAATATGTAGGGTTCCAAGAAATTTGTTAGTAGCCGTCATATTAAGCTGTATAATGTAATTAAGTGCAATGATGTAAATGACGTAGTCTATTTTTGCCTTTGTTTTTTCGGTATATATATATATATATATATATTCCATTTACACAGACTCAAAAATGATATACAAACACTACTGAAACATATCACATGCATATGATGCATGCCTATCTTACACGTATCATGTATGCATGAATATGCATATTGTGAGCATGATGTGTATATGTAGCGTGGACAAGGAGGCACTGAAGGAGCAGGTGGGTTATAAAAGTTCAGTGCCACCCCTCCGCCCTCCGTACAGTACTCAATGCGCTGGCTGTCTAATGAGGAAGCTACGTATACCATTTTTAACATCTTTGGTAGCCTATGATACGGTCTCGGGATATCAATGCATGACCTACGAATTTCGTCGCTGATGGCCCACCGTTAGGCTGCACCACGAAACCGATGTTGTAAGCCTACACATCCTAAAATGTAGTTGTAATGCTTTTATGATAGGTTGAGCAAACTTGAAAATGCTGTTGCAAAATTACACCTATTGAATAGGTCGCTGAACGCTGATGAAGCTCGCTCCGTAACGCGGCATTGTTAACGTTTCCTGAGTTGTTGGAAGATTGAGTAATATCATGTTTCAGTTTCCGTTGTGTCATAAAACTTACATCACTGCATCTTGTTTTTGCTGGCCTGTTGTTTTATCCCTGACCTAGCTGAACAACTCATCTGCTCGAGAAGTTACAGAAATTATATTGCTACGTACCGGGACCATTATCTCAATAGGCTACTTACTGGTAGCTTACTGTACTTTGAGATATGCACATTTGATTCTCTAGTGACTCACTCTCTCTCTCATCTTCATCTCATGAACTCATGAAGGAGTGTAGCTCTAAAAGCTTGTGAATGTTTTAATTCTCAATAAACCAGGCCTGGACATTGAATTTGTGGTGATCTTTTTAAGTAATAAATAAAAGTCGCCAGACTTACCACAGATTTAACGTCCAGTCGAGTTTATTGGAATATAATTTACAAGCTTTCAGAACTCCGCTAATCCCGTGATCACCTGATAAGTAACGGAAATCCGAAAGATTGTGAAATACTGTATATATATTCTGATATACTGGACACTGGACGGGAGGTTAAATCTGTGGTAACTTATTCTATCTATAACTATATCGATCTACCGCTATCGGCTCCACTTTTATTCATTTTAGAAGTGTTTATTGGTTAATGGTCCAACGAATTTCTTTCTTTTTCAGTATTTCACAGTGTCAAGTTAATCGAGCCGTTTGCATTCAGTGGTGATGATCTACCTGAATCAATTGTGTTGGAGTTGGACATGGAGTACCTTGGAGGATTTTTTCTTGCAATTGATGTAGACCTTGTGTTTGGTAAATATTTACTTATGTCCACAAAATTATTTGCTGGTCCGCGAGGCCTCTTAGCTAAACGGAAATGATGGGTGTACCAGCTGGGTCAGTTCGCTTTGACTTTGTAATGCAACTGCAGGACCTAAGTAGCATGTCCTTTACAAACATTTTCTCATAGCATGTTGTATTTAGAGGAGTGCAAACGTTTCAATAGGCTAGGCTATAGGAACAATATCTTTCAATGCCAGTCCGCGAGAATGCCAGTGCCAGTGGGGTTTGACTGCCCGCCTTCTAATAGGGAAGTCACAGGTTCGATTCCCGACTTAGTCAAACCGAAAACTTTGAAACTATTATACGTTGCATCTTTTTAGCAGCTAGTGTGGGGAGTTGTTGTTGTGATAGTGATCCGGGCTACAAACTGGTAGTATTAATGCTAATAAGCATTATCCTGGCGTGCATGCCCTTAGTAGTTGAAATCACCACAAGTCCAAATAACAACAATATGCCGGCCTGTCGTACCAAAATACTTGAGATGAGAACCACTGCTCTAACAGCTTCATTTATGTATTTCAGGCAAAAATGCATTCCTGGCAGTTCGTATATCATACGTACGGGGAAAAGTCCGATTGCATTTTGGAAGGCAACCATGCACGTACTGGTCTCTATCCTTTATGGAAGAACCTGATATCAAGTTTGACGTGGAAACAAGCTTCGAGACAAGGCAATTACCACAGGTTGGGATATGGCTACAATTCATCGTTGTAGCAGTATTATATTTAATAACAATAAGCACACAGAGACAAAGCCATGTACATTTTATTGAATGTTTACGCAGAAATTCCAAGCCACACAAACTGATGCTTTATGGACTCCCGAAATCTCTTTTATAGTCATAGGATATGCCATTGCCTAGGCCTACAATCGTCTCTTGGTACTCCCTAGACTGTCTACTACATATTTAAATCTTCAGTCCAACTTCTGCCTGTTTTGATGCTTTTATGACATTGTTGTTTCATTGATTTCATTAGGCCCTTCTTTCTGCTTTTTATTTAGGTCCATAATTTCTATTTGATCTCATTTACTCATTAGGCCCTAGCATCCGCTTTGGGTGCCGAACATGTGTGCCGGTTTTATCGGATTTCGTTAGGCCCTATTTTTCATTTTGTTAAGCAGAGGTGGTACTTCGTGTGTCTGCGTGGCAACACACAACATGCTTTTGATTCCTATTGTGGGTGATTTCCTCGCATATTGATTCTGTTCGTGCTGCATTTTTCAATATTAAAGAGTGTAGTGGAGCCAGTGGCCGACGATCAATAGATATTTCACGCGTGACTACTCACTTCACACGAGGTTCTGTTTTGCCTAGTCCTGATGAAGGAGCGGAGCTCCGAAAGCTTGTGAATGTTCTAATTCTCAATAAACTAAGGCTGGACGTTAAATCTGTGGTGATCTTCTTTACAATATTTTTCAATATGTAGGAGTAATCATTCTTGAATATTGAATCACTACATACAATATCTTTCAAAGGTGTGCCTTTCACACATTGACAAATGTAGTTTGTTTTCAGCTTACATCATTGATCGTCAACCAAATCAGGCGGACTATCAAAAGAAAACATACCTTTCCGCATTACAAAATGAGATACAATCCATTCTTCTCATTCCAAGTATGTGTTATGATATTATCGTTTGACTTATTCTTCTGGCGCTACAGTATTACTAGCATTACTGATCACGAATTAGTATTTCTCACCAATTTAAATGAACAATGCGTAGGCTTAGGCTATTACTGAGACTTTGACTAACAATTTGCCTTCCTTATTGGAATATGTGGTATGCAGAATATCTATTGAAGCTGGCTACTTGGCATAGCAGGTCCTATACAGTAAGTTTGTAAACAGAGTCATCACAATTTCGCTGATTCCTGGTTATAACATTGACATTGTCCCAGCACCATATAATTATATCGTGTCTAGTCCATTCTCCCACTGTCAATTTTGCTGATTAATTTAGCCTACCGAACAGAAATATCTCTATTACGTAGTCAATATTTGAAAAACTAATTCTCTCCTTGATGTCAGCTATCGATATCTTTTTGTGAGGCCTACGCTTTGCATACTAAACACATGTTATGTAGTCCTCAAGGTAATGTTAGCAGCTTAGCACACTTGAAAACAATGTGTTTCTTCATTTTTAGCATCCAGACGCAAGTCCGTTTGATGAATTCATCGATGACATCCCGACTCATCCAGCCGTGTTGGAAGTTTCTGTTTCAGCAGCAACAAGACTTCTCGTTTCTAATAAATCTGATAAGGTTGGATGTTTCATATTTTATTGGATGCTAGACATTTCATATTTCAGGACAAGTGGTTGATGGGACAATCACTGCAGTATTATCCGCATGTTACAGATTGACAACTATGCTGTATGTGTGTACCGTTCGTCTATTTGTGCAGTGTTGTGGGTGTCATCGACTCGTCATCCACGATACATGGTTGGTCGCGGGTTCAAATTCCAAGACCGTATCATACCAAAGATGGTAAAAATGGTATCGGTAGCGTCCTCACTTGAGGGATACCGTGGAAGGAGCGTCTACATGTACAGTAGTCTAGCTCCTTAACCGTCTCTTTGCCCAGTCTGTAACCCTACATACCCGATCATGCTCACATGATATGTACCAGTCCAGTAGTGAATGTATATGTGAGCCTGTGTCAATGCAGCAAACAGAACAAAGGACAAAAATGACAATGTTCTTTTTTCAAAGTCTGCGTATGAGCGATTCTCCTAATCATTTCTGATTTAAATTCTAAACCATGTGTATTCTGTGACTCATCCATTCCATACCAATCATACAGTTACTACCTGTATGTACATTGAACTTGTCTAGTACTTAATAAGACCTGGTACTTTCCTACAGATAGGTCTTTGTGTCGCACGGTCATCATGTACCTAATCTCATGACTTAAGATAAAATGTTGCTCTTCGTGCGCTTCCGAACGTATGTAGTGGAATTTGCACAAACTAAAATGACAAATAGTAAAGTCTATTGCAGACAATCTAATAAGAGTACCAGTATCACGATTCTGAGAAATTCAACACGTCCATCGCTAACGCACCCCCACTCTCTCTTCTGGCTTCACTACGCCTGTGATAAGCCTATCCTCTCATTTTATTCACACATTCTATGCCGTTACAATGTCCACGATTCTGTTTTATTTACAAAAAATAATGGAGCCGATGGCAGGCAATCCAAATAGTAATTTCGCCTGGATTTCTACTGCAACTTTTGTAGTACCGGTAAATAGCCCTTCCGGTACTATGTATCGGTATTTCAAAATTTGTTACATTAAATCTTTCCAGTGATGTTGGGAAGGCTGTCATCCATTATTGTTCCAAAGTTTTTTTGGTTCCGGTACTTAGTTTTTGTCAACAACTTTATCCTATCAACATCTTTTCCAGGAACGCAATGCTGAAAATCCGTCATGCGTCGTCTTCGCCACTCTTTCTGTGAATACAGAGTCTTGTGTCGGGAAATCGATTCTTAATCATATTTCAACTCCACCTGTATCAAAATCTGGTAAGTTGAAATTGAAAATTGAAATCCAGTTTTTTTGTAATTATTTGAAAAATTGTGCTTTCTAATAGAAAATCTCGAGGGCTATAATTTTGATGATAAAAAAGATCACGCCACGACGTCGAAACCGCAGTCATCAACGTTTGACTCGTTGCAACGATCTTTGTTGGGTAGAAAAAAAGACACGAAAGTTGTGAAGAAAAATCAACCATACGCAGAGTGAGAAATTCTTTTTTGCTCTGATTGTGGTGATCCATATAATCATTTTTGTTTCCAAAGTCCTCCAGCCTCGGCCAATCCCAAACTGAGACAAATGGGAGGGGTACGACGGGAAGGGTGTCGGGCATAAAAAAAAATCACTGACAAATATTGTGTGTCTGGTTGGATCCGCTCTAGTCACCGTCAAATGGAACATATCTGAATGAAATAGAAGACCACACTTTTCTCTCCATCGCATCCATTTTAGCACCAGCAGCAGATAAACTTGGCATACATGACGACATGGCTGTGGTTTAACACTACATGTCTATCCTGTCACAAACTCGCAATGCTCCCAAGTTGCCCAGACTTGAAACTGTGTGAGGAAATTTGCCCTTGATGTGATAATATACTGGTACTCATACCAAGTCGTCCACCACATGTGCTCCTAAAATATCATGGTGCAATTGTGTATACTGGGAAGGTCCACATTATCCTATCCCCCTGCAACGGCTATCTAGTGAGAAATCTGTGTGTACCACTTTTAAAAGAGTTTGGTACGATGCCACCAGGATTTGATCCTTCTTCTTTCGTATAGCTTTTCTTTTCTTTTCTTCGGACTAGACATCAGGCAGTCACAGAGCAGCCACTGTTCCGTGGCTTCATCTAGGTTCTTCAGACCAGTCACTCCGTTAGGGGGGTTTGTATATAGTACAGGACTGGATGACGTGGTCTGCGGTTTGCTCCTCTTCACCGCACTCGCAAGCCGCACTGGGCGTAAGACCCCATTTGTGGAGGGACGACTTGAAGCATCCCACCCCTGTTCTAATTCGGTTGAGACGCGTCCACGCTAGACGTGGCAGGTTGAAGCCGGTCTGATATACCTCTGGGGTGATACTGCAGCTGGATATTTTCGTGGCCTTATTATTACACCATGCAGTCGGTGATGCAGGGTGATTATTTTAATGACTCTTAGGATTTTCATTTAGTGCGCCTGAAAAATCGGAAGCACGGCCTTCTGAGAAAACTGCAACCACCATTTCGAATGACAGTTCTGCTACAGGTTTGATCTTTTATAAAGGATACTTGGATGTAAATTTTGTGTCAGCCTGTCCTGTTAAACATGACAAAACCACATAGAATGCTCTTAATTAAACGGGAAAAATCAATTATGGAACTTATTACTGTAACAAAACCGCAAGGCACATGTTGTTTTCTGAATCTATTTCAATTTTTGCCAAAAAGTATTGCTCAGCGTTTCCTGCACATCTATTCATTTTCACGATAGCTTGAAAAGGCTGTTGTTTCACGGTTAGAGACAAACTAATTTACTACAGTAGTTCTCAAACGTCTTATTATGGCAGACCAGCAAATTTGTTATTATGCGTCTATGGATCAGCTTTCAAAGACGCCACACCTCAAATGGAAATTAATGCCACCATTTTGACATATAACCTATCCCAACGTTTGCATGTCACTATAAGTACTTTAACTCAGAGAAAAATGAACATGGAAGACATAATACTTTCGTCGCATAGCTGCATTACAAAGTCAAACTGAATGATTCAGCAGGTACACCGACCCGTTCTGGTTATTCAAAAGGCGTCGCGGACCGCCGGACCGGTAATAAAATATCGTGGGCTGGTGGTTGAGAACCACTGATCTACACCCTTGGACCTGACTTTCCATATCCGTTAATGCATCCTCAATTGCTCAATAAATATCAGATCCTTGTAGTTGTGTGTACACTTGTCAATACACAACAATTATTTCAGTATGTTTGTCTCTTGCGTATAGAAAAAAGTGCCTCAAAGATTTCAAACGGTTCAGCCTCACCGACGTATGTGTTGGTGGCGCTTAACTTTGGAGCAACTCTGAAAGAGGAAAGTAAAAATGGTGGCCAGAAATCTGTGATTGTCGATAATATAACTGAACATAGCAGTGGTGGCCAGTCTGGAATGAGGTATGAACGAACATGGTATCAATTTTGCTGCTTTTGTTGAGAATACTGCATTGGTTAATTCTTTTTTGCGAGTTGGAGCGATCAGTATGAGGGGTTTGTCCACAGTATTGGTGGTCTAAATCACATCAGGATCAGTCTCGTGAAGCCTACAATGTGGAAATAGGTGGTTGCTGTTTTCCTGTCACACTTTTGACTAGGCAACGGACAATATTGTCAAAGTCGATACGGTAATCGGCTTTTCACATGACCGATGGCCGATATCAATAATAAAAAAATCATGAATAACAGCCTCGATAATCATCCATTTATCGACTTTTAGCCAATCGATTTTATCGGTATATTATTGAGACAGATATCCTATATATTCTTTCCTACTTGACTTTTGGCCGATACCGATAATCGCAAAACCACAAATATCGGCCTCAAATACTGCGCGACTGGCGACAATCGGTCAATCCCTACTTTTAACCTAATATGGATGGTATGAGTTGGTGCTGGCTTGATACAACTTTGCTCTGTGCTACACCTTGTTACCCAGTCTGCACACACACACACACTTGTAGGACGGAGTGGACAGTCAAATTGGTCCTGTACATTTTTCAGAAATGGTGACACTGTTATGGAATTGAACGGTGTTGCGATCACGTCATTGAGCCAAGCAATCGCTACTATAGAACGGGTTCGCTCATCGAAAGAAGCTTTCAAATTTAAAGTGAGACGTACTAACACAGCTGTATTGAAAGTAAATGGTCAAAAAATTGACCCTGATTCAGACAGATCAAGTGGAAGGTATGGAATAATTTCAAAATTTGTCATTGATACCAGGACATGGTTTTGTGATTTTGATTATAATGTTCACGACTCTACCTTCCTGTATCTAAATCGTGGTTGCTACTGCAGAAGTAGCCCTTTGTCATCTATCTATGACTGGGGAAGGACACTGGAACATTATACTTTGTTGCGCTCACTGGGATTTGTACCCCATTTTGTTGCATGGATTTGAATACCGGGGAATGTAGAATTCTGATTTCGAGGATTGGACCATTGGACCAGACCTGTCTCATAATTAGATAGTTTTAAGTTTTTATCATGTCTTACTATTTTTGTGACGTCGGGAAATTTGTATTGACTCAATAACAGGGTACCCCTGATAGTGCGCAGTCAATTTAATCTTCTTTTTTCGTATGGCTAGACATCAGGGGCAGGGCAGCCACATAGCAGCCACTGCTTGGTGGCCTCATCCATGTTTTTCAGACCAGTCACTCCACAATGAATGACATGATGTGTGGTTTGCTTCTCAACACCGCACTCGCATGACTTCAATTTAGTAATTAAAAGTCAATGGCCTATTAATTCAATTTGTTGCCTCACCTTGTTCATTAGAAGTTAGATTTACCATCTACAAGCAGCTGAAAATTGGTTGAAAAAGCATTGAATCACTACTCCTACCTCCACGTAGTTTGTGGTATCCTCAGTTGTCCCCATTAAGATAATTTATTTACAGCGTAGAGACAGAATCTGACTATTCGGATGTGGAATCGGATGAATATCAAGATTTTGTAAACATCAGCCTAGAAGTTGCAGAAATTGAGTCACTGGTACCCGTGTGTATATTTTATTTATTTTATTATTATTATTATTTTATTATATATTTTATTTATTCAAGTCTATGTTGTGTTTCGTCTGAGATACATGAGTTTGAACGGGTGATACTAAAAAGCAGACCAAGTAGACCTCGAACCATGATACTAAATGTCGGGACAAGGGAACTGCAAACCATATAAAGATTTCAGAGGATTTACTGATAAGGTTATGCCATGGTTAGTCGTGAGGCGAAATTAATGCAGAGTGAGCGACAGAAGGGGAAACGGAGCCCTGTCCAAGTTCGAGCGACTCTCAAACAATTTTTTGTAGTTCATGAGTCTGCTCGGTCCGTAGTCTGCTGTTTAGTATCGCCCACTTCTAGCTCGATTGTCTGCATACTGATGTACTTTCCTTGTAGAGTACGAAACGACGAGCTGTGTCTGCTTGTGGTATCGGTGAATCTAGGAGCAGTTCTTTATCGAATGAAAATGATCACAGCATCGAAGTGCCTTACATGACGTTGGCATCTGCTTCACCTTCGAAGAACACAGAAAATGGGAAAGGTATACTATAGAAATTGAACGTTGGTTTTGCTGCACGGCAAACTTAAAAACTGTTGAAAATATGTGACTGTTTTGTGCTGGACTCGACGCTCTTGCATATATTAAGGGTTGTTCACATTGAGAGTAAAACTTTGTGTGCGTTGATGCGTATCTCTTGGCATGAGAGTGGTAAAGTACACGAGAGAGTGATATTAAAGTCACGTGATCGCAAAAAGCCTACAGTGGTTGGATTTGTGCCCCGACGTCACGCTTATAGAGCGGAAGAACGAGACACGCCCAACTTCACGTCGAGCACAGTAAGTGCTGTCGAACAAACAAAGATTTACGCTCTGTGTGAACAAGGCTTTAGACCTCAATTAGGGCTCACAAGTCAGTTTGGTTGTGAGACAATAGGAATTTCATGTTTTGTCCGTGGGTATTTTTACTGCATTAAAGGTGGCTCACTATAGTCACAACGCTGAGATGTACAATTGTAGATGGTACAAATACATACTATTTGTGACCATCCGATTTTTAACTCAACTACCAGATCAAGCTAGATACCTTTTTACAGTTGATGGGAAACAACATGGCAGATTACGTGAACACATCGGCAAGGTAAGGATTTTTCTCTTGTGTGTTGTTTATTATCATGGGAGTGGACGGTTGGCACAGTCAGTTAGAATCTTGCTACTTGTCAGCACAGTCGGTGGTTGGAATCCCATCAACTGTTTCAAACCTAAAACGCAAAACTTGGTATCCAAACCTTCTCGGTCCAGGCTCTCACTATGTGGTTAGACGGTGCAACACAGTTCAGTTTGACACCTACTTGTCCAGCCACATGTGCTTTGTGCACTCTCAGCGACCAGTGACCCAGGACAAAAATGGAAGTCTTCAGCCACATCTGTTCCAGGCCTTAGTAAACGGTCAGGTTGTGGCAGGGCAGGTGCTCGGCGAGAACACTGTAGCCTAATCATATGTCATGTGGGTCAAACTCATGTGACCAACAAATAGTAGATGGGGCTAGAGATGGATTCATCTGTTTGCTATTCAAACTTTGCTGATCCTCTTCTAGATTACTACTCCCCGATCTAAAAGTGAATCGCCTCCAGTATTTCGCAAGAATCTCACATCAAGCCAGTCTTCACTGACTAAGATACAACCAGCCAACCACAAAAGCAAACCAAAAAAAGGTAAATATATTGATGCAGTTGGTAAACATACACCGGTATTAAATTTGTGAAGGCTGTTTATTTTTATACCTTATACAAACCCTTGAGACTAATGGGCTACTTTGTTTCGGAACTTTTTTCAAAGTATGCTCAGTCTGGGGCCATTTGCTAATGGCTTCTTAGAGGAACTGTGACATAATGAGTGGGATTCTACTATGAATTGTCGCCATAGATTCAAATAACTACTTGGCCTTTTGTATAGCAAGTTCGAGCTACATTAGCAGACGTAAATCCTAGCCTTTTGCACTCAATAATGAAGTTTTGGATCAGTCTCTCTGTGATGTGAGCTTTTCCTTCAGAGGCAAGCTAGTAGAGTTAGGGATGGACGTTTTTGAATACGATTCGGATAATTTTTCGAATAGAATATTGACTAGCAAATTTTACCTATTCACATCGAATAATTGCGTATCCGGATAATTTTCTGCATGATTCGGAGTATATTGAATAGAATACTTCCTCGAAATTACCGCCAAAAAACAGCTCATTTACGACTTGCACCATGCCTCCAGTAGATTGACACTTCAGCTCATCGCCTTACTGTGTAGGATTTAGCCATTTGCCATGGTGAAAATTGACCCCTTGCATCATACTACTGATGCTCACACGACAAAAGTTTTGCCGAAACTCATTAAAAAGAAGGCAAACGAACCCTGTGCAAATATTCGGTTCAGATAAATTTGCATCCAAATCAAGTAGGATTCTCTCATCTGATGTAATGACTCGAATCAGCAGATATCAAATCTCTAGCGATTAGGATCATAACACATCAGACAATATTCGAATCAATCTGAATATTTGATTCGAAACGCCCATCCCTAGGTACAATACCGTATATATTTAGAGTTTCCATCGAAGAAGGAACGAACCTCTGGCCCGAGTTTGTTTGGGAATCTGCTGTCAGATGGTGGAGAAACTTCATCCAAACCTACCTCATCATCTTCAAAGTCTACTTCCATTTCTGGTTCGCCATCAAAGCAACCTGAGCAGACTACTACCGTTAAGGCAGACAATCTCAGTTATGCAAGGATCGATGATGATACTGATACTCAGATCTATAAGGTAAAAGATATTTGAATAATGTGTATGTAGACCAGTACAATAAAGAGAGTGGACATGTGGAGTGGACATTGCCTCATGCCAATATCAAGTAGTGTTCAAACTGCATGCATGCTCTTCAAGATTGAGTTATCTGAAAATGGTCTTGAAAGACTAATGTTGATAGGAACTTTGCTCTCTGGGTAATCAGGGGTTCGGGCCTTTGGAAAACTGTGACTGCAATGAAGTTACTGTTTATCGGAGTACTGGTGAATTCGGCGTCATTGAAAATTATGTGTCCCCATAAGTGTGGGGAGCTTCGTTCATTCCTTTGCCATCTATTCCCCTCAGTTTATCTAGTCATCGCCACCAGACCTACACCTTTAGTCGACCGTTATGAGCAGCTCTAATAAAAGGTTACGCTAGTCGAAATGTTTCCCCATGGCTTTTTGGTGTAATGGTTGGTTGTCAGCCACGAAATCAGCAGGTCCTGGGTTCAAATCCCCGAGACTGCATCTTACCAAAGATGTTTAAAATGGTATCAGTAGCTTCCTCACTAGATAGCCAGCACTTGGAGAAAGTGCGGCGGGGTGGCACTTGACTTCGATAGCCTGAATCTCCTTCAGTGTATCCTTGTCCAGCATACATACGCACATCATGTTGGTATGCACCCGTATTGTGTGTCTATATCATTTGAGTCTGTAAATGCAGCAAAAATCAAATAAGGACAAAAATAGATAACGTCCTTTCCACGCGTTCGTGAGGCATCGCTGCTGCCAAAACCACTGAAACAGACATTAGGACTGTGATCCATACTATGCTGTGGCAAGATGGCTTCGCACCAATCTCAATAGACTGGGCTCAAATCCGAGCTGTGTCAAACAAAGACTGTTGAATGTTGATATCAGCATCCCCACTGTTCATAACGTCTGACATATCAAAGTCGTTAACATTTACCCATCTTTTTAAGACAAGTCTCTCCACATCTAATCAGAGAGAGCATTCGTGGGATAGTGAGAAATTCAGTTTCAACTTGAAAGAGAAACATAGATACCTGAACATACGATTTTGGAGTCAACAGGTGAAGTAACAACATTTATACAGTTTTGCCTACCCAATATCCATCCATACAGACATATGACTTAATTTGTGAGTGATTCAAGTTTTATAATTCTGGAAGACTCAAGACTCAAGTTTGACGTTTTTTGGTCTCAATGACTTGACTTCACTTGATTTGTGAGTGACTTAAGTCTTATAATTCTGGAATACTCAGACTCAAGTTTGACTTATTTTGTCTCAATGACTAAACTTCACTTATGACTCAGAATCCATGACTTGGTCACAACACTGATGCTAATATAATATTCAAAATATTCGTTTTGTGTGAATTTCGGCTTACTAGTCCATATTGAAGATTGTAGTGGAGCCGTTGGCGGACGATCAATAGATATTGTAAAGAAGATCACCATAGATTTAACGTCCAGCCTTACCAACAGTGATATTCTTGTTGGCAGGTTAATCGGCTTGGGATAGTGAAGGGTAGACCTCACCAGATCATTGCTTGTGTGGGTATACCATTATGTGAGCTGGAAATGTACTGCGCTGGCGTGACGTCTCGGAGAGTGACGAGACGTTTTCCATTATCAGCACCTAACGAACTGCCCCAAGATTTCAAGTAAGTAAACTATATAATGCCGTGGTCTCAAAATTCTTATGCATGTTACTGTGGAGCAGCGTTGAAAGACATTGTTCTTGTCACAAATTTGATGTATAGCAACATTTGCACAACTCAAAATTTTGCAAGCTATGGCAAAATGATCTTAAACGATCTGCTACAGTGTCCTGCAGTCACAAAAACGAAAGCAAATTTGCCTAGATGTTATACCACTTTTTAAGATTAGCTAAGAGGCCTCGCGGACTGGTAAAACATTTACGTGACTCTCTGATGGTTGAGAACTATTCATGGTCAGGTCACTACCTCTTCGTAAAATTGAATTACCATATAATTTTCATGACAGGTGGTTTCTTAATGATCTCGTCTCAACTAGAAACAGTTTTCGTGAACAATACTGTTACGGGGATACTACAGTCACTGTTAAAGTAAGAATATGAAATTTTGCATTACTTTCACAGATGATATAAAAGGGTCCTTATTCCATTGATTACTATGAACTCCATATATTGCATACTTACTAACTAGGAGGTAGGCTATCGAAGTCAAGCGCATTATCCTCAATGCCCTGGCAATATAGCAAAAAATCTGCAGATACAATTTTAAACATATTTGGTATAATGCAGTCGCGGTATTTGAACATGGGAAATACCGTTGCTTAACAGACAGGGCGAGGACCACCATTTGACCACGAAGTCAACCTGTCTTCATGTCATGGTTTTTAAAGAAATGTTTTATACGCATTATCTTTTTGCAGTTGCCTGCGAACTCACGGAATCATAATAACAATTGTAGCAATACCGTTGATTCTGAATCTTGTGCTCCGTCCCACACAGTAGATGTTGATGACTATAGACGAGAGATATTGAAGAATTTATCACAGAAAACAGGTAGAGTTACGATCTGGATCTTAGAGACGAGTGCATGTCTTTCTATTCTCTTCATTCCATATGGAAACCACATAGGAGCAGCGAGTTTCTTGTCTATAACTTTCAGAAGCTAACACGACAAATGCTATTCACATCCAGATTTTCAGATCAAATAGGACAATTATTGCGCACAAAACAAAGTCGCAAACTCACAATTCGTCAATGGGCGCTTGCGCCCGTCGCGATGTTTCTTTGATTACTCATTGGCATGTGGCTTGATATAAAGTCACTTGTAAAAAATGTAGAGAGTGAGATAAAATTGGTCCATATCCATTTCGGATGTCAAGATTCACATCGATCACTCATTGGCATGAGACTTGACGTAAAAATAAGCGAGTCTAGTTACATTTCAAATATCCACATTTGAATAACCCATCTTTACACACACTGTATTTCATTTCAAGGTACTGACTACCAGTTCTCGCCAACTGATAAGGAGCCAAGAATTTTGATATCACGTCCTACTCAAACCAATTCTGCTACAACCCAATCTCAATCTTCATCCTGTAACATTGAAACTGTGCCGATAGAAACTACGAGCAAGGATTCGGAAACAGAGAAGGAGGACAAGGAAGATGTCGGTAAAGGTAAAAATTGAAACATGCTTTAAATGCTAGATTGCTATCTGAATATAATACTATTGTTATTTTGAAGAATATAGTGGAGCCGATGGCACACAATCAATAGATATCGTAAAGAAGATTCACGACAGATGTAACATCCCGCCATTGTTTATTGAGACTTATGATATTCACCAAGGCTGGATGTTTAATCTGAGGTGAATCTTCTTTATGGTATTATTATATTATAATTTTGATTATCTCATTTCAGAAAAAGTAAGCTTGACAAAGAAGCTAATTGGATTTCTAAGCAGTAATAAATCAAGTCAGGAAGCAAAGAAAGCTTCCATTTCTGAAGATCAAGATACCCTCATAGGTAAGATGGTTTCCTGTTTTGTGCAGATGTTAAAAGCAAAAATGCGGAAGCGGTGGAATTTTTCCACACACAATTAAGCATACGCTCACAGATTCTCGTGGAATGCTTTCTAATCTGCAAGGCTGGCGGCCGTATGAGTCTCCTTTTTGTCTTTTTCACTGAATGCGAAAGCGTCGGTAGTCTGATCCGTGCCAATGCAATCAGTCGAAAATCCAAAAGCGAATTGGCGCCAATGATATTTAAGTATCCTAGTCACAAGGAATCGCGATCGTGTTATGTAATCGGTGGAAATGGAATCAGTAAGCACAGAACTGGAAGTGAATGAAATTTCTTTGCTTCGATAATCTTGATTAAAACTGTCAATTTGTTGTTATTTTACAGACACTGACCATGAAGATGAAGTGGTTGTGGGTGTTGTTACTCATCACAGATCCGGTGTACATACGTTTGAATCGGTCAGGTTTTCACAAAGTACTAAATGCACCTACTGCCAAAAGAAATTATGGACAAAATCTGGTAAATACAGGTTTCTTTGATAATTTTAATAGATATAATAAGTCACCACAGATTTAATGTCCAGTTCAGTTTATTGGAATATAATTAATTTCAATTCCAATTAATTAAATTCCAATAAACTAGACTGAATGTTAAATCTGTGGTGACTTATTATATCTATTACTATTTGGATCGTCCGCCATCGGCTCCACTATTTTTCGACACTGTTAGTTAATGAAACTTTGCCTCCCCTCCCCCCTGTCTACTGCCGTCCTTAAAATACTGTAGATTGAACCATACAGTGTATGACCGTCTGCTCTTTTCGGGCCAGATGTCTTCTTCTGTAACCTACTGTACCCCATTAAATTGTACTCAGAGATAGGAATAGCTCACTGAATCTGCTTCATATGTGATCGTACACTCACACTGTACCCATACATTGTGAGCAAGCCGCCTGTGCAGTATTTTTGACTGAGGCATCGGCCTATCATGTTCAACCGAGGCATGTTGCACCATAGCTCCACTTTCTACCCTTGGTGCCTAGAGCCCGGCGCTCGCGGGGAAGCTGCAAAGTACTGACGAAGTGGAGTGGTTGAATAGGTGGGATCCGTGCGCATTGTGCCAATACCTCACTCTGGAAAATTGTACCCATTAAGCTGAAATACAATTGTGTTGCATTGTTGGACAGAATAGTATTTGTTTCTGTATTATGTAGATAGAATAGTTCTTATCGAAATATATTCATTGAGCAAATGATATGATTTTACAGGGTTGCAGTGTTCTGATTGTCATGCCGTTTGTCATAAGCGATGCAGTGAAAAGTTCAAGGAATCACATGATTGTGCTGGTATGATTAATGCATTATTTGGCTTCGATACCCAAAAGTAATAATGTGATAGGCACTTTGTTGGAAATTTGAATCAATAGAATTTGGATCTAGACGTTTTATAATTCTAATCTGCCAATAGTTTTGACTTTTGAGACTATTAACTCGATCAAAATGGTTTCATGGTGTTATGGGTCATCGACTACGAAGACAGTTGAGAGTGGTTGTGGGTTGACATAATCATTGCACGGCACTCGTGTCAAAGACGTGAAAAATAATAATCGGAGCTTCTTGATGCACTGTGATAACAATCCATTCCATTCCTTGAGTAATAACCATTGGTTATCTTGGTACTGCTGCAAATGTCCTTTCTCAAACTCACTTCTACTTGCTTGAAGCTAGCATGCCACAGAGATTTGGAACTCTAGCATTCGGTACGAGGTCGCTATTCTCAAGGTCAGAAGAGGTGAGCCTCGAACAACGGTGACTGGTCATGAATAGCACGTTCTGTGACATACTGTTGTGCAGTTTTGGGATTCCCGAACTTATCCTGCCTCAAATTCTGGGGCTTCTATATCTTTATGACACATTCCTCTTCGCTATTTCAACTTTTATTTTAACCAACACGATATTTTGACTGCAGTGCCCCTTTTTATTACCTTTGCTTACAAATTTGTGTCACTTTTTTATTTCTAGGTACTTGCCAAGAGGAAAACTGCTCTCTTCATCAAACGCAGTCTGTATCACACACCACAGATACCGATGAAGGAAATGAAAGTACTGGTGTGTAACAGAAAACGAATTTGAATTTAAAGAAATCTCTTTAGGTTTTAACCATACCCATTCTTGTGTAAAGATTCTGATGGAATCCCGAAGGCCGCCGTGTCGTTTCGTAACAAACTCCTCGATATGACTACGATGAAACAGCATGACGATAAAGGCTCTCCAGTTGAATTATTACGTTCAAGACAAAGGCATCAATTGTTATCGAAAAACTCAGGAGATTTTCTTGCAGTCAACGCAAAAGAAATGGGAAGGTATGAAAGATAAGAAAAGCTGTCCCCTCCAATCCCAATGCCTTTTTATTCTAATCAAATATGCAAACGCTACCACTCAGTTGACCAAGTGTTTGATTGTTCATCTTTAGCTCAAGAGTCAAACCGAGTCGCTAAGGCCTTCAAGTCCTAGTCAAGTCAAAATATTTCAAACCTTCAAAATTCTGTGTAGCATATCGAGTCATTCTGGAAAAAAATGTTAGCGAACCGCCCACTTACATTAATGATTTGTCAGTATAGTATGATTGATGACAGATTTGTTGGTTAAGGAATAGAAAAATAGTGGAGCCAATGGCGGACGATCCAAATAGTAATAGGTTTAGTAAGTCACCACAGATTTAACGTCCAGTCTAGTTTATTCAAATATAATTCACAAGCTTTCGGAGCTCTGCTTGCTCCTTCATCAGGTGAAAAAATAGAAAGAAATAATGAACAAAAGAGCCAATTGAAAAATGTCGGATTGATTACAGACTCTATTTATGACATGCCAAAATTTAATCCCGAGTCTCAAGTGAAGTCTCCATTTTCAATTCTCGGGTCCCGAGTTAGGTCGAGTCGTACACCTCTAATGAGTCGAGCCAAGTCAAGTCATCAGAAAAACATGACTTGAGTAAAGTCCTTAACTTATGCTTACATTTTGAAATCAATTTGCTGTATTGTTTTCTGAAATAGTGTATTTTCTAATTCAGGGATCTACACAGAGACCTTCCAATGTCAGAACGCAAGAAAATGCTTGAAAGCCAAATACAAAAAGTAGAAGTTGAATTGAACAGTGAAATAGAAGACAAGGAAAAGCTTTTACAAGTGAGATTGTATTTCAGCTGCAATTTTTGTCACACAGTTCTTTTCGGGTTTTTTTACGTCCATGGCAGTCCTACGAAACATCTGGCATTTTATACAGTATACGGTGATACTGCTTCTGATTGTCATGCTCGCTGGCATCGTGCAAGGGGCTGGGCCTAATATGTAGGCTGGCTGTAGTTGGGGGACCATTGCACTACACATTCATGTTGTGGCATGTTCTGCTTGCCATATAGTGACTTGTATCCCAATTGCGACATGCTCTGCCTGGCCCATTGTGGGATATATATTCAGCCTGCCTCATCGTGAACTGTATGCCTACTGTGGACTCATTTTAATAGTTGAATAGATCCTACAACTTGGTTTTAATCGGTCACTTGTTTTATTATGTCAGGATTTAAAAGGTCTTGAAAATGACTCTCCTCAATGGAAAAGGCTGTGGAGGAAAATTGCAAAGGCTGACGATCGTTTGCAACCTCTCGCCCTTTTGCTGCTGCACTATAGAGCTGGATTAGAAGACTGTGAATTTGAGTCGACAGAAGAAGGTTTACCGTTTTATTTATTCTTGTATTAAGATTAGCTCAACTGATATGGAGGTTGATGCCCACATGTGAGGGTGGTGATTTGCTCCACACCAGACACATCAAGTATACTGTAGGTTACCACATCTTTTCTGCCAGGCTTGGATTTAGATGTCGCCGATAGGTACGTCTCACTTCCGATATCTTCTATAGCAAATGTCGGGCGATGTCGGCACGCAGCAAGATATACTCTGCCAGGGGCCCTGTGAATCATAGGAGTAATGTGTAGGGTTGGTGCAACACCGCATGGAGATATCATTCAGAAGTATTTTAAGCCCATGCTACCCGTGAATACTACGACAAATACATAAAAATATGATACAGTCCTAAGTTTTGTGAGCAAGTGTATTGTACAACATTGCACAGCACATTGTGTGTGCAATCCAATATGTCAAATGTTGCTAACACAGCGGTAAGTCAAACATTTTTGTCATGCAGCAGGAATGATCCTCTCTGACGACGAAGACGAGAAGTATGGAGCTGTGGGGTCAAAGTTTACGACATCCAAAAGTGGTCTTCCACCTTCCTCATGAGATTATTACTCTACGAAAGTTTGAGTAATAAGAAGATATATATATATATATATATATTTTCATCGGTACCGTAATTTTTTATAACAAACTGAGGTACAAATGTTTACTTGTTCAGGCTACATGGTTATGCAAAGAATATGAAGAGATATTCGTTTGCGGTACACGTCCAGTTTTTGCTTAATTTTTCACAAATTTTGCAGATAATATAGCGCTTTTTGTAACCTTACTCTATGCTTTTGCAGTTTTGTCGTGATCATATTTATCAATACTGTTTTTTCACTTCATTTCCGAAGCTTTCACGATAATAAGCAATAATCATGCCATACATATTTATGTTCTTGTTTTTGCTTGCTGTGCATTTTATTACGTGGCTGTATAATATGAGTGGAATCTACAGTTGTATCTCCCATGGGCTTCAACCGGCACTTTTTCTTCTTTCATTTAGCGTATTTCTTTGGGCTAGACATCAGGGCAGGCACTGCGCTCATGGGGAACATATTGCCCAAAGAGTTGGTATTCGAAACAAATTCGCTTCCCGTATGGGGGCCTATTCTATAATCACATGTCACAATCTGTGGCCGGAGGTGACTGCCTCGTAAAAAACATTGTGCTGGCGTCACAGTTCAAGCTTTCTTAAGACTCACTTTCCCACTGGTGATCTCAATGGTCAATGGGTGAATAAGATGTGTGATTCAAAAATGCTTGTCGAATGTGGGTAGGGCTACACTAGAGAATGGGTAGATAGATCTGACCCAGGGGCATGAAGTAGGTGTGAAACTGTATTACCTTCGCGGAAGCTATTCGGTCACTTTGGACCGGGGCCTGCAGTGAAAATGTGACGATAGCTCAAATACAATATTACAAAGTACCATGCGAGTAAATTTTAGCAGAAGGTCAGTATTTTATAAATATTTCCCCCCTGACATACATTGTTATTCATCACGCTATTTCTCATGGTTGGCCAAATTATGCGCATTGCGATGCCTCTTGCTCTGTTATGAATGAATTGTACTAGGTAGTTACTGTGAGCCCAGTTCATCTAATGAAACAAATGCAATGTGTTTAGTATAGTTTGTGCTATGATTGCACCAGTATCGACTTTTATGCAGTTCTTCATTGATATTTCACATTCTATCGGGTCTTTTGTGCATTTGTAGGGATATGTTGCTCTCTGTGTGTCCATCTATTTCCACTGCTCTGCCTTCATTTTACGTCATTTTGTTTTTGGATGATACCTGTATTTCGCCTCCAAGTGTGAAAAAATTTATTGATGAAAAGAGATTTTTCTCTATTGTAGGTATATGAGCGCAAGTTATGTTACCGACCGTGGAACCTTCCGGCACTGAGAAGCTGGGGCGTTATTGAGCTTATGAGGTTTTACTTCCGTTAAGCGGTGTTTCGTAACTTCCGTCCTGATGCACTGACGCATGAAAACACGTTTGTGCAGCCCAATGATTACAAATTTCAAAATACACTAGGCCAATTGCTCTAAACACGGATTACGTGTCGAAGCAGAAGTCCCTGCTGCCTTGCGACCATAAGAATCCGAAACTGGTGTTTCTGTCAAGAGCTTCAGCCGCCCCGGTAAATTTGATTTGAATATGACAGTTGTGAAATGCCGCTAGTTGTCGCCGGAGAGTATTCATGGGCTTTCTATACATCATTGGTTTTCAGTGCAAGGCCAAGCTGTCTTTCTCAGGGATATCTAGAGATCCCTGGTCTTTCTAATTCGGCTACGTCTAAGTTGATTATGAATCTGCGGTCGGATTCCGTTGTTAAGTCGCCGTAATTCGTCAGCTACGTCTCTATATTGGTGTTAGTCCCCACTCGATGTACCGCCAATCTAAAACAATCTTATTTGTTCTTATAGTCTACTCAAAGCTCGTGCTTACATTGCTTAGTAACAGTCCCACCTAAAAGCTGGCCTGGTAGATATACAGTATGCACTAAATGATGCCGAGCCGTAGGCAATAGAGTTTACGTTGATGTGAGCCTTCGCTCTATGGATGAAAAGAATAAAAGACTGATTGTGTGTGTAGGCCTATGTGTTATTAGTCT
The DNA here is from genome assembly GCA_030412335.1 of Botrylloides violaceus. Lineage (NCBI taxonomy): Eukaryota > Metazoa > Chordata > Ascidiacea > Stolidobranchia > Styelidae > Botrylloides > Botrylloides violaceus. Next base: position 552,352 of record JASFYC010000324.1, read on the forward strand.
GTAAATGCAACAAAAATAACAACGGACAAAATTAAACTACGTCACTATCCTTATCTATGACGTGATACTGCAGACTGGGCAATGTGGCAATGTGCTTGACTGTGAATTTCGAGGGAGCCAGCCTGCCAAAATCACACATGTTTTTAGCCTAGGCTACACCGCACGAATTCGCAATGAACTGCATGCTACCCAACCACATTTCGTTCTCACAGCGGAAAGGTGCAGTGGACAAGGACAAGTGTCGACGCAGCACCCTAATTTGTATTGTATTGCATTGGCAATTGGAACTTAACTCTATTAGGCTACTTGCATTCAAAGTGCTCGATTTAAAACAAAAGAAACCATTCTTTACAGCGCATGTTTTGTCGCATATGAGAACTGAAGTTTGTCCCACGACATCGAGTCACGTGTTACCGTTTGAAGGAAATGATTGGTCGCCTCTGCAATTTAAAAGGGGGTGTGGCACGTGGCTACAGTGTCTTGATATGCCGTTTCGATCACATTTTTTCTGTAAGTGGAAGCCTTTTATCTCATATTGCCAATGGCGACTTGCATGGAAGCGCACAATACTACTATGTCATCATTTTTCGATTAACAAATTGGGGAGAGACAGAATGCATGCATAAGACCCGTCGAAAAAAACCCGTCTTCATCAAATTAACAGTTTCATGCTGTAGGATGACGCCAAGAGCGTGGTCACGTGACAACATGACACGAGATCATCCGAAGTCTCAGGTATCGGTATCCAATTTAACATTCCTACAACTACCATTGTTTCTATCCGACATGAAAACTTTTATTTCAAATTGTATCTATTGTAATCCAAAGTTTCAAGGAGGAAATCAATAAATATATCTGACATTCTCGTGGGTGAACTGCTCCAATCTTTCAGATATCAAAGCTATCATATAATTTGGAAAGAATATTTCGCTGTGTCAAAACTACAATAGTTTCCAGTGCCTCCGGCGATGAATTAATCAAACCATTTTTGCAATGGTTTATGATAGTTATGTAGTGATTTCAATAACATACTCGATGACAGGCGTCGTAGAGATATCTTGGATAGCACAGATCCAGGCAAGCGAATCTTGCGGTTATATTGTGAGGTTTAATTAAGGCTACAGGTAGGCTAGGGTCAACATATGACGATTGTTTGAATAAAAAATAGCATACATTGGCATATGCCATATAATTTCCCAAAACGAATAGTAATCGCGCTTTGGTTGTTTGAAATTTATAGTGTTTGGAAATGGGGTTCCACCTTCTTCATCTATTCCGTAGTTATTGTTTTGCATTTATGGCGTTTTCAACTACTAAGGTCATGTACGTTGCGGCATTGCTAAATACGCGTGTCGATATACTTCTGGCTAATAGCCCAGATCACTATCACAATAACAACCCTCTGCAGTCCCACAATACTGACTGCTCATCAGAGATGTAACGGATACCAATTTTAAAGTCTTTGGTTTGACATGGTTGGGAATATAGTATTTTCAAGCAATATGAAACCAAAATTTTATTTTATTAGATCCTGATAAAATGAGGCAGGGGATAGCTAATCTAGGCAGACGGCTGGTACAGCAAAATCAAACCACAATCAAGCTTACAATCATTCCATCAGTAACAAGACCAATTAAATCGTCGAGTATATCGCACTTGAGGTGTGCGTCGACATCGGCTGCTCAGCTTCGTAACGAGGAGAAAGCGAACACAAAAGTCGTGATTACAGGTCACGTAAATATTTTGATTAGAAGTGAAGTTTCTGCAGCTTGTTAGTACAATGGAAAGCCGCAAAGTACGATCAGCTTAATTGATAACGTAAGGTTACATGTATTTCAGGTGGACTCGGTCAACTTGGTCAAGGGCTTGCTGCGAGTCTAAGGGGAAAGTTCGGGAGGGACAATATTTTGCTAACAGATATAAAGAAACCTCCTGCTGAAGTTGCGCAATCAGGTACACGCTACTTAGTGTTGCGACATTACCACAATGAATTTCTGTTGAGGCACGAGGTGCTTCACTTGGAGATGGCTACCCTCAAGTATATTCTACGCAGGAGAATAGTTCACGGCTCGTGGGCTATCCTTAGCTTGTTTTAATGGCAATAATGTCCAATCGCACTTACGTCCACCCCGAAAATCGGGCGGGCTACAGCAGGAAGTGCGCTGTTTCACTGTGTAGATATCATCATCCACTGTGTCGGCTATGGTGGGATGAAACAATTGAGACATATCCAGATGGATGAAAGGAAACCACTGAGATGAATATAATAGCTTCACTCACGCCAGTGGACGAGACACGCAAAGAGTGAACGAGTGCTGTGTTATTCTGCTGTCGTATATTCCTACAGGAAACGTGCAATCGTGCAACGAGATACACTTTTTTCTGTTTTAGGTCCGTTCGTGTTTGCTGATGTCCTCGACATTCAAAGTCTGCGTGAAATTGTTGTAAACCATGGAGCAGACTGGATTGTGCATTATAGCGCCCTCTTGAGTTCAATTGGAGAGATGAATGTCCCACTCGCCATGAAAGTCAACATTCAATCTGTACATAATGTTCTTGAACTGGGTAAGTACGCCGATGCCGATTTCATAGATAGTGTAGGCTACTCTAAGCCCCTCTTAGATTGTCCTGTATAACCTGTTACTGGCAGTGACCCGTCAATCTGATTTCATTGGAAACACAGAGACATTGCAGACCTGGGATTTATGCATAAGTGTAAAAAATGACTAAATAAAAGAAAAGGCCCTTTAGGCGCAATGCCGCCATAGAATTACCATTAGTCACCCTAAACACGGGTATTGGACAGGGTGTAAAAGCAGAAGCTAGAAGTGGGAGCTGTGGAAACGGTCCTATTTTACGCATCAGCAAGCGACAATGCGAAAAAATTTCACCGCAGTAAAGCATGCGTTTGCGAATATTCGCGTGCAATCGATTGAAAGAAGCAAGGATGGTGGTTTTACTAGTATCCCTTATACTGTTTAACCGTATGCGTACTCGTCGGTAGTCCGATCATGGCCTACACCATAGTAGGCCATGGTCCGATCCTCGCCGATTTAATCAGTGAAAATGCGAAATTGTAAATTGGCAGTTACGCTAAATAGGCATCCTCTGCGACGAGTCGCGATCGTGTTTTTTACTTGGTGAAAGCGAGAGCGATTGAATTGGAACCGATGGGGAAGCAATGGAGAATATTTCCTTCCGCGCCCCTGGTTTTAGAACATTACCCATGACGGAGTAACTATGCCATGCAGACTATGATATCCTGAAGTAGCGACCTTCATCACAAGTCCTGTTCATGACTGATAGGTATTATGCCCTTATTCAAAAATTCTCGTCTTCTTTCAACAGCGCGTGAATTCGGTTTAAGGATATTCATTCCAAGTACAATCGGAGCTTTCGGCCCGGAATCACCTCGAGATCTTACACCAGACGTCTGCATTCAACGGCCAAAGACAATCTATGGAGTCGCAAAAGTGCACGCAGAACTCCTGGGCGAGGTAGGGTCGCAATAGAGATGTGAAACCAAGCTATAGTATTAGGCCGAAGGCCTCAGCACGAGGAAACCAACCGTGCTAAAAATACGCCAATGCGCCGGATGAACAAAAATGCCAATGACAGGTCTGATGTGTCTTGATTAGTGACCACTGTTTATATGTTTAAATACATAATCCTATTAGATTTATCGAGCTGTATCGCTACTCGTAACAGAACATGACGTGACGGAGAATCCGTAGGTGATACAACGCCTCGTGTTATCCTTTCTACTTTTGCCACCGCCAAATGGATTGCCGCAGTGGATTATTCTCTTTCATAACATCGAACCTTTTGCGTTAGATTTGATTAATATGTATATATAAATGCCACGCGTGCCGTAATAGGAAATGCGCAATACGCTAGCGTCGCCAGGCAGACAGGAGGAAACGGTGAAGGACACCGGTAACTAACGCCGTTCTCCTAGGTCATTGAGAATTTGAGATTACAACCCGTTTGTGAATACTAGTCCTTTTACAGTACTATTTTCATCGATACGGCGTCGACTTTCGGTCTTTGAGATATCCCGGCATCATATCTGCTGACACGGAACCGGGAGGTGGGACAACAGGTGCGAGAAACTCAAGTACGAATCATATCAACGGCTGTCCTATGCATAACTTTCTTTACAGATTACGCAGTAGATATTTTCCATTCCTCTCTGGACAGTGGAATATTCGAATGCAATCTTGAGAGTGACACCAGACTTCCTATGATGTACATTGATGACTGCATCAAAGCAACAGTTGACGTAGGGCACTTTGTTTTGGAATTTATGGCGTTTTTCACCTACTAAGGTCATATACGCCAGGTCGATGCTCATGGTATACGTGTCAATACTTCCGACTTATAGTCCAGATCACTATTACAGTCACGCCTCTCCACATTTCCCCGATACCGACTGCCAAGTAGGGAAGGAATGGCAACCGATTCTCCGATTTGACTCGGTCGGGAATCGAACCTGAAACCTCCCGATCAGGAGGCGGACAGTCTAAACCACTCGGCCAACTGAACAGTTCGTAAGGGGTAAGGCGTAAGCAGCATCAAATCAGAAAGAAGGCCTACTCTTTACTCTAAAATATCTGTAGCAACTCTGTTAGCTATCTATAATATTACTGTTCATGACGAAATGATTTGGTGAAATGCTTCGATGACTATATATTTTGACTATTTACACCCGCAAGATGTCGCACCAGAGCAGCATCATATGAAAGATTTGGCCCACTTATGTCTGAAAGATCTGCCACTAGAGAGAGTAGTTGAAAACGCTATAAATTCCAAATCAACACTAAACAAACACTAGAGAGCATAATCAACCGTTCTTGCACTGCTTGAGTGACTACATAGCATCGTTTGTGCATAGACCACGGAACTACTCAATATCAAGAGATTATCAAATTAAAATATCATATATAACCATTCGTTTCCATTTAGTTTATGTGCTTACCCAACGACCAGTTGAAACTGAGGACGTATAATATCAGCGCCATGAGCTTCACACCCGAGGAATTAGCAACGGAAGTCGCTCGACAAGTCAAGAATTTCCAAATGAGATATAAAGTAATTCAAAGAGTACAAGACATCGGTACGCATTTCCAATCATTTGTTGACGCATTTGCATTCGCTGGGAAAGTGTGGTAATCAGTGAATTAATCAATTCGGACGAGTGTCACGCTCCTACAATGACGTCATCGCATGCTTGAAATCACATTGCAACGCCAAAATTAGTTAGTTACATACTGTATTAATTCTTGCTACTCAATCTTGCAGCTGATAAATGGCCGAAGCGATTTGACGATAGCAATGCAAGACGGGACTGGGGATGGTCACATGATTACGGAGTGGAAGAACTAGTTGAAGTAATGCTGAGAAAACTCCAAGCAAAACGAGACGCAGCAACGGCCTAAAGGTCCCGAACCACGCGGGTTTATAGGCCCTAGAAGTACTGTAATGTATTCCGCAGGTAGACACCGGACATACTAATACCCAACTAGTGTTCAATAGGCATAAAAACATTACGCAAGCCATTCTTCACCCATGGCGAGAACACATTCCGAAATCGGATGTGTTGTTCAATCTTGTTTATTTGATATTACTTGAACTGAATACCGAATTACTAATTGATGGATCATGCAACACTGGTCATTATTAGCAAAAGGGACCACTTTACCTGTCCATATTGTCCGTCTGGCAGGCAAAGTGATGAAACCACAGCAGAAAAGTCACATTGGAGAGTTAGCGGCATGTTGTTGAAGTATGGCGTTTTCCACTACTAAGGTCAATTACGCCAGATCAATACTTCCGGTGTTTGGCTCGGATCACTGTCACAGCCAAAGCTCTCTGCACTCCCCCGATACTGATTGCCAAGAATAGTTTCCTGTGTATAGGTTTGAAAAACAGGGAGAGTTTAGAAACCTACAGATGTCAGATTTTTTAAGTGCAGCACAACTTTATGTGTAAATTAGGCTCGCTCCAGCAGTTGCTGTTGTTGTTGTTGTTGTTGCTGCTTTGGTATTGTGGCATTTTCAACTACTACGGTCATGTGCGCGAGGTCAATGCTTATTGCGCATGTCGATACTTCCTGTTGATAGCCCGGATCACTATCATTACTGCAAGCCTCCGCTCTCAGAAGGCTGACAATCAAACAGCTTGTGAACGTTATTGAAGCGATAGATTTGAGTTGTGTTAATACGCGCCTGACATTAATTACTACCAAGACCGAAATCGGCCGACTACGTTTTGCTGTTTCGGGAATTTTCTGTAGAGGGAAATGCGTCAGTTGCTTTCAACAGTGTTGGCGTGTAACGGGAGAATGTACAGTTTATACAATCATTACGTGATTAGGGCGGCGTGATCGGTAAAGGCAATGAGACATCAGAATCGCGTAGTAATAGTGACTGCTAAGAGGCTGCTGTAACAGGCTGTTCAAGCGTTTCATACCGTTGTCAGATTTGTGCTGCATCTGTGACTCATCAAAATGTAGCAATGATGCAGGTCTACGAAATGTGCTTACTGGTTGGAGCAAAGTCGTCATCGATCAATTATTTCGTTTTAATGAAGCAAGTGTTCAACGATTTTAAATGGATGCCACAGGCGACAACCTAGAAGACAGTAACTGTAGTGGCATTCATCGGTGGGTAAAGTGGACTGGACTTTTTTCAGAGCGCGTGATTTTAAATGTGCCGGACAAGTTAGTCAAGTTTTCGTATTGTTTTGACTCTTCATGTGGTTACCGAGGGGGACAGAGACCTCGAAGAAGGCAGACGAAAAGAAACATTTAGTGTTAAGGCCATGACTCAAGGCTGGGCGTTAAATCGGTGGTGAATCTGCTATCTATATATAATTCGGATTTAGCACTAAAGGCCATGCTTGGGTTATTGAGTTTTATATTGATCGTCCGCCATCTCCTCCACGGTATATTCTTCAAATCGCAACTTAAGAGTAATCAGCTTCAGTAACCCGATCGGAGATGCCGAAAGTGAAAAAGGAAATATTGTACATTACATGCAAATTGTAATACTGTGCTATAGAATTGCCGGGACGCACACTTTCTGTAGCTCAAAATTTCCAAAGTCTTGAGTAGGCCATGTCTTGAGTATAGTTGTTAGCGTTAGGATTGGACTTTTCATTTATGGCGCAAGGTCAAATGCTTAAGTCAAGATCATATGCTTTTGTACGGATATTGATACTTCCGGTTTATTGCCTGGATCACAACCACAACCACGAACCTCCGCACTCTCACGACAGTGACTGAGAAAATCCGATACAAAGTGTTTGGTTTGACTCAGTCGGGAACTGATTCCGTTAGATTTGACTGATACGGATTGTTGTATGTCACCATGGTTTGACATTGCGTTCGGTGCACGGTCATGTAAACGATTGCTCAATCTATAACACGACTTCAATCGATCGACGAAACGTTCATTGATGCTGACCAGGCGAATCCGTGATTGATATTTGGCTAACGTTTCATATGGTGTTTCACGTAACGACAAGCTTGCATAGCTGATTGATAACTAGCTGTTATATGAGATAGGCAGTTCTGTAGCTTACGATTTTGTTAGCCTTGTAGAATATTTTTGAGATTCACGATTGGCAACACAGCAAACCCTAGGAATTTCGGGTACACTACATTGCAATGCATTTTTCTATCCCTTGATGTTTTGAGGTGATTACATTACAGATTAGGGCCAGGTGAAACTACCTGGGCTTATGCAGAACATCGCTCTCCTTGAATTTTCAAGTAGTCGTCAGCTGCCCACTAGACTTAAAACTCGGCTTAGACGTAGAAATCTAGCAATGCGCAGAAGTTGAGCCGAATGTATCAATAATAATAATAACTAGACTCGTAGCAACGAGATTGCAAGTCTTCCCGTGTGACTGAAAATCGCAAATCAACAAATCTATTACCGCACGAACTATTCTTATATCGTACCTCATACAAATTGCAATAAATTTCTAAAAACTTTGGTAAGGCTTATATAACAGAATAACACCCGCGTAATTAAACAGGGAACAGATCGTAATCGTGAATTATCTTATTGTTTTGACAAGCTCTGTACACCAACACTTGTATAATCGATAGGTCTTCCAGGCGCATACAATTTTCCAGATACAACTTAACAATATATATGTTTTATCACCATTGTCTGTGCACGACCTCAGACTTACCTCCACCTCCTGATGGTGAATAGACAGCTGTTTGGATCTGGAACTTCATTCGCGCTTAGACCTCAGCACAAAAGGAGCTTGGCACGTGAGCATTGGTCAGACGCAGACGAAGGGGCTGCAGTACCCATTCATAGTAACATATTACATCTGTACTGGGGTTGTGATAGAAGATGGGACTTCTTTGAAAAATTTGAGATGACATCATGGCCAAAGGTTTAGATAAGTGCACATATTGTGATAAGTACTGTTGCGCACGCCGATTTGTGTCAAGGTAGATTGTGGTTACGTCTTCTCTGTTGAGCTTGAGTGATCAAAGTTCTGTTAACGTTTGCATTACGCAGCTTTGTACTGCGAATCGCACTCCAGAGTGTAGTTTTGACGAAGTAGGCTAAGCATTTTAAGAGATTGTAAGGTACGCTGCTGTGACGATGATGATTACGAAGACCGATTTCGTCTATGTTTAAATGACTATTCCATGGTCAGGGGATATAAACAGGACTGATTACTGATGACGTGCGGCATATTGAGCTTAACAAACCCAAACGGTCTCGCAGCCATCTGCTTCCCATTGCCACAGCGGACGCTTGATCCGCACTGTGATCATCTGGTAAGAGCAAGGCGATCGCCGGACTTGAACCGTCACTGGATTGGATCTCGCTTTCTCGAGAGTGAGATTTCCTTTTTTTGCCGGGATTCGAACCGGGACCTTCTATTTACCATGCAATGTTTTTATTTTCACCCAGCCGCCTCAGGTATATTTCAATATCTACGGATAACAATACGTTATTGTTGTATTGATACTCCATGGCTTCTTTATTGTTGTTGATTAAAACCTCACGTCAACACAATTTTGTTCCTATGATCGAATGAGACGAGCTACATTTAGATTGTCAATAGTATCACACATTTTACCGTCGCAACTGTCAACTTCTAGTAATTTTCAATCGATATTCATCACTGTGTACACATGAGTTGGATGATGAGTATTGACCCAAAGCACCCAATATCTAATGTATCCTTCTGTCAATGACAAGGTTTAGTGGTTAGAGATTTGTCGATATTCATGTATCACTCAACAGTCAACAGTCTCGTTCAACGGTGTTCTGCAGAATCGTACTACGCTAGGCCTGCGACGAAAATCTGACGTTGGCTTTCTTGAAAGATAAAGGCATGTAGGAAAGATTTCTACAGTGGCCTTTTGACCCTTGGCTATCACCTGTTCTAGGAGATGGGGAAACACCTTTTAACACGTGTCTTGTCTAGTTTAGTCTCGACAGCTGATTTGGCATGTTCAGTGTTATGCGTAGTATGGCTAAAAGTCATGGCTAGAGAGTGTAGTAGAGACCAATCAAACAATAGGTTACAACTGCAGAGAATCTGTAGACTCACGAGATGGATCCCTGTGGAAATTCCAAAACGTCTAAGCAACGTTTTCCAAAGCATATAATCGCTGCCAAACTGCATTCCACACTTGTCTTTTTTTCAAACCTGCCATCATCATTCCCAGTATGTCAGACGTTATCGCGCAAGATCTGCTTGTCTGCTTGCTTGCTGCCTGCTCCGGTTCTCTTCCAAAGGTTGCAACTGAAGTACCGGTAGTGTCTGCAGCTATAGCTCATCTGTTTCTTGGTATAAGTTTGGTTGGCACTGGCATGATGCAAGTCGGCCTATGGCTCAAACGCGGTGAAGTTGACGTATGAGCGACTGAGTGAGTCGTGGCCATGATCTCAAAGGTTTGAGCTGGTTTGGGGTCCGAAATATATCAAGGTTAGTAGTTTGTACTGACGTACTGTAGAATATTCCGATGAGTCGTTCCTACCTTTAATGGTTATAATGCAGAGCAGAGCGCGCTTTATTTGTGTGCTTAAGAAACTTTCCTTGACCTAGCTCATACTTGATGCCTACGGTCGTTAAAATAATAAGTTCTAATATTGACTCACGTAGTTATATTCCCTGTATCGTATTGTGACGGAGATTTGTTACCTTACGTTTGTCTGTATGTATTCTCGATGAGGGACATTTTTTTTCTTTTCAAATGAAGTAGATATTTACTGTAAATAATTCGTATATAAGGTTGAAATATTATGTCCGTGACAAGATATCATCGCCGCATTGATGATGAAAGCGTTAGCGAGCAAATACAAATCCAGATGTCGAGGAATATTCGGTCGATTGTGATCGAAGTCGGACAAAACTGCAGACGGGTTGCTGGGTTCTTCAGCAGTATTTGGATACTATGTTCTTACTACGTATGCACGACACAGTGTGCGATACAGGCGTACTTGAACTCATTGACAGAGTACTTCGAGTTTTGCGAGGCGGATATTGTGTATCATCCCACTTCATATTTGAGCCCGTTCAGTAAAAGTACAAAGAATTTAGATAACGCAAAGCTTGATAAACTGACAAATACTTGTATTTGTGGTGAAGGTAGGTGATTGTATTTATTGTTGTTGTGAAGTTATGGCTTTTCCAACTACTACGGTCATAAATTATACGCCAAGTCAATGCTTGCACTCTCCCGATACGGACTGCTACCGATTTTAAAGTATTATGGTTTGACTTTGCCTGGAATCGAACCTAGGAACCAACCGATCGGCTTGACAGCCGAACCATTCAGCAAACTTGGCGGCAATGCGATACAATTGAAAGCGCTTGTAAATCAAATCATAAAGATTAGGATATCATTTGATACAAATCAGGAAGCTTCGCGTTCATCCGAATATGAACCTAATCCGGTTTCTTACCACCCCTTAATGCAAAGTGTGACAGGGCCGCACGGAACGCTGCACAAGTCCCTTGAAATCCCGCACAAAAAGTACGGAACGCTCCCGTAACCGGAAGTAGCTGTGCACGAAAATACGTCACCTTCCCGTGTCATTTGCGATGCTACTACCATCATGGCCTACTTTAGAGTAGGTCATGCTACCATGCTAGTTATTGATGCTGTTGCCACTGTGTAAGCTGAATTGGGTTGTTAGATCGATTTTGCGCACCAGAAGTCGACCTTAGGACACCGGAAGTGCACGAATGCTCATTTTCCCGCAAAAGCTAGCCAATAATTCCGCACAGATTTTCAATATGGCGCACAGAACGTGTTCCAAAAATACGCCAACGTTTGCAACTGTGGCTATGTTATACAGCGAACCTCGAGCTCAGCAAAGTGCATGAGACTCAAAGAGAAACTGTACAATACTCAAATATGCCGCAAACGTGATTATAAATGCGATTTTGTAATATAGGTGTCCTGCTACCCTCAATGTATAAGCCTACCTCAAGGTTATGCGACATATGTCTAATGCGTCATGCAGTAGTGGATATATTCCTGGTGATAATCGCTAGTTATCTCTAGCCATGCAGTCTGTAGGATAATACCCGCCATACTTGGCTTGATGCTAGAGTCGCTTGAAAATATGGTGCGTCTTCTCGCCGTTATGCAAAATATCACGACGAAATCCTTCACGCACGCACGTCACGCATTTACAGTAATTCGGCATTCTGAGCAGATGTCAACGGCCAAGCTGTCATATCGACTTCACGACACGTACCGTAATGCTCATCACGTAATTTCGTCTCAAGGTCGCCACGGTGATGGTTACTCACACACTGATTTGCGAAAATTTTACGCCGGTTGATTCGTCGCAATCCGCCACATATTTCTTTCGTTTGAGACCCTCATTAGACATCGCTGTAGACCTATTTGAATAGAGCAATTTGAACTGTGGGCTTTCTAACACGTTCATAAATATCTTCGCCACCCTTCAGTAGCAGTCATAATGAGGATGATTCATGCGATGCTTCCCGACATGTGCTCAAGTAGGCGTTGAGTCAAAGAATCACAACTCCTGTCAGAAAGCATTGATGTTATCATTCAAATGACGCGTCCATCAAACAAACTCAATCAATCGTAACTGCACTTCCGCGTTTCTGTTGGCCTCATAAAATCACAATTTTATATTAAACATAGATTTGGTAATGGGTTTAATTGTAATATGACGTTATTCTTGTAGAATCAAAAGCGACTGAGAAGGAAGTTCGGAAGCATTCTGCGGCGGTGTCACGATGGTTGATGCGTGCAGGATTTCCGAACGCGTTGGATGATCCAACCAAGTGGAACGATGGGACTTACATGTGGAGGATTCTAAGGAAGATCGGCAGAAGAAAAGAATGGTGAGTTGTTGATGGATATTTGAGAAAACGCAATACAATAGATCCAGTGTGCACCACGGCAACGATTTTACCCCTCTGTTGGCTGAGTGTTTGACTGTATGACTGTACTTGCCTTCTGATGGTGGGGTTCGATTCCCGATCGAGTCAAACCAAAGACTTTAAAAGTGGTATCCATTCCTTCTCTGCTTGTCAGTCAGTATCGCAGAGGGCCGAAGGTTGTGTTGTGATAGTGATCCGGGTTATAAACCGGGAGTATCGACACGCATGCTAAACATTGACCTGGCGTATTATGACATTAAATGAAAACTCCATAAATTCAAAAGGAACAGCAACCCACGAACCGTAGGCATATCAAACAGACCCCATAACCGAACAAAGAGACACAGTATGAATAAAATAACCGCAACAATAGATACTTTGCAATCAAAAGTTTGATTTCCACTTGCATGTCGACTCAACGTGGATGTTCGTCAATTTCTACACGAGGCACAATACAACTTCATTATTTCTGTCGCCTCGTCATTGCAGTCGGCCATGAGGCTGCCAAAAACTTGAATTATCTAGTCCCATAATTGTGACTAATCATATTGATAGCTGGAGTGGCTAATATCATATTAATAACGACATATGGCCCATTTAGATGTTCTAAATATGAAACAGCCGTGAAGCGACATATCACCCTATAGATAAATATTTATTCATATGAAAATTCTGTTGCTATATGAGAAATTCTTAGGACTATCGTTTTGAATAAATATAGCAGCTAAGGCGGACGACAACGATAGTTGGTTGGATAATTGGAGATGTAACCATCACTGATTTTCTATCTTGGAAGTATCTTGTTTGGCATAAACAATGGATTTGTAGAATCATGTTAAAGCCTGGGTGATATCTGAACTCTGATCGAGTATTTTGCATGTGCATGGTGTTGTTGCGACTCACCATAACTTCTATTTCCGAGATTCCGAGGTTGCCCTGAACTAAGCTGATCTACTCAATACCCGACAAACTGACGCACACGAGGTAGGCCTATACGCACCCCCTGTATGGTTGGTCATGTAAGAGTATGGGTTAAGCTGGATGTCGAGTTTGGCGGGTTCCCTGCGTCGGTATTTCCTGACACCCGGGTCATTTTTCAGGCGAGAAAGGAAGAGAGTCATTAAGCCGATGCCGAAATGGCCGTGGCGAAAAGGCGTAGACCACATACCCACAATTTTGCTCTCTGTCGTAACACCATACAGATTACAGAACCATACGGGAGATTATATGCATGAGTGTCACAACATCTTGTTCAAAATCAGAATAGTCCTTCTTTCACCAGCTATACCGCTTCTTATTCATAGTCATAAAGAAGCATTTCAAGTATTAACTGAGTTGTGTTGTTTTTACAAAGTCTTTGTACTATAAGTACACACCTACCTATTTGTACAGGCAAAATCGTGACGAATTCATCATCTACTGGTGATCAAATATGCGAGAAAGTGGATAATAATATCGACGGTAGTCGGCTGAATGTATAGGTCTAGGGAACAGTATAGACATAGAGTTCTACATACCGTATAATCGCGAACCACTCCATTGTTCTCAAAGAATTCACAATATTGAAGGGCTGGTACTGTGAACGAATGACCAAGTCTTCGGTCTGACAAAACTGTCATTCAGACTGTAGGACTGTGCGCCCGTGCGTAGACGCGTAGACTGTCAATCGGGGGTGTCACTGTTGACCAGTAACTATGCGAACGTACCTATAAATTGGCCTATACATTATGAACGTGCGCATGCATGAAAGTCCGCATGCTGAGGCCAAGTCACCACTTTCATTTCATACCGAAGGGTTGAACAGAACGGGAACCCACGTAATAGTCAATCAACCAATCAATCAAATTACAAATGTTCGCAAATTGAAATGTGCGGCATGCACAGAGTCACAGTGCGTGGATGGTACCCACAATACGAATCTATAGCAGGCCGGGTGTTATCATGCAGACACACGGAGTACTACGTACATAACCGTGATGTTGTTTCTGTATTTTTCGGACGCTCAGGTCAATGCTTAGAACGCGTGTCGATACTTCCAGTTTATAGCCCGGATCACTATCACAACCAGAACTCTCCGCACTCCACACTCGCACGAGACCGATTACGCACGTAATACGTAAAGAAGGCTTCCGGATACCAATTTTTAGTCTTTGGTTTGACTCGCTCGGCAATCGAACCCGGAACCTCCCGATCAGAAGGTGTACGGTCAAACCATATTCGGTCAACTGAACGGCCATACGCGATGAAAAGAGGCGAGGGGAAGACTGCGCTAAATTTGAATCGTCATGTGTCATAAACTTGCGATCTTTCACGCGGGACCAATGTATAGTCTATTTTTCCTCTTCTGTATGACTAAAGCATAATCGTCACATCGATTTTATTACTGTATATATTATAAAATTGACTCATTAGATCAATATTAACACATTTTCTTTGGGTTTATAATTCAAAACATGGTCACGCACTCTACAATCCGCTCATTACGCTTGGAATATCAAATTTTTCTATTCTCGTGAGACGCGCGTATCAGCTATACGAATGTAAAATGATTAGAGAACCATCGTCGATTTCAGGGTGGCAAAGGTTTTTTAAAAGGTTTGGCGTTTACATGTAATTCTGACTCAATGAATTGCAGGCCAACCGGGGCCAACTTGTCTTAGTCCTGGAAGAAAGAAAGAAAACTGGTCATTGATCGGAGCACAGATCAAACGATATCATCCTGGACTGGTAGAGGTAAGTTGTTGTTGATTTGAATATATTGCGTTTTCAACTACTAAGGTCATACAGTATATGCCAGCCTGGCGTAGCCAGGTCAATGCTTATACAGTACACGTGTCGATACTTTCGGTTTATATCCCGGATCACTATCACAACCACAACTCTCCGCACTACCCGATACTGACTGCCAAGTAGGGAAGAAACGGATACCAATTTTAAAGTCTTTGGTTTGACTCAGTCGGGAATCGGCCCCGGAACCTCTTAGGCACGACAAGTAGACCTGCAGTATAAACAGTGCGTTACAGACGTTGGGATATAGCCTACGCATTGTGGTTGCACGCGAGTGTAAAAGAAATCCATTTAGTAAGGGCCTACATGCCTCACACTCAACAACTCGATAGTTGTATTGAAGCTGCGGGGTCTAATGCGTGCTATCGTGTGTTGCAGCGGAACACCCAATAATCCGAGTATCATCTTTCAATACAGGGGATTCACGATTCACCCACTTACCGGTAATCTACAAATATTGTCTGTTAACCAACCCATGGCCTACTCTAGGTACTAAAGTACTAAAGTTACTAGGTACTAGGTACTAAAGTAGGCCATGACCAACCCGTGTGTCTCAACAGTCGCACAGCATTATTTCGACCTTGTACGTTAGGGAAAACTTTTGTACAGATCTAAAGATTGTAGCGCGAGACGAATGAAACAAATCATGGCCTACTCTAGTAGCCTTCTCTACTAAAGTATGCCATGAACAAACATAGCACGACTGTATGTAGACTCACTGCGATTTTCTGCAACTTTCAACAGCACCCCAATCTTTCGTGAATTATAAATTTTGGCAACGAAACCTTCCTTATTATGCTTTTTCACCTTTTAAGTCAGCGTTAAATCTCGTACTCAGGCGCCATTTAACCATGCGGGCATGGGGGTTTTAGGCCTATACCGACCTCTCCACGTAAGCGTATTTGATGATAGGTGGGAAAACATGCAAATCTTGTTGATCATATTGATGTTGAACGGCACTGGGGCGTAATATGTTTAGAATTTGACGCCAACTAAATCGCGCTACATCTTTTCACGGCTCGGTTCAACACACCGTCACCTGCACGACATGTCACATCGCATATAGGATATCGATTCGTTATCAAAATCACATTTTGCAACGTGAATGAAATCAAAGTGCGAATTTTCGCCACTCGACGGGCGAAATATTGCGATTTAAAAGCGTCCAACGGAAGGTCACACGCGTCAACCCCAGCTGTGAACTCATCGATGACAAATGACCGTCTAATTGACAAACGACCCGATTGGATATGTACTACAACATGTCATGTCATATCTTGTATAATATTCTCATTACAAACGTGAAGTAGACTTTGATTGCATGTTACTAGGTATTACATGATTAAACTCTACATAACAGTCCCTAAAGTAGCGAAAGTCTTACCTTGTCATCGCGGACACGATCTTTGACCCGTAAGAGTTTGTCGCCTTGCAAATAAATGGCGGACTCTGTAGAATGATAAAATGGATGCACGTGAAATCACTATACACGCAATACTGATACTAAATGTTTCGTGGGACCGCCGGGTGGGCACTGTGGCTGTCTATACGTACGTTACTAACATTTACAATTGCCCCAATACACCTTCACGACGGAAGATCGAGATTGTTTGTGACTGATTGTTGGTCGTACACTTACTAATTTTTATGGTGATCGCAATACACCGCATCGATTGACGGTCGGATGAGCATGGCTTAGTTGTTTCTTGGTACTTTTAATAACATTATGGTTACTGTAAAACCTCGTTCGCCGAAAGTTGGTTTGCTGGCATTGTACAGTATTTGCTCATCCACTCAAGAAGCATTAGTATTAGGTGGCTGGTCATTTCTTTATACAAAGTGTCCATCAGATCCGTTAAGAAAGACCGATAGGGTCGCGGGGCTCCAGGATTTCGGTGGGGGAAGAAACACTGACACAGTGCCCTCCTTGCGCATAGCCCTGATACAGACTAACCAAAAAAAACTTTCATCCACATCACAAGTCACACACGCTATTACTGTGAGTAACTCGAATATTTTTCAAAATTTGTGTGCTTAACTTTATAATGTTAAAAACATTGTGGCAAATCCAAATTTGTGGTGGACGTGACCCGAGTAGTGGTCCTCTGATATTGACCGCCTACTCTCACGAGAGGTAATAAAACACACAGAGGTCACAGCTATACGTCGTTTTATTGCTGGAGAAGCCATTACTGGCTAATAAGCCCAAAAAGCATAATCAAGAGAAGACAATTCCCATTGGTCAATGCCGTGTGAGCAGGGTTGTGTGGTGTCACGCATGGTTGCATTTGCATTCACCACACTACAGCGATTTGGGAAGACTATTCAATATAGAAGTTGTATTTTATGCCAATAGGCCATGGAAGATTTTCTAAGTGCGTCAATAGCACGACGCGCCGAACAAGAATTTCGTCATCTTATATTTTGAATGATAACAGCTTAGATATAAAATTGTTCCGCGCCCTTGAAATCCGTTCTCGGTATCACACTACATTAACTTTACGTGACAAAAGTGTGATCACACCAAAGACATGTGCGCTAAACACCCAAACACTCTTGAAAATTGTCCAAACAAAGATTATTACTTATTTCGGCCTACTTTATTATTAAACCCGTCAGTAAGGTCTGCTACCTCTCCAATCACCCAATAATCGCTAGTATTGTGAATTGTGTCATATCATATCGCCAGATGCTATTTCTTGACTGGATTTTCAGCTAGCTAAGGGTGGATTTAATGTTAATCTGGGCTTAAATATTTCAAATCAAAATCATGCACTTTAGTTAGACAAGTTGAGCTTTACTCAACGGAATACGAATTTTCAGCCGAAAAAATACGGCGACTTCTCAGGCTATAAATCGTCGTACTTGCTCTCAATGCGGTACATTCGTAATAGGTAACCAATCTGCGATCGCCACGTGTAAAACCAACAGTGATTCTAGTTAAAGAACTTGAAATCTCAATTTCAGCTGCAATGAAAATTACTTTAATTAAATAAAATTAGGGCAGAGATGCAGATTGATGGATATGATTAGTAGGAGGAGCTTTAACACACCACGTGGGACGTCATAATCAGGACTAATTAATTAAATGTACGCTCGGCCAACCGCATTTCTGAGGCCATTATGGCGTCACACCTATTGTTACCTCACAGTCACAGCTATGTGGTTCTCAACTTTGTAACGCTATCGTATCATGCCAAAATTAGTATCCGCAGCTCCGGTATCAGTCCCTACGGGCTCTACTGGGACAGAGTCGACGGCTGGTGCTTCAAAGATCTCTTACAGTCAATAAAAATGCGCTGCTAGTCCCTGATAAATGACCAGATAGTTGTTCCATGATGATACTCTTTGTGTTTGCGTGGCAACACGTAACATGCTATAAATTCCTATTGTCGGTAGACAGACCTACTTTCCTCGCGTATTGAATCATGTGCGTCCCACATTTTCGATTTGCAAGGCTACTTGTAGATGTAACGAAATTGACACCCGTTTTTTAGAACCAGATCATCTTATTTTGTCTGATTGCATCTCCTCAAGTGTCAATGCATCACGTCGTTCACATTCTTCACCGCACTATGAATCAACACAAACGGACTTGGAGAGCATTCGTATTGAAACAAGCTCTACGGACTAGCGGCGCCATGGAAAGGTAAGAAAGCGCCTGTTATGATAGCAAATTGTAACTAAAGTATATAATGTTAATGGTCTGACGCACTAGAATGATGGTGGACATTTAGAAATTTTAGAAATGTTCATGTGACGGTGATGGATGAGGGAACGCCGCCGTAGTGTGCCTGTTCGATATAGCACCGTCAATGGATGATAAAGACTATTTTTATTGTTGTTCTTCGTTCTTTTTGTTGGATTTACACAGACTCACATGATGTACACACTCACTTACTGGCGCATATATACCTATCATGCGAGCATTGTGCGTAAATTAGATTAAGGAATGAGCAGTGGATATACACCCTTATTGTAGAAACATGGTAATGCATAGCATAAAAGTATTTTTTTCCTTCGACAATGTCCCATTAGTGGGTGCTAGGCCTGGCCACAGCAGGTTTAACCGCCATGATTTGACAATCATTGATACCCGAATAATGCTATTCCTATCGCACCAATCAGTAAGGCAACACAATCATTAGTCGGGATCCAATCGTATCACAGGGTCCAATCACACCACAGGGGGTGACGCTACACTGCGATACCTTATACCGGCTCCTTCTGTGCCTCCTTGTCGAGTCTGCATACGCATATTATGCGTAAGTATAGTGCGTGTATATGTCATGTGAGTCTGTGTAAATGCAGCAAAAATCAAATAAGGACAAAATATACAAGGTAATCTCCTTCGTAATCTCCTTCATAAGGCGTAAGGCATAAGCCTGTAGTTGATAGTAAACTCTCAGCGTGCAATTCGTCCTTCGATAGGTTCACATTGCTAGCTAGCTCAGCGGATTGAATCGCGTGTTGTTGTTGCAGTCCTATGATTTCAACAGCTGAGGTTTATTGTGTCGTCGTTGATTAATCACGTTTGATGACGTCATGGCGCGTACACGCGATTTATTCTGTCTTGATTGGATTCGGCGGAAGTGTCATTAGCAAATTGATAAAGTTTACATAAAAACATGCCTCATTTATCAATGATCAATATACTCGTTGTTGAAACGTGCACGTAGTCATACAGAAAGCAAGTAATTGGCTATCAATATGATATTAGTAAACGTGCATGCCAATTGCTAAATTGAAAGATAGATCTATATAGACTATATTACTGGGTGACTGAATCGCGGCATTATCCTGTTCTACCAACAACGATGCAAACCAATCGTTTCCTGATGAGTAGCGGCAATTTAAGTCGATATAATCCCCAACCGTTCAACTGTCCGCCCTCTGATCGGGAGGTTCCTGGTTCGATTTCTGACCGATTCAAATCGAAGACTTGAAAAATGGTATCCGTCCATTCCCTGCTTGGCAGTCGGTATCGGGGAAGTGCGGAGAGCCGTGGACTATTAGCCGGAAGTATTGACACGTATACCGTGAGCATCGACCTGGCGTATATATGACCTTAGTAGGTGAAAAACGCCATAAACTCCTAAATTCCAAAATATAAAATGTCCCAAACCAATGCCTATAGCCCATGCAGGTGATGCTAAGAAGAGGCACAAACCTACACGTTGTCGCTTTATATCGCAAACGGATAACCTAACGACGTGCCTGAGATTATCGAAATGCGTTGGCCACTTTTCTTGTTACACGTGTAAAATCAACGGTAGCGAGTAGCGACCCTCTCCAGCCTTCCAAGCAACTGAAAACAACTACCATTAGCAGGCAGGTCAACCTATCAACGAATACAGTATATTTGGTGTCTGTAGCACTCCTGCTTGGCACTGGATAGCATGGAATCGTGGATAGTCATAGTTGTTGCAATAGCCTTGGCTGTAGATGGGAAATAATGTAAATTATTTAAAAACATGCAGTTTAAATGGCTATATCTACCAAAACCACCAAATCAACAAGAACAGCGCCATTATCTGCTTAGATTGCGAAATGTCAACAGTCAACGGAATGTATAGCCTAGAGTTTTCTAAGGCCCTGTATAAAGTTACCACAAACTCAGTTAAAAGCTGTGATATGCTGGGTAACGGCACGATTGTTGATATTGCCTAGGCGGTTGATTTGGCACTTCATATTATATTGCGTCGACGTTACCATGTCATATATCCGTGTTAATGAATTGTATATCTTTACTATAAACAAAACGAGTGAATATATGACTGTGTATGAGAATGGCTGTCATCTTAATCTCATGAGAAACGGGAAGTACTGGAAACTTGGCACTGTGTGAAACAGCGACAAAGGCTCTTTGACGTGGTCGTTAATGGAACCACCGGAATATTTCAACAACAGTTTCATCGCGTCGAGGTGGTGTAATCGGTGTGGGTGAGAAGCCGCTTGTCCGTAATCTTAGTGATTCGAATCATATCAACCGCGTTAAACCTTATATAATTGTGAAAATACTGTAGATATCCCCAACTTCCCAACCTGCCCCCGATAGCATAGCGTGGACCATGGTTCAGTATATACAGTATAGCAATTTCTGACTCATACCATATGCTCCCACGCTGTGCGCTTTATGGAAAGACTGTGGCTTCCGAGATAACATGGACCATGGTTTAGTCTAGCAACCTCGTACTTGATACATATGCTAACACACTGTGCAGAACATGAATAGCGGATGTACTAACACGGGGAAAATAAAATTGTCCCCGCCACACCCAAGCCTGAGTAATGAATGAGAAGAGTAGGGGCTGGAACAGCGTCCGATATATAAATATCGAGTTGTAAACAGTGGATGTAGAGTCTACTGTAGGCTGTGTACACGGACTCTGAATGTGAATCTTGGATCTAGAGTTTCAGCCAATCAAAACCAATCATGTCATATCCATTGTCCATGCGCGGCGCAGCCTGCTGTGGCCACTTAGAATGTGGAGTTGTCAAAGCATTAAAAAAGCTTTTTGTTACAATACTGCACTTGTCCAAATGTGTAATACCAATTATGAACATTCGCCCACTTATCCGAACGTCCACAACACCTTATAATAAGCTAATTGTAGTCATTATCATGTAGTGTACATCTATTGTATTCTATCTTTCCTTTGACTAGTTTCCTGCAACCTCGCTTCACAGTGAGCGGCTCTGGAATATGCCACGCCAATATTAACCTTCGCAATGAATTCAAAGTTGAGACATCGTTCCCATGCCCATCTTTCACCGTTGAGATCCAAGACAGCAGCGGAGAAATATGGCGCGAGACTACTAATAACGCAAGGATTATTTTGCATCGAGTGAGTTTCACACAGCCTATTGTAGGGAAAGGAGCGTGAATACTTGCGTGCAGGAGCATATTCTCGACCACAAATCGAAATTGAAGAAACTTGTATTGGCTGAATAGACATATAGACTAAATCTTATCACAATCCAATATCTTAGTCTTATATAACTTGGAAAGATTGCAATATGTCAATCGTAATAAATAAGGCAAAGTTGCCACAGATTTAACGTCCCGCCTAGTTTATTGGAATATATTTCACAAGCTTTGGAGGCTCCACTCTTGCCATCATGCCAAGGTGTGACTATAGGCCATGCAGATTCGATATCGTGTCAGACGAGTGGGTCGGCGTGTTTGCGGTATCGTTGGTGTAGTCTCGGTAGCCATTTGTAGCTCTTTCACGCAACTAGCTGCTGCCATTTATGTAGAAATGTTGTCCGCGTGGTGTCGCCCGTGTTCTTTTCGCACCGCGTAAACCCATAGTCGCTCTCTTTTTCTTCGCTCTGCGTCAACCTTGGCGCTACACGATAAAAGAAAGGGATTGGAACCCGAGCGCATTTGTTGCGGGATAATGTGTCCAAAAACTTACAATAACATGCTTGTCCTGTCATCGCGTTTGGGACGCTGGAAGAAATTGCAGACAGTCATTTACTCATCGAAGGACTATAACTGTTTGTCTGCGCCGCAACACAGATTCCTATCGTGGGTACTTTCCTCGCTTGTTGATTCTGTGAAACCCACATTGCTAACATAGTAATAAATCGTGTTATCAGATTCTAATGTGGTTGATATTGATCAAATCTCTGTAACAAAATCACTCACACCAACGCGTGATACAGGGAGAAGAATATTCTGGAATGACGGATATGCGACAGTCGGAACGGCCGTTAGAGATTATCAAAGTATCTCGACTCCTTTACAAAGTAATCTACATTGTCCGAGTTAAAGGAAGCTGCAAAATAACGATACGACCAGGTATGTAGGGGGCTACATGTAAATTTTTCTTAATAACACTGGCATAAGAATATTATGCTGGGACTAGGCTGATGCACGTGATAGCACATCGCGTGGTGTTGAACTTTCTTGCAGGCTCGATATAAAAAACCAAACATAGACTTTTATTAGCAAACCCCAGCCTCGATTCTTAAAACACCAAACCGCAACGTAGAGAACAAACCTACTGAAGAACCCACCGTCCAATGAGAGGGTTTTTAAACGAAAGCAATCGACTACAACTTACAATCATGATTCGGCGTAATCAGTGTAAAGCAAGAATACCTTCTTCTATTATTTTGCCTATGCTAATTAGCGATGGGTCTGGGGGCCAAGCCGAGCGGGCTAGCTACGGCCTTGGTTACACCACACTAGTAGTCTGTTTTGAAATCACAGGGATTTTTGTCAGTTCGTTACTAGGGTCGACTTGTCATTCTCAGCACCTACAGTCGCTAATAAGCAACTCGGACAACGATTTTAAATATCTGTAGTTGATTAAGAAGCAATATTATCTAGGTTACAGATCGTGATTCTACGTAATCATACTCAATGAATTTGATACAAATGACGTCATTTCATTTAATTTTGCAAATATTTGCTTCACAACGCCGACAGATTCGATGAATTTATTTCGAGATGAAACAACCAAACACCTTAAAAATGTCAGAATCAATGAATAAAGGGATACTATAAATATTTGTTTTTCATAATAGGAATCAAAAAAGGTGGTCATATATACGGTAGCCCATTCACTGTACAAGCAGATGGTGCGGCGTTAGCCAGACCTACACCGAGCCCACGTCAGACGCAATTGCCACAGTGGAAAGACAGGATGAGAATCAGTAACGGTACAGATCAAAGTACATTAGTCGGAAGCAACAAAGCCGAAGACCCGAAAGATGAAAGTGCGCAAGAAATCAAAGGGATCGAAGAAGAAAATTTACTAAAGTCGTCGTTTTTTACCAAATTGCTGAAAAAATCGATGGAATCTATCACGAAAGCGTTCATCACTGCTTCAAAAGACCCCGTCACAGAAAAAGTTCCAAAGAAAGTGAAACGAAAGACCATAATCGACCCAACATCAAACTGGCCTGGACGACAAAGAATAATATCAAACGTGCGGCCGTTGTTTCCGTCATCTCGACGTTTAAAAATCCGATCCGTAACGATCCATCGCTACACCAATGCAGCAATGCCAAGCATTGAGCAATACTTTTTGGGTAAAGACTTTAACGTCGACGAGAACGGTAATGTCGCCGCTGACGCCGGAAAAGATCGTGGCATCATGCGTTTAATGCGACAAAGTTTCTCCGCCGATGTGGACAATGCCGCGTCAGATACAAAAAAGAAAAGTCGCTCTATTTCAAATCAAAATGAAAACGTTAGGAAACAGAGACTTCGTAGAGAAAATAACGTATTCGCAGCGCCTTGGAGTCGGCATAAGCGACTTAGCGACACCAAATATCGGAAAGGTCGAACAGGTAAATGGAAGGAGTCGTCATCGTCCTCGGAAAGCGACGTTCATGAGGTGGAATTCGTAAGGCAATCCAAGAAAGAGGTGAGAGCATGTTGCCTGTGCTATGCTAATATATGCTGCTTATGATTCCTGATTGAGGTGAACATATGACATTCTGATGTATCGTGCGTACTAAAACCTGTGAAATTACCAAAGGATTGCTGATTCTTTGGTCAACCAGGCGCTCAGTACTGCTCTATAGGTCGCTACTCGGGGGTTCTAATCGAACCCATTCGGTCATAGAAATTGTATAGGCAGCCTATCAGATAGATGACCAGAGCAATGTGCAGTATGTTGCCGGGTTCTTGGTGGCGTACAAGAGCGACCTACTTCTGCTCCACACACTCTTTATGTCGAGAATGCAACATGCGCCGGTTAGGTACGCGCGATAACAAATACGAATGTGTAATTTACATTCTGTTCGTAAGCCTGCCCAGGCCGACATCGCCGCAAACCTATCTTAGGAGAGATTTGCTTTTGCACTTCCAATATTGTGACTCCCACAGTTGCCGGCTGATAAATGTATCAGACGGAACTAATCAAGCACGCCATTCGTTATGGGCTAACCACAATCAGTGTAAACGTGTGAACCGAATGTATACCGGTTAAATCGGAATTGTTCGTTTTTCCACTCTGGCTTTTACCAATGATTGATACATTGTCACAACCACAGACGAAGGTGCCTAACTGCCTATGAGCGGAGCTCTTAAAGTTTGTGAATGTTTTAATTCTCAACATATCAAAGCTGGACGTTAAATCTGTGATGAATTCTTACGATATCTATGTCATATGGGAAATAGTTCACAATTTTCCGGGGGTTGCTTACTGTATTCATCAGTTCACGCTATATACTGTGCTTTATCTGCAGGGTATGAAGAGTGCGGTGTCGGCTAGCACTGAGAGAATATCTAAAGCCAGTAGCAGTGTCGCAGATAAGAATTTGCACCACAAGCTCCTATGTAGTGAGAATTCGTACCATGCAAAGGAATCCACTCTCCGCAAACTCTCGGCTGATCAGCTCAAAGCCAATGCGAGAGGACGACAACGTCGATCTGGTTATGAACTTGTCAAACAGCAGTCGCAACAACGTTTTCAATATCATTCGCCAGCTTTCGAACGTTTCGTTAGCAAGCAAGTCGATAGTATTCTAAGTAAAGTATTTGAAGCTGTGAAAAGGACAGTGCTTACAGAATCACCAACTTTAAGTTCTCTTCAGTAGCTAACTATGATCAATTCTTGCATTGGCTTATGCTTGACGATCATGCTGCCTGCTGCGATGATTGCGTACAAAACGGCCTTGACAGTGCTTTGTTTGTTTTGTGACATTAGCCAACAACACCTGATGATTTATTGGTGATGTTCACACACATTTCTTAATGCATAGCCTTAGAAAACTCGAAGGTTCGTGAAAATAATCAGTATTCAGTATAGGCCTACAATCCTATCTGCCAGGTGCGGAGAAAAGCGAAAACAAGTGCTCTTATACGCTGATGTTTGTTACCTGATCCCCGTAACGCCGGGAGCCCCTAAATAATTAATTCAGTTTGTCACTAGCCCCGGGCAAATTAAAGCCTTTGGATTACGAGATGACGCTAGCTGGTTGCGCACCCGCGTCGCTCCCTGTTCTTGCAACCTATCACAGAAGACAAGGATACCACAGGGAAAATGTCGCGTTGACTCGCAAGAGGTCCCTGTTAATGTGTCATAGCATCAATTCACACTAAGCGTTTGATATAGAGAATGTCACCACAGTTTTAAGGTCAACTGGCCTACTAAAATATTTTACATGGGTCAACACAGATGTATTGGAAACTTAGCTTGTAAGCTTTTGGCGCTCTGTTCCTACAAGGTCGAAATGTAGCGACAGTCGCCACATAGGCCTACTCTATTCGTTTGGTGGCTACGGGATCGAGATTTCAACGTGGGATGTCTGTTCGATTAATCGATAGTGTGCTGCGTGCTCCTCATTTCAAGTTTCGGTGCTTAGTTCTCTACACATATATTTATTGTCATTGCTTGTGCTTCATTTTCTTCACTGTAACTCGCTTCATGCTCTTCAAATGTTTTCCACGTGCATTTTCATTCGATTGCTGCGTGACAAACAATGTGATTAAATATGATAAAGAATTGAATTTGCGGGGTCGTCTTAGAACAAGCGTGGAATGCTTCAGGTCGTCCCTTCACAAGTGGGGTCTCATTGCGCCCAGTCCGGCATGCGAGTGTGGTACAGGGGAGTGAACCGCAGACCATGTCATCCATTCACGTGCACTGTTTTTAAGCCATCCAGTGGAGTCACTGGTCTGAGGAACGTGGACGAGGCCACCAAGCTGTGGCTGCTGTGCGACTGCCCTAGTCAGAAGAAAGAGTTGAAAGCCAAACGAAAGAAGAAGATGGGGTCGGCAATAAACAGGCAGTAGAACACTGTACGTATGTGTCATTGGTGATAGCTGATACTGAAACATGTCACTATTGCTGGAGGCTGGAGTTATTATTTTATAAATCTAGGCTATTTGCGGCTTTTGGGATGCTTTAACTAGTAGGCAATTGCCCCATTCGTCCTCGGCCTTGGGCTGTAGGCTTACTGTGTTGATGATGAGCCATATACTTATTGATGTCGCTAGAGAGTTATTAGTTGACGAGAACAATGGCAGATCAATGTTTTCGGTTGATACATTCGACAAATCGTTACATTCTTTTCTGGTAAGTTTAGTGAATACGGATTACAATATAAAGGAATCCTTTTGCAAGCTCTATTATTTCTGCACACACACGACTACTGTAGCAGAAACATGATATCACGGAACATGTAAGAATTGATACAAGATATATCTCCACGCCAAATTCGTGGCTTGTATCCATGACTTTCCCTGTCATAGTAAAGATGTTCAGATACCGGAGCCAACGAAATATACACCAGGATTTTTGACTGGGCTTCGTGGTGAAATGGCATAAATGCTTTAGGATAGCCCCGCTGCAGATATTTTCCGTCCGATGCCCGCGGTTACTGTTCAGTCACTGTCATCCGCCAAGCTTCAAGAATGTGGTATTCTTACTGATTTACTACGGAGATGTGACTACAAGATAAGAGTTCCTTTAATTTTTCAGTTAAAAATATAATTTTGAATATGTATAATGAACCCAAGTCACGTATTGTGGCATTCGCACGGTGCAGAAGCTAGCAAACCACTAAGCGAATTGGTTTGGCAGAAATACCACCCACGCGACGATCACACGCAGAGGATTAAAATTTCAAGCAGCCCGAATTCGGGGCATGGCCGATCAGCTCTTTCTAGTAGACAGAGAGGAACATACGAAAGGGAGTTGATTAATCGGAGATCAAACATTCTTGGTGACGGTTTCCTTGACGTTGGAGACAATCCGGGAGGACCAATACAAGTCACAATAAGCCTTGCATCATCAGAGTTACTAGGACCTGAGATATCTCTAGACGAATCGGTAGCAGAAATTGAAATACCGCTTTCAGTGAGACGAAATTTCGTGTCTTTGCGAGGGTTGTCCAGTAGCTTCAGCCAGTCAAGAAACCGCTTCATAAATCACGCTGTTTCAACACATATTGAAAGCGCCGAAGCTGCTACAGGTCTCGAAGAGAACAGGGAATACGTACCATTCTTTGTAACCAACGACACATCAAGCACTCGGACTGATATTCAAGACCTGAGCTTAGGGGTGAACACTCAAGTAAGTATGTAGAACTATCTGTATATAGCCTACAGAAGTACCGTACAGTATAGGTGTCTATATAGGTTTCTAGTCTAGTCTAATTTATAGGTGTCTGATCTATCCAGCTCGATAATAAAACTTGAAGCGGGCTCTCATCAGGCTCCAAGCCTAAATTGATACATATAAGGCGTATAGGTATAGGCTACAATGGGTAGAAAGTTAAGTAGAATTCTTGAGATATTTCCTACTATAAGCAGTTGAACACATTTTTCCAGCTTATGCAATGCATATAATTGTGATATTAATCGTGGGGAAGTAACCAACGGCCATCCTACTATTGGCCTCTGACATGCAGGACAAGCAAAAATGAACTAAGGCGCGTGGGGGTATATGAAGATCTTTAATTAGGCCTGTTTCTGACTTATCGTCTCGGTTATTGATTGGATACGACCTACAATTATTACTACTTTGAATCAACACCTCAATTCTGAGGTGCAGGCCTACAACCTCCTTGGCGTTTATTCCACTGTCTCACAGGATTCACGCGATGATCTACCGCTACGTTCGCCAAGCGGGTAAAATACCTGAATGAGCAACATGGTCTTATTCCTGAGTCATTCAGATGACTTGGCGTATTTGGAACTAACTGAGACTCCTTTCAACACCCCATTCCATGAATCTGTTTCGAGCTTGGTAATTAACCTTTATTAACAAAAGCGTGTCTAGCGGCTAGTACCTCAAACCGAGTCAACGTTCTACACTTTATGCCGCTAGATGTGAGCAGAATCTTTATCAAAGTAAATATATGCACAGACTACACTAATGGAAAACCACAAACGCTCTTCAAGTCACGTGATACCGAGTCCGTGGGAAGGCAGAGCGGAAGACGAAACCACCTCAAATAATAAAGGTACCAGTCCTCTGCAAGACGGCTGCGACCCACATGCCATGATATCAGAAATCAAAGTGTATCAGAGACGAAGTGAAAACAGGAAAGAAGCACCCAAGTATCCATTTGAGACAGGATCTCCAAAAAGCAAAACATCCAGCAGGTTAGTTATATCTAATAAGTCATTTTATTCGAAATTTCGTTCACTCCAAAAATTGTCTCTTAACTCTTCTTTAGATCATCAATACATAACGGGTTACTGCGTAGCCATCGTCTACAGAACTTTTCTCAGCCATCTGTCGTCAGTAGCACTCAGCAGCTATTATGCCTAACACCTAGCAGAGGAGGTGTGATTACGCTCGGGTCGCAAAATGAGTTGAAACGCCTCGTGAAGCCAACAGAGTCAAACAATAGCAGTGTGCATGTTAAACGATTCAATGAAAACGAAAGCAAAGCATCAAAATCACAAGCTACTACAGTAGTGACGAAAATAACACGAGGAGACAAACCAACTGCCTACAGACTGATGCAACGGGACACGGCAGCACGACCCCGCACTTCAGCAACGCAGGGTCACCCGTTCCTACTATCAAATTTACATTACAAGCATACAACGCAGATAAGACAGCCACACCGTTACTCAGTCACTCCCCCGTCTATTATCATGCAAAGCAGATACAATCTCAATGTTTCAAGGCCACAAACTGGTGAACGAAACTTAAATACAGCCAGCACCACGAGATTACAACCAGCTACTGCTTACAGATTGATTGAAAATCATATAAAATGGAACAGGAAGCCTTCGATGCGTTCTGCGGACTTGGAAAGCGCCGATCAAGTATATCCATATCAATCTTCATTCAATATCCTAAACCCGGCTAGTCAAGCAAGGAAAATGGCCCCGGTATTACGCGTAGTGCCAGCTCTACCCCGAACAGCTTATCCTGTCGTTGTAAAGAAACCTCCAAAATCGCCAATCGAAACAGAGCCGGTTTCACAGAAAAGGGTTCGATTCAGCGATCAAATAGGACTCCCACTGGTGAGGAATGCCACACCAATCTACAGACGCAAACATTCATACATATTGAGATGGTTAGAAACGGCTGGAAGACCAGCAAAAAGCATTGGGTTGCCGCTCGCCTAGTGAATGAAGCGCAAACTGGCAAACAAACACAGCAGTAGACTTATCGCCAGGTTCTTACAATTTTAAGGATTTAAATTTCAGAATATTTTTATATGCGGTCTACCTACGAACAATAAATTAGTATTCAGTGAGATCACGAAGCCTACGAGGCTGATATAAACTGGATCCCAGCTATTACTGACTCCTACTATTTCTGTTACTATTATACCCATGTATCTGCTCTAGCCTGTCCTGTACGTGGTGCAAAACGCCGTCCGATGATAAACTGGAAGTATTGACACGTAAACCGTAAGCATTGACCTGGCGTGTAAATGACCTTAGTAGTTGAAAACGCCATAAATTTCAAACAAACAAACAACCAACCACCCAAGGCCGCTCGGAGATTGGTGTACGAATATGCGCTCCATTCCTGCCTTCCTGGAAAACCAATTAATTGGCAGCGGGGATTATCTTTATGGCTTTCTATCTCGTAATCAGATATTAAGCATTCGAAAACTGGAGGCCACTAGCGGATCAAGAAGATAAAATTACCTATCAATCTGAATAGTTTTATATGCGTTGACGGACTATTGAACGGTCTATTGATTTCAAGCTTCCGTTAATGTTCGTTATTTTGTCTATTTGTTAGAGATTTCGTTCACATTTCTCAAGATTCGAATAAATAATGCTGTTTCTGGTAATTAAGCTTGCTGTCCGATGCAACCCGAGTCAAGTCCGATGTTACCCCAATACCAATACATTTTATGTTAGCTAGCGTTCAGATCCACACCGCATTATATTTAGACCTCTCTGATTATTCCGTGATGTCGTCACAGCTGGACATTAAGCATCGCACCACGATTTGAGCCTCATATGTCCCAAACCTTATTTTGATTCTTGTAATTCGATCTGAAAAGAATTTGTGCGACTTTGATGCTGATGAGTGATGACACGTAGCCTACATAGACATATTTTTCGGCATATCTGAAATATACGACGATTCATTAGTCGTTAATGAAATTTGTGACTGGAACAGGGGACGGCCACTATACGTAGTTTAGTTATCTATTGTGCCGCTCACGGGAGGGCAGCAACGTCGTACGTGGCACGCCTACTAGCGGTGACGTCATCCCATTTAGAATTTCCGGCTGGATCCGCCCCTGAGCCGACGCTGTTTTCCAGCCAGATTGCCAATGCTGGGATATATGCGGGGATATAAAACCCTGGGTGTTAAAGCGTGTCTGTAGTATTTGTGCAAAGCGATTTTTTCTTGCGTTTCCGTCAGGGAGAATAAAAAACGACTTTTTGAGAGACTTTGGTTTCCGTGAATGATCTAGCTCAATGGTGTCGTTGATAGGGCAAATGTAGCGGATAAAGCATGGCGATATTATCTTCTTCTGCATATTTCATAATGTTTAATGGCGTTTTTATGTCACGAAACAACCCTACGAAGTCGTAATCCAAAGATCCAATGCAATTTGTGCTATCTACGCATTTCCCTTTGAAACTTTTCGCATGGCTTGTCGTGATGACAAGAGCCATATATTTACGCATTGTACCGTAGCACTCGGTCCATGTTTTCTTCTGCAAATACGTGATATAGTTTCAGAGTTTCTCGCCCGTGGATATTTTATTCCATTCTTTTGCATATTTCCCTTGTCGTTGTCGATATCTATAGGGAAAAGATGGTAAGTTCAGTATAGTCTGCATCGCTTCCTTTTTGTTCTGCCGATGTCATTGAGGGGCCGGGCCGTCAGCAGCAATTCGCACACACTGTTACTACTGGTATCAACGCCGTGTGGATTCGCCAAGCTTTAATGCGGTGAAGTCGGCTCGATAACATTCTTCCATGGTAGTTCTTTTAAATGTTAAGCAGAATATTCAGGGGGGGGTGTGTGTAGATGGGGAAGTATGGCCCTTTTCGTGGCTTCTATGTCTGTTGCGGCCGGGGTCTGGCATTTGACGTCGGTGGTTTTAGCCGTCAAATCAAACTCATTCGCCACTTATGGTACATAACTCATCAGTCATCACTTACGGGCCATTTTGTCCTGAATTGAATCTTGGCCAGCCCAAAAGATTTCATAGTTGGATCAAGTTTTATGAATTTATGTGCCAGTCACCGGTATATGATGAGTGGAGGAAACTAAAACTCATGTCCTGTGTATTCAGAAACCATTAATCCTCCAAGGTCATGAACGTGCAATCACCCAGATCAAGTACAACAGAGAAGGTGATCTACTGTTCACGGCAGCAAAGGATTCCATCCCCAATGTTTGGTTTACGGTTAATGGTGAAAGGTATGATATGCCTGTTTCCTTCCACCCCATGACAGTGAATATAGGTATGCCTAGGCCTACATGTACTGGTAGGTAACGTTGTAATACACTACATTCTTCTGCTTTCGTATGACTTTTCTTTTGTAGCCCACCATTGAAACGCAACTGTGCAGTTTATAATATAAGGTAATGGTACTGCATATATTTTTCAGATTGGGCACCTATGATGGACACAGAGGAACTGTCTGGGCTATTGATGTCAACTGGGACAGTACAAAAGTATTGACAGCTGGCGCTGATCAAACCTCAAAATTATGGGACTGTGAGACAGGTGTGTCTCTCAAATCTTCTGAGAAGAAACTTGATACCAGTAGTAGAATTTGTCAGCCAATAGACCCATTAATGAGATTTAATTATATGATTTTGTTTCATACGTCACCACTGTGGACTTGGCTGTTACGGATACAGAACTAACTTGAGTCATTAGCTGCTCCAACTCTGCTGGCCTCAGTGTTGCTCGCAGCATATCCTATATATTAGGACTGGCAGATCTTTACCTTCAGCCATTGCCTTTTCTGTAGTCTCCTCTTTGATAAGTCAGAATTGGCAGATTATCCGGCGTGTTCCATTACGCTGACGTCTGAAGTGGCAGGTCTGGAATCACAACGAGCCGATCTAACATGCACTTGGTATTGCAGGAGTTTGTGTGAATACGTATAACACAAAGTCATCGAGTAGAAGCGCCAACTTCAGTTATTGTGGGAATTTACTTGAGTACACAACAGACAGACAAATGAAACATGAACCCATGGTATCAGTGCATGATGTACGGGAACCAGGTGAATGGTGGATTAGGCCAACGTTAAATTTTCGTATTTTACAATAATGCTTGATGAATTTCAGCTGATGCTACCCCAGCCCTTCAATTCACGATTGATACGAAGATGATGTCAAAACCTATGTGTTCGTTATGGGGACCGCTTGATGAATATATAATAACTGGGCATGATGATGGTACATTAGCCCACTGGGATACAAAGGTTGGTCTCAATATTTGCACTGTAATGTCTGATATAAAATGATATTTTTTGTTTACTATACACAGACGGGGCAACAACTTCATTCTGTTCGTGAACATACGAACCTTATCAGAGATATGCAGTTCAATAGTGATCAAACTATGCTAATTACTGCCAGTAAAGACAAGACCGCAAAGGTAGCTTATTGCAAAGTATCTACTGTTGTTGTGTTCACCTTCACCAGCTAATATTCTTCTTTCGTTTGGCTTTTTCCTCGGACTAGGCGTCAGTGCAGCCGCTGGCTGCTTGATGGCCTCGTCCAGGTTCTTCAGACCAATCACTCCATTGGGTGACTTATACATTGCACATGAATGGATGACATGGTCTGCGGTTTGCTTCCCTGCACCACACGCGCATGCTGCACTGAGCACAAGACCCTATTTGTGAAGGGACGATTAAGACGCATCCACGCCAGACGCGGCAGATCAAAGTTTTGGGGATGTGTCAGGGATGGGAAAGTAGAGGGAGTGGCGTGTTCTTCTGTTCCCACTCTTACCTCGACTTGTCGTCGATCCAGTCTGCAGCATCGGGCATCGCTATAGGCTTCCTGAAGCGAGAGTGCAGCAGGCACAAATGGATGTCTTGATTTCGACTGATTTGTTTTTTAGCTTTTTGATACGGCTACATTGCAGCCCTTGAAAACGTACAAAACTGACAGACCAGTGAATTCAGCAGCCTTGTCACCAACTAATCTTCATGTGAGTTGAAAATTCAGAAGTTTCATAAATTTTTATTTTGTGATCCGGTCTTGTTTGCTGAAAGGTTGTGATTGGTGGTGGACAAGAAGCTATGGAAGTCACAACAACCAGTTCTAGAGTTGGTAAATTTGATGCTAGGTTTTTCCATATGGTTATAGAAGAAGAATTTGGAAGGGTGAAAGGTCATTTTGGCCCAATTAACAGTCTTGCATTCCACCCTGATGGAAAGAGGTGAGCATAGTGGCATGAGACATCATCTCTGTAGTCACATTTTTTCTGTATAAACGACGAACCCGAAGGTAATATGGGTGAAATACGCCACGAGTTGGCGTTCTTAGTGGTTCTGATGTAGTGCAAAGTGATCGCAAATACTTTTGCAGTGTGATTAGTAGATGACAAACAAATGGCGGTAGAAATTCGGTTCCTGCACAACGCAAAGTATGGCGGCAAGTAGGCCAGACTCGTCAGATATCCGTTGCCCAGCCCAATGTCGCATTCAGTAAAGTGAGGATCGGTTCGTAACCATTCATCATTGCACGCACGATCTCGCACAAATTCTGCGCAACCCCTGTCGATTCGCCAAGCGGTGGCCCGGTAGATCTATTAATATGCTTATTGCTTATGTGATGCTTTAATCTTTCAGCTACTCTAGCGGCGCAGAGGATGGTTTCGTTCGAGTACATGCGTTCGATAAAAGCTATTTTGACTACGATATTGAATATTAGTCTATTTTTGTGCTATTGCTTGGAAAAGTGCTCGGTTGCGTGCGGATCATTGAGAAAGTAAAGTGTTGGTGCAAGACTGCTTGAAAAGTTGTTTAAACAATCAAGTTAATGCGAATAAAGTCGGTTTCCGGATATGGTGACTTCGATTAATTGTCTAGCATCGGCGTAGCAGATAGGACGGGTGCGGTAGGAATGGCGGGAATGCGTAGTCCGCTATTGACGCAGGTCTATCAATTTGCTCGTGTAGGCCTACTCGAACTGAAACGGACCGCCACACTACTGAGGCGGTGACCCGAGAACCATACGCCAGCTCTCATTTTATGCAACTTGCTACACTGCATAGTAGGGAGTTCTGCCTATTGAAATCGTGGCGCGAAGGCGGTGGACTGGACCGTGGCCTACTCTGGGTAACTAAAGTAGGCCATGACTGGACCCTCATAGATTTGACTGCCGATGTCGCCACCAAATGCAAACTAAGGTATCGGATGACCTAGCCTGTCGGCAGTGATCATGCAGTAGTTTTCACCAAGGCCCCGGAGAGGCCATTTAGGAGCGCAGACAAGGCAAAATTTGTTAAACATGTGGACGATAACCTCTCATTCATGACCGGGTGAGACCAAGACGTTGAGGAATTGGTAGGCCTATCCGTTCCGACCCCGCTTGACAGTCGGTAACGGCGGAGTACGAAGAGTCTGACACGTAGGCCTAGGCCTATTCCGTGAAGATTGAGCATTGGTGTAGTTGAAAAACGCCATAAATTCAAAATCTAAATAAATAAACAATGAACTGACGCGACACCTGTCATCAGCTGCCGAGAGTGCCATTCCACGGTGTTAATACTGCCACTGTTGGACATTCCCAAGGTGAAATTCCGATTGCGTTCGCGATGGGGATGTTTCACTGCTTGGTAGTCAGTATCGCGAGAGTGCGGAAGATTGTGGCTGTGATATTGATTTGGACTATAAAACAGAAGTATTGATACATGTATCGTAGGCCTAAGTAGCCTATTATCCTGGCGTAGGCCTACGTGACCTAGTATAGTTTAAAACGCGATAAATTAAAAAATACAACAAGAATTACGTTGACAGCACCCGCCTCAACGTTTCGGCCGAGAATTCGCCGTATCTCGATACTCGACTACGTTTTACTGTAGGTCTGTCACGCGCCTGAGCGCCTCACGTGTTAGATAGCCTACAAATTATCAAATCACGACACCCGCCTCACCTTTGAAGCGACCCGCTATATCTCTACGTTTTAATCGGCCAATCGAGACCGGTCTCCCTTTTTAGGCCCAATCCCGGCACCCGCCTCACTTTCGAAGCGACCCCCCTTTCTTCTATTGAAGCACCCCGCCTCACCTTTCGATCAAGGGTTTCCTTGCTATGCCGGTGTCAATTCCGTGGCTACAGGAAGCAGGCCTACCTCTTATTCTGAGACACTTTTTGCGCGCGTCGTGGCCGCCTTCTGAGGAGATCAGCAATATCTCTATGGCCTTGAGTACGGCCGGAAAGGCGCATGTGGACACGTACGCCCAACATGGAAGGCGATACGCCAATGACGATCTTGTCTATGGCATGCTCTCGTCGTAGACCTACCTTCCCTTCCAAGCCAAAAAGAAACACCTAGCATGCGCGCAGCCGCGGATTACCGGTGAACAAGCCGCCACTGTTGGACCATGGCCTACTACATTCATGCCATGGTTGGACATATATCAGAAAAGCACACACCATTTACAAAACGGAGCCATTTTAATGGTCAATGGACTTGCACAGTAAATTTAAAAAATGAACTGCTGATTGCATCACTATTAGCCTACAGTATTATGATTGCTACGAGACCAAGAGGAAAAATTTGTCCAGCTGCCAGATGCGTGTGAGATTGTTCAATGGCAAAACAGTGTTGCATAGCGCGGTTTACTGTCAGCAGTGATTGGTTGTCGCTTGCGAATTGTCTAAACCCGGTTGTCGGTCGCTGATCATCATCGTTGTACAGAATAGCCCTCGACTACAGACCGTAGCTCATCGATCACTCCTTTTGGATCACAGCTCCTCATGATCGCAGAGCCCGAAACAATCATATTCGCTCCAGCCTCCGCACAGTATTGAATAGTTTTGGTGCTGACCCCACCATCCACTTCGATATCAAGCCCTGGAAATTCACTCCGCAGTGTCTTGACCTAAAACAAGTGACGCATGAGAAAAAGTAGTGGAACAGGACGCTGTTTACTGCGCCGCCACACACACACACACTATGGTGTATATGCACACAAAATCATGCGAGCTCGGAGTGTAGATATGAAGGCTGGACAAGGAAATCTCCAGGGATATGGGTGGTATTCTGGCTATCTTAGTGTAGCGCCCATATCCGCAGCACTCCGATGCGCAGGCCATCTTGAGAGGAAGCTACGGATACCATTTAAGCATGTTGTGGTCGGGAATTGAACTAGGAGTAGGCCTAACCGGTTCGTAGCAAGAGACCTACCCTGCAGATACCTCGACCGATTTTTTAACGCGGGGCAGACTACTGGGCGATAGGAATTATCGAAAAATCGTGAATAATATCGACCAACTGCACTTGGCTCTGACGCCCAATAGCGATTACGCTAACACCGACCTCGACATAACTAATTGGGCGGGCGGATAATAATCAATGACAGAGCTGCGTGCTGCAATCATAGAATTCTCCATTCCGTGGTGGAAGTGAAATACTATCACGAAAATATACGGAAACCACTCATCAATTCAAAGTGTCAAAAACATTCCTTTTCATTTCCACGCCTCCGACACACCTTCAAGAGTCACCCTCCCTATTTATGCACAGCAAGACTAGGTATGTAGCAGTGTAGACCTATGTGATGCCCAAATCACGATGTTATGGAGATGTAAGGGGGCGACGACCATCTTAAACTCCATTTAACCCCATAAAGTCAAAAGAATCTGCCGAGATGGCGTTCAAAGTGAAAAATATAACAAACCTTGCTCATCATATCTTGCATGAATTTCTGTCCACCAAATCCCGGCTCTACGGTCATGACGAGTGCCACGTCACACATTTGGGAATACAATAACTCAGTCAGAAGTGAAACAGAAGTGCCCGGTTTAATACCACATCCTGCCTTCATTCCGTGGTCGTGTATTTGTTTAATCAAATCCTGAAATTTTATATGCCTGTAAATTTTGTGAACCGTGACATTACACCCCCAACGAGAGGGACACACCCGCGCCTAAATCAGCAACACGCTGTCGCCTTGCCATCATAGCCTTGTGCATGGAGGGCAGTAAGAAGTTTAGTTCTCACCCCAGCAAAACACTATAAAAATCCGATGGATGATTTCCTAAAAATCACATTACAAAACCAAGAGAAACAGGAAGCACTAATAAAAATTCAACTGATGTAAACAGGCAAAGCGTAATTTCAGTCAGCATGCATCATGCTCCAGCGAATTTGATTGGGCAATCAAAGAGGATGGTAGAATCGATATTACGACTTGCACCACAGCAAGCAATTTGCTTGCCTCCTAATGAGGGGTAGGCAATCCGATACAATGGTGATTGCTGTTACAAATATGTCAGGAAATCCGTGGAAATTTGGAATTGTTGACTTTGGCACGATGAGATCATGGCAGTTGGGCACATGTTCTTACAGACTTACCTGTAAATATGTGTGACTGTGTCCCTTCTGCGAGGCTGCATCTACACAGATCTCAATACCACTGGCCAGTGTGAATTAAATCAAACAAATCGCATTCGAGTTCGCACCAACTCGATACGCTACTACTAGGTCAGGTGATATCATGCGACAAGTGTTTTTCAGTTGAAGAAGGCATACCTGAGGTCGGTCTGTAGATTCCAGATGGAATGTGAACAGATTTACTTTTGCATCCGCCATAGGTTTAACCCACTGCTCTGGTTTTGAAACCATCATATGAACATCAAAGAATGGCTTGTCTCCGAGGCTATCACGTATACTTTGCACCACTGGATGACCAAATGTCAAATTCGGTACGAAATGCCCATCCATCACGTCGAGATGTAGGTAATCGGCGCCACACGCAACCATTCTTCTACATTCCCCAGCGAGATTTGACAAGTCGCTATTCAGAATTGAAGGCCCGATCCTCACTGGGAGCGGCATCATACAGATTTTATATCGATCTAATTATTTTATTTAATTAAACCCATAGATAAATATACAAAAATAAGAAGAAGTTTGCACAAAGAACCAATGAGACGTTAATCTGCCGAAGCGTGTACGACGGTACGTATAAAAAAAAGAACCATCCATATAGCATCGCAACTTGAACAGTCTAACGAAAACTTTCAAAGTAAACCTGAGCATGGAAAACGCAACACCGTTTCCCTTTCACTTATGAACGACAACAATACGGTGCGAATTATTCTAGACAAATTATAGAAGTGCCAAACAAGCCATAGGACTTCAAGACGAAAATGCAAACGTGTTGTTCAGCAATTACGGGGTGGGGATGGGGGGTCTTGGCGGTTGAACAAGCAATCATAACACTCGATATCAATGCTTATTCGACTGCAAAGCATATGGAACACATAACCCTCTGTCATACCATGATTGAATCAGTGCCAGTCAAGATCAATGAATAGAGTGCTAGGTGAGATGCCGCCGCATCAAATGAGTAGCAACAATAAATAATACTGGTGCAAGAGGGCAAAATTTCCAAGTCTTCAGACAATCAGTGACATTTTGGGCATATTTCGTAATGGGATACCGGCATTATAGAAAATCACCAACACCATTGATATTATCAAGGTGGCCAAATACGAAACCGCTGACCTAGTGACAGTCGCCACATCATTTCATGTGAAATATTACCAAATTCCATTAAACAGTACGAAGATATGTGTACGCAACCAAGCAATTCACATAAGCAACATTTTCAAAGCTTCTTTCTTTCGATAACGAACAGCAAAACGAAGCTATTCAAAGCAGACTACATGAAAGTTAACAGATCAGCAGTGGGAACGGGACAGCATCCCAGACTTTTGATACAAATAACAACCTTACAGTGGACTGGGTAAAGAAGAACACAGAAAGGGGAGACAAAAGATTGACTCACATGAGTTGGCCCATTTTCATTAAAGAAACCTCAATGAAACAGCAAATGGCATTTGTAGTTGCTTTTAACAAGCAACTAATACGAGGTATCCTGCACCTTGGACAAGACCAAAGTATCTTTCTGTAGCGTTCAAATCAAATTTTTTATCATAGCTGCATTAGTAGCTAGGTCAACGAGAATACGAGATGCGAGTAATCCAAAAATTCTGAAATATAAAACATCACGACACGGGTCAAAAGCAAAAGGGTATCAAGAATTCATCAAATCAGATCAGTGGCAGGACAAAAAATGCTTCAGAAACAAACATCAAACTATTGTAGCGACGAATAGCGACAGTTTCGCCAAAAATTTGCACAAACTTCGAATCGAGCACTACTGTACAAAGAGAGGGATCGTATAAAGAGTCATTTCAACATTTTTTTCAATGAAGAGAGAAATATACACGGAGACACACTCCAATGCTTGCAACACTGTAGATCATGATGATGATGAATTGCATTTACAAAGTCATGTAGGCAAAGACCGTAACAAAAACTGAGCAAAACCGTCGAAACTTAAAAATCGACAACGCGAAAGAGCCATCTCGCGCTAATGGGAGAACGAGATCATTGGTGGTTGCAGGCGGTGCTTTCTGCACTGACAAAGCAGTGTAGAGCACGACTCTCTACAAGCGCCAAGGATATGTCTTTTTATGATATTGTCATTGGCCTGGCATGAATGCATAAATACATAAAAAGGTATCAAGGAGAATAAGAAGAAAAGCAGAGGAGAGAGACAAGTTATCAATAATAAATGCATGCATCCACAGATTAAGAAGCCGACATAAAATGACATGATAATGAAAAGTATACTGTGATCAAAGTTCGCATAGCCTGTGATAGTGGCTGAAACTCGGCAACATCGCTAAGACAGCACTGATTCCCTGTGGAGTGTCACGCAAAAAGATCAATGAGAGAGGTAAAATATTCAAGATGATCTTGTCGAAATTACAAAGGCCAAGTGTTTCCCAATTTCAAGTCCATTGAGCCTAAAAATAACCATCGGTTGAATCTACCAATGTTATAACCTTAAGGACAGAAAATTTTCAATTCACCAGTTTGCCAATATAATACCGCTATTACCATTTTGATAAGCATGCAATGTGCGTGCTGATTTTTCAAGACTTCCAACAAGCTATGGCAAGAAAATATCTCACAACCGAAAATAAAAGGACAAAATGCAATATTAAGTCTTACAAGAAATATATGTAAACAGGACTCGCACCTTCCACTCCAAAACTAGACGGCCTAAACATTTTTCCAGACTCAGCAACAGTCAATAACAGTATATTAAAACTGCCAGATTTTATCCCCAAATACGTCGCAGAAATCTGGGTGAGGATGTCGGTTTAAATTCAAGCACGGGGGAAAGATACGAGTCCATGTTTCATCATTGACAATGTCGCTGAACGTCCTCACCAGTTATCGCGGCGAGCTCTTGCTCACCGTTTATCGACCTCAATACTTCGTGCATGGCATAAATATCAGGGGAACGCGGCTCTAGCGGCCGATTCACAGTATTGGTTGCGCACGGACGTGGAGCTTGAAGCTGTCCCAATCGGTGCAAAGCCGGGTTTTGGAGACTGCCATGGTTGCCTAATAGCATGTTCAAAGCCTCGTTTGACTGCGCGTGATTGGTCATGATGTGGGTCTTAGTTGACGCCTGACTTGAAGCATTGCCTGTTGAAATGACTGATTGTGCGCTTTGCGTTGATTGGTTTGGAGCTTGATATTGTTGGTCTGCCATGACACTGTGAAACGTCACTGCGGTTACAGTGTTCTCAATCTGAGGGGTTGTGATACTGACGGCTTGCTGTTGAAAATTATCGACAACCATCATCGAAGCGTTCGCCTGCTGCGTTGATTGTACAGTTTGCTGCTCCAATACTGCTGTCGCGACATTGAAATTAATGGGTGTTGTTTGAAAGTTTTGGCCAACGGGTAAGTTGACGTTTTGAGCCTGTTGGAGACCTTGGAATCCACGATTTTCAGCGTTTCCGGAATTGTCATTGTTCCTCACAACAGGGGGACTTTGTTGGTGCAAGCTCTGCTTAAAGTTATCTAAATTGCTTGCATTATGCATATTCCCCATTGTGGCACCAGCACCTTGAAACGACTGTCCAATATCAGCCATTTGAGGTGATTTTGGCAATGTTTGAAAATTTTGATTGTTAAAATTAGCATTTGTTACGTCATTAACCAATGAAGCGTCTTGAAAATTTGTGACATTGTTAGTTGATTGAATCGGCTGTTGTAGGCCTTTGGGCACCTGTACTGCTATCTCCACGTCCCCAGCAGTAACCTCACCACTAATATTTGTGGCTTGAAAAATTTGACCTTGGGCAGTTACTTGCTGTTGCAAGCTCGAAAAGCTGGTTGAATTGTGCATATTAGCGGTATGATCAACCTGATAACTTTGTCCGGGCATTACTGCATCATGGCCCATCGCAGTGTTGGTACTTTGCTGCGGCTGCTGCTGTTGCATGTGAAAATTTCCTTGCGTCGGAGCCATATTGGACTGACCGAGTTCCATAGGTTGATTGGCAGTTGGTTCTTGTATCATTACGGTGTCGGTAGGTTGGGCTACTTGAAAGGTTTGGCTGCTAATGCCAAACTGTGCTGCTATCTGTTGACTGTTATCGGTGGCCGTTGGGGGTGACGTTTCTGAGTTCGATGGCGGGCTTGTTTCAGCAGCCATAGGGATATGCTGTGATGTGATAAGAATGGTGTTATACTGAGTCTGATTCCCAGCCGACACGACATCTGCCATTTGATGATCCTCGATCCTGACAGTGTTAACCTGGGTGTTAGTAAAATTCTGGGTTAAGACCCCGTTCATCGGTTGAACGGCAGTTTGCACAGACATGGCATTGATCGGTGATATTGTTGTAGGGCAAACTTGATTTGGATTTTGCGCGACTGGGAACGAATCCACCTGCATTTGCTTTTCTTCTGAATGTGGCCCAGCAGACATGGTTTGAATGTGGGCTTGATTAGTTCCTGGATTCTTATCTGTTTGCATCTGAGAGAATTGGTGAGAAAAAGCGTTGTTCACCTGAAAGACGGCAGGCAAGGTATTAGATGGCTGGGTTTGTGCCTTATCAAACTGTTGGTGCTGTTGATGAAACACTTGATGATTTTGTGACTGGACAATGAAAGGCTGATTGATATCCGATAACGAATTTGCAAATGACGAAGGTTGGTTCTGCTCATCCTTTGTGGCTAATGCTATCGTCGCTGTTTGTTGATGGACACCGTCTGTATATATGGCGAAAGATTGCTGATTTTGTGGTGTTGTAATCACCACAGGCTGTTGCTGTATTCTTTGGCCATGAGTATCTATTGCAAAATGCACTTGATCAACAAAAGCGCCTTGGCTTGTGGCAACAGTCTTGGTCGTGATTTGTGGATTTTGAACAGTCGCTGTTGAAACAACGTTCGTGCCTGGTTGGAAGGTGAACGTCGGTTGCTGTAAAACATTAGTGCGGATCAAGCCTTGAGTGTTTTGCAAGTTGCCGGAGGTCGATCCCTGCGAGAATTGTACATGTTCTGCTTCAACAACTGATGGCGTGGTATGAACTGGAATCAATCTCGAAACTGTCATATTGGGTAACATGGTTTGTTGGGTCTGTTGCATTTGGCCGACTTGAAAATTTGATACTGGTACCGAAAATGTAGACGGAGCATTACCGGAAACCGCAGTCATTGTACTGTCGGTAAACTGTAGAAATCCATCATTGATCGGTACTTTAACAACTTGATTAGTCATCGAAGGCTCCACGTGGACATTGTTGAACTGTGAGACAGCTGGTGTATGTGTAGCGCTCACTGCCAAGCCAGGAGCACTGTTTATCAACGTAGCGATTGCCTGATGTGAAGGAGCAAACGAATTGTAACAAACTGTCGGCTGCAAGCCGGGTTGAAAATCCTGCCCTGTTACAGGACTGACCACCATATTAGGAGACGCGACCGTTTCTGCCATTGTAACGGCGACTGATGACAAATTACCGATTGCCAAAGACGTGGATTGGCTTTTACACATCTGAAACGCCGGTACTGTGGTGGTCACACTGAAACTAGGATGGGCTTCAGCATTGATCGCTTCACTCTTTATCAGTCTCTGTGCCGGGTTGGCAGATGCGTCGATATTTGCGACAGGGGAAGACAAATTTGTGGCAGTATTGCCTCTAACAAATGTTTGC
Organism: Botrylloides violaceus; assembly: GCA_030412335.1. NCBI lineage: Eukaryota > Metazoa > Chordata > Ascidiacea > Stolidobranchia > Styelidae > Botrylloides > Botrylloides violaceus. Next base: position 596,691 of record JASFYC010000324.1, read on the forward strand.
ATAACTTGAGTTTGCAATGGAACATTGTTCGTTATCGGTTTTGCAAATATTGGCTGAGGATTTTGGACTGAAATGGCCGCAAACAGAGTGCTGGGAGGGGATACAGGGCTGGGATTCATGGCATGGGTTGCGTCATTTAAAACTTGGACCGGTGCGCCACCGGCTTGACTTTGCAATACAGCATGGAGAAGAGTGTGCGTATTGTCTGTGGGGTTGGTATTCGCCGAAGATAAACCAGTAGGGTCTACCTTACTAGGTGTATTAGTACCACTTTGACTTTCACTTTGATTGCTGACATTGCTGTTACTTAGCAACTTAGAGAAAAGTGCGACTATAAATTTTTTATCTAATGGTCCCTCCAACATGCTGAAAGCAGACTCAATGTTTGTATTAGGCATGACTTGTGCAGGTTGTTTGGTCTCTTCCTTTGCAGGTTCTGGTTCTTTAGGCTTGGGAGTATAAGTAAAACTGTGTGGTTCGCACTTTTTATCTTGAAACTCCACAATCAGCTGCACGTTGACTGGTTTTACAATATTTTGATCGTGGTACGGTGGGACACGTACAACCATGTGATATTGGTGGAACGTATCCTTTTCAATTTCTCCTTCGGCAGTCCATTGCGTACCATTCGGTTCTTCTGGATCCTGGTAAATCACCTTGGTGCCACGGTGAAAGTTTTTCCCGATAATAAACATCTCAGTTCCCCCTTCGACAGAACACCGATCGATGCTCTTCTTGGTGATTTCAGGCTGACCGAGTGGTTGCGTACAACTGATTCGACTGGATGCTGCTTGTAAGACAACTGGCCGGCCATTGGACGCCGTTGCCATCAGAGCAACTCTAAACACCAGTCTAACGCTCTGGTTTCGCTTTTGGTTTCTCAAGCCAGTCCTGACTTCTACGTCGGTGTTTCTCAATTTTAAAATCCCGACGCAGTCAATATTCAAAACCATACAACCATCCTCTTGTTTGAACGGTATCTCAATAACCTTAGTCCCTTGAATTTCAATTTCTTCGCAAGGACTCGTATTCCTTCCTGTCACACGACACGCTTGATAAAACCCATGCGGCTTAATCTTGCCTGAATCTGTCGCGACAAAAACTTGCAAAATAACGGCCTTCGTGTAACCTAATAGTTGTACTTTGGGAAACCCAGTTTGTGAGGCGTCCTTTACTGGACCTCTGCTGCCCTCTGTCAGATACCTTGCGCGATGCTGTGGTTCAGGTTGAGTGATGATGTGGAGTTCATAACTGCCTGACTTTCGTGGGTATTGTTTGTGAAGCTCTTGCTCCTCCTCAGTGGTCACAGTGGTTGTGGTCGATGGTGTCTTTCCACGCTTCGTTACTGGAGTCGTTTGCACCAGCGCCATCACACTATCCATGTTACTCGGTGCTTCCGTTTTAATGTTCGCAACGTTCATTTCTTCATCAACAGGCTCCGCAGATTTTCGCGTGCGCTTTGCATTTCCAGGAGGAAACTCGTCAAAGTCCTCTTCCTGTTGGTTACTACCCAACCCACCCGAAGTTCTGATATTTTTGGAACCGAATGCGAAATTCATTCCCTTTGTACACGTAGGTGGACTGAATGGTGAAGTCTCATTGTCTTGCGGCCATTCACTATTCGGCTGCTTCATAACTGGGACTACTGAAAGACCAGGGTGAACGTGATGCATGTCTCGCCGCGTTTTCCTACGCTTTTTCCGATTACCCATAGATTCGTACTCATCATCACAACAACTTGATGATGCGCACGGTGTAGTCGTGTGAAGGGGCGTCGACGCCCCCAAATATCCGTTATTGTGATTGAAGCTCTGATCTCCAGCACATGATAAATTGGCATCATCTTGACCTGTCTCTATACCTTCTCCATCAGATTCCATTGCACTGAAAGGAGAACTAGCCGTAGGGCTAACAGTCTCTCTGGGGCTATTAACCTCCGAGTTCAGTGCAGAAATATTATCTACAGTCATATTAGTAGAGTCCGATTTCTCTGCGCCAGGCTTGCTTGCAAGTTTATTGTTCTCGAAAGCATCTTGGCTGGCCATAGACACACTATCATTTCCAAATAATTCCAAGGTGTCTGATCGAAGTATATATCCTTGGTCTGGTGAAAACAGATCATCCGTGACACCGTTGCGAGCGTCTTCTTCCAAGTCCGAAGGATTTAATGTAGACATTACTTTCTCGATCACATTAATTTATTTAGGCCTAGAAATCCTGCAACAAGACAGATCAAAATTTAATTCAATCATAATTGTAAAGGATAAATTGAACTTGAGCTGAGACAACTTGTTGCTGTTAGCAATGAAAGGTTTACAATAGCCTAACATGTACAAAGAACCACAGCTATAAATAACATGGTATAATGGCATCTGCATGTAGCACTTTTCATAATTGCCAGTATGGGTCGTAATACAAAAATGACTTATACAGATATTTTGTAATCCAACTTACAGTAAATGAGAAATTAGATTCACAGGGGATACCTATACCATCATTTGCAAAGAAAGGCATTGTGGGCAGATTGCATGGCATTGAATAAAATTGTGTCGCCAGGCCACCAACCTATCATCATCAAAAAATGTAGTAGTATTATGCAATTATATATAGTTTGATGTAGTAATGCTACCTAGGCCTATAACAAGGGCTACACCAGCACACTGCATGAAAATGTAATTATCACTGCCTGGTAATTAAATCTACTATAATATAATATATAAATACTGTGTTTTGCATTTTGTCTAGCAATTTTACGTATTCCCTTCGAATAATTGCGTATTCGGATAATTTTCTGCGTGATTTGGATTATTTATATATAGAATAGAAGTCGGGTACTTTCTCGAAATTACCGTCGAAAAAAAACAACTCATTTACGACGTCACAATGCCTCGGGTAGATTTACACTTCAGCTCATCACCTTACTGTATTGGATTTAGCCATTTGCCAGTGAAAATTGACCCCTTGCAGCATACTACTGATGCTCACATGGCAAAAGTTCGGCCGATAATCATCAAAAAGAAGCAAACAAACCCTGAGCAAATTAGGTTCAGATAAATTTGCATTCGAATAAAATCAAGGAGTTTCTCGTCTGGCGTGACGATTCAAATATGCGGATATCGCCCAAATATCTAGCGATTGGGATCAGAACGAATCAGGCAATATTTGGATCTCTGATCGATCCAAATATTCGATTCGAAACACTCATCCCTAGTCAAAAGTAACTCTCAGGCTGAAAAACTGAGTGCACCACTGCCATGTCACTTGTGCAAGTTACCTGAAATAGCCCATTCAATGTTGGAGGGTTCATTTA